>CM033472.1:151225268-151825268 GCA_019447015.1 Hymenochirus boettgeri
AAGGTCATTCTGAATTGAGAAAGCCAGTCAGATGACTAGCGAAACATCTTCAAGAACTAAACTTAAAGTCCAGTTGATCTAATTGAATACAATAGATACACCACTGTATAATTTTTTTGTTGATCTGCCCCCTATTTCTTTAGATATCCAATCTAAAACTTTATATTTCAGCTGTCATCAAGTTCCTTCCTCTCAAAAACTATTCTTCTGTGAGTTTTACTGTAGCTGAATGATACAGAGTTTTGAAAGTTGGAATGCTGTATGCGTGTGCAGGCTTGACAATTGGTTTGTGGGGAAAAAGTCAGGGTGGATGGAAGTGGGAGTTGTTAAAAGAGGAGGGGGGATACTGCTCCTAAACAAAATGTGTCCTGTATTGAAGGCATGCAGCAACACAAATTGGAGTTGTATTCAATTATAGATTAAGATGTTCTGTAGATGTGTTCAACAATGGGGTTAAATGCACACATGATAGATAATTTGAGAATTAAAAAGCATTCTAGTAGAAGTTAAATTAAAGGTAGTCTGCAAAGAAACCCAAAAGCACAGAATGTCTTTTAAACACAAACAGTTTTGCTGCAGGAAGACTTTGACATACACGCGCAATAAAATTATGAATTTGCATGAGTGTTTATGAGCTATGCTTCTGCTCCTGTTATTTTAGCTTGTCACTATCCTTTACTATTTGAAATGCATTCGCCAATTCTTCTTTCACTAATATCCATTTCTTTTTCTTCCTTTTTTCATCTGCATTTTTCCTTAACAGTCCCCAGGGTATGGATTTCTCTAGTGTGACAGCTCCGTTCATGGTTGCTCTTCTTCTGTGACACGGCCTGCCTTGATTCACCCCCATTGTGGTTTGGATTTTTTTCTTTTCACTTCTCTAGAAGCCTTTGTTTATTAAAGTGGAAAGCCCCCTAATATTATTACAGTTATTATCCAAGAAAATGGCACTATCGCACAGGGAACGCAATTGGTGAGTTTCTGGCAAACTACTACATTTGTAGTGTGGCCTCACCCTACACACTAATAATAAGAAACTACATTGTTTATCATTACCTCCTTCATCAATCATTACCTTCCTAATTCCAGTTTCCTATTTTAAGCAAATGTCTCATTTTAAACCGTTCTTATTGTGAAATAATTGAAAGTATTATTCTGTGTACAAAGTAAAGCTGGGTACACACCTAGCGATTTTTCCTCCTGACGAACCCTGGGCGTTCCTATAACACCTCTTAGCCACTATGCAATCACCCCTTTAACATCTGGCTGTGATATGCTAATTGGGATTTTCCAGGGTACATAATTGCCACAGATTCTTGTACAAGTCATTCTGAATTGAGAAAGCCAGTCAGATGACTAGCGAAACATCTTCAAGAACTAAACTTAAAGTCCAGTTGATCTAATTGAATACAATAGATACACCACTGTATAATTTTTTTGTTGATCTGCCCCCTATTTCTTTAGATATCCAATCTAAAACTTCTTATATTTCAGCTGTCAATCAAGTTCCTTCCTCTCAAAAACTATTCTTCTGTGAGTTTTACTGTAGCTGGAATGATGACAGAGTTTTGAAAGTTGGAATGCTGTATGCTGTGTGCAGGCTTGACAATTGGTTTGTGGGGAAAAAGTCAGGGTGGATGGAAGTGGGAGTTGTTAAAAGAGGGAGGGGGGATACTGCTCCTAAACAAAATGTGTCCTGTATTGAAGGCATGCAGCAACACAAATTGGAGTTGTATTCAATTATAGATTAAGATGTTCTGTAGATGTGTTCAACAATGGGGTTAAATGCACACATGATAGATAATTTGAGAATTAAAAAGCATTCTAGTAGAAGTTAAATTAAAGAGTAGTCTGCAAAGAAACCCAAAAGCACAGAATGTCTTTTAACACAAACAGTTTTGCTGCAGGAAGACTTTGACATACAGCCGCTATATAAAATTATGAATTTGCATGAGTGTTTATGAGCTATGCTTCTGCTCCTGGTATTTTTTCAGCTTGTCACTATCCTTTACTATTTGAAATGCATTCGCCAATTTCTTCTTTCACTATATATCCATTTCTTTTTTTGTCTTTTCCTTTTTTTCATTCTGACATTTCTTCCCTATAACAGTCACCCAGTGGTATGGATTTCTCTAGTGTGACAGCTCCGTTTCATGGTTAGATCTTTCTTCTGTGACAGGCCTGCCTTGAATTCAGATCCCCATTGATAGGATAAATTGGATTTTTTTTTACTTTTCACTTCTCTAGAAGCCTTTGTTTATTAAAGGTGGAAAGCCCCCTAATATTATTACAGTTATTATCCAAGAAAATGGCACTATCGCACAGGGAACGCAATTGTTGAGTTTCTGGCAAACTACTACATTTGTAGTGTGGCCTCACCCTTACACCTACTCACTAAATAAGAAATCTACAGTTTTTTTATCATTACCTTCCTTCATCATTATCATTACCTTCCTAATTTCCAGTTTCCTATTTTAAGCAAATGTCTCATTTTAAACCGTTCTTATTGTGAAATAATTGAAAGTATTATTCTGTGTACAAAGTAAAGCTGGGTACACACCTAGCGATTTTTCCTCCTGACCGACCGTTCGATACTTTCGACCGGTCGGCCAGGAGGAAGGACTGTCGGTCGCGGCAAAAGCAGCCACATCCGATAGTTACCTCGACCGATCGTGCGGTCCTGCACGATCGGACGAGGTTTTCCACCATGTCCGATTGTCCTTTCAATAATCAAATGTTCAGTGAAATCCCGCCAGGTAGATTGTGAGGTGCACTCCCTGTAGCCTGTGCCACATCAGGTATGTATCAAATAGAATTTTATTACAACAATTCCATTTATTAAGTGCTCAACCCACAAAACCAGGTACACAACGTTTCGGGGGGTCCAACCCCCTTCCTCAGGGGAAGGGGGTTGGACCCCCCGAAACGTTGTGTACCTGGTTTGTGGGTTGAGCACTTAACAAATGGAATTGTTGTAATAATATTCTATTTGAGTGTGCTTCCCTACGAAATTAAATAGAACCGATCGTCCTTTTGTCCGATTTGGAAGAACGGTCAGTCGGACATGGGAGCATTCGGATGCGATAATTTCGGTCCGATCGACCGATACACTGAACTATCAGTCGATCGGACCGAAATATCTCATCGTGTGTACTCAGCTTAAGAATAGTAGGAAGTAAATTAAGATGCAGGTCTGGAACACAACTGTTTTTGAACCTGATTAATGCTTTGCTATTCAAGGCTCCTTAAATATTTCAAGATGCAAATTTGGACTCAATAGGCTTTTTCAGCTGGAATCCTATTAGCAGACCTTCTGTGAATAATGCCTTCCCTTCCTTTGTTTATATATCCTAACAATGTAGCAGTTGATTAACCACAAAGCGTTGAAGTGATTGTGTTGTAGTTATTTTATAATTTTGTTCTCTAAAATTAAATAGGAGCACGAATTGTCAAATATTCTTTACTTTAACGTGCATCATTATTCTTCCATAAGGGAAATGTTGATGTATCACTATTTAAGTATGATACCGTAAAGAGAAATATTGGAGTGGGGAAAATACAAATTTATTTGCAGAAAATTGTTGTTTTCCTTTATTATTTTTATGTTAATCTTTTTGCAAGGTGATTCTGACAGTGATAAAGGACAGTGAGTTTTTAATTCTGTGGTCTGACTGGTTCTTTTGTAAATAATAGCATTACAATGATAAAATAACAAAAATAATAATTAAAGGGTTAATTGCCTTTTAAAATGAAAGGTGGTCGAGAAATTCAATAGTTTTCTTCATTGCATAATTTCAACCATTTGTAAAGTATTGTTCATTTCTTAGTGACAGCTATTTTATGTGAATTTATAGGATTCAGCAAAAATGAAATCCATTGTAATATATACAGTAACATGTTTATAAGTAGAATATTTTGGGAAGCTTATTAAGACTGTGTACACATGGTTCTATATTTCAGCCTGATTTAGCGGAGCAGCAAACTTTAGTAAATTGGGCTGAAATATTGGCAGTTATTTTCTACCACGATGGGCCAATATCTTTCTAACATTTGTCCAAATTGGTCAAACCTTTTAATGGCCAGGCTGGTAAAGTTCTGTTGATGGCTGATAGTGTACACTTCAGTGGACCTCATTATTGATTATGAATATACATCAATCTTGCTTCCTTTGCATTTCAACCAGCAATATTTCAAACCTGCTGACCGGTCAATTGCAGTGATTGGTTGATAAAGATGAACTGTAGAATGTTGTCCCTAATAAAATAAACAGTGAAATGGATTGTTACAAATAATAGATCACATGCTAAAGAAGCTACAGAGCATCATCAGCTACATCATAAACATCTTAATGAAACTGTCCACCCCTCTATGCAAAAATCAGTATCTTGTCAAAAAATTGTCAAAACCTAGACTTCGTTGTGTTACTGACCTTTAATTCTGCTCCCAGCAAGAAATTTTATACTTACAAGCTTCGCGATCCACCGCCACTTCCGGTCTCCACTGCGGCTGCTGTGTTCATTTTCTGTTCCCTAACAGCTACAGTGGAGACTGCTCCAGGAATGGCAGTCAGTGATTGGCCGTGACGTCACTGTCATGGCCGACTGCCTTACCCGGAAGTAAAGAGGAGATTGCAGAGCCACAACAGTGGATCGCGTAGCTAGTGTAACATCCCTTGCTGGGAGCAGAATTAAAGGCTAGTAACAAAACGAAGTCCTTTTAATAATATTTAAATCTAGCCACAAGCCTGAAAATATTTTTTTGTTCTCCCTAAGGTCCCATAGGTAAAGGAAAGAACAGAGAAAGTTTGCTGATCTGTAACTAGCTTCAGAAAAGATAGATTTTTGTGTGTGTATCTGTGTGTGTGTATGGTATGGTGACCACCATTACCCTTTAAGTGGTATTTCAGGAAATATGTGTCCAAATGCAAAAAAAAACTTGTAATCCCTTTGCACTTAGTTCACAGTTAAAAATGGAGATTGAACATAAAATGCAACCTTTATGGTCTTTAAGCAATGTAGACACTATAAAGACTGTAATAAACATAATGAGGCAGCAGCTAAGTTATCAAAAATAGAACAAAAAAGAAACTTAAATAAAAAATGAGAAACACAACAATCATTTGCTAAATAAAAAGTATCTGACAGTTGAAAAACTAATTTTGGGTCCTTAAAATGGTAATATGTTATTTACAGAGAATATTTCAAATGAAAATTTACTACTTGTTTGTACGGAGTGCATCTCTCGCTCCCCTTTATATATATATATATATATATATATATATTATAATATATTATATATATATATATAATATATATAATTTATTTTTATTACAATTTTGGTCATTGTTCTAAAAAATATGAAGGTTATTTATAAAAGTTCTTATCATTAAAAATGGTGCTAATTTGCCACCAACCAATCAGATTTTAGCTTTTGAATGTTAAACAATATCTGATTGGTTGGGGGGGAATTAGCACCATTTTTAACAATAAGAACTTTTATTAAATCTCCCTGAATGTTTGTGTTGGTATGTAATCCCAGGTAATGTGTTAAAGACAGCAGGATATATTACAATTTTTACAAAGTTTTGCCTTGGCAATGAGGATTCAAATTCACACTTGCTGAAAGGATTAGGCTTTGACACCTTGATTAAGTCTTTCAGGAGTAGACTGATGTGATGATGTGTCAGAGTCTTCATTTGGATGTAATGAACAATCTACAGCAGCAGTCTGCACTAAATAGAAGCTTTAGGGAAGACAGTGAAAAATGTATTTGTAATATTTTACAACTGCATTGTAATCAGAACTAAGCTGTTGGGTTTGGTAGAAATATCTCAGAATGTTATAGTCTCCATCATTCACCAGATCCATTGCAGTGACACAGATAATACATATATATAACTAACACTTTTACTTACATGTTAAGATCAGTATTTAAAAGAGGAATTAACTGGATCAGCTGCCAGCTAATCCTCTGATCCTCAGTACAAGGGAAAGTAAACACAATTTCTATTAGCATTAATTTAGCTAATGTAATGTGCCTACAAGTTAGTTCACTTGTATGAATCTTGCCATTGTCTGCTGCTCTTGCCTAAAGCTTTTGCATTAAAGGACAATTACACTGCAAATATTAACTTTTTAAAAATTAAAAGAGTCTAGGGCAGGGAGGTAGGATAAGTATTTCCTACCTTGTTTTGGTGAGTTACAGCCCATACAGTTTTCATCCCCCAGGGTAGTGCCCTGGGCCTTCCTGTATTAAAGATAGTGCTGAAGCATTCAGGAAGCCTGGCAGAAGCAGTTATCTCTGTCCTGCCGCTTCTCATAGAAATTTCATTAGTTCATAATGTCTGGTATTAATTTGTCGCAAAAAAGCAAGAATTGTCATCATAATGTCCCATATGAAAAGTTAACCCTATAGAGTCACATAATTTATATTACTCTCTTATTTTCTTCAATATAATAAATAACTTTTTATTGCAAGGCCTATATTAAGCTGTACCAATCTTTCAAAGATGACAGAATCTTACAGATCGTGTCTTTCACCTTTGAAAGATGTGGCTACAGACAGTCACAAATACAATATAAAGTATTGGGAGATCGCTTATGACCACCATACACCTAACGGTTGTGTCCGACTCCCTATACTTTAGTTCAGGGGGCCAACCGCAACCAAAGGATCTAGCCTCGACATTGCCGCGTTAAGTACATTATCACGGCAAAAAGAAGAAAAATTTAAAAAACAGACCTTTAGAAATATGCCCCTTAGGGTTAGGGAGATCCTGCAAGTGTAAGAAAGAAAGTGATTAATAAAGTATTGGACTGAGACTACATAGAAGAGAGTCGGAACTAAAGATGAAAGAGAAAATGAAATAAAGGAGGGCAAAATATGCAGAATAAAGAGGGGGAAACTATGGAAGGAAGGGGAATGCAGAATGTTTCATTACAAGATAGAAATATTGAATTTTATAAAGCCATTTATTTGGAAAGGTTGCATACAATGTTCTATAAGAAAGCACATGTCTATCTGTTGTATTCAGTTAGATCAACTGGACTTGAAGTTTAGTTCATGAAGATGTTTCGCTAGTCATCTGACTGGCTTTCTCAATTCAGAATGACTTGTACAAGAATCTGTGGCAATTGTGTACCCTGGAAAATTAGCATATCACAGCCAAGTGTTAAGGGCGTTATTGGATAGTGGCTAAGAGGTGTTATAGGAACGCCCAGAGTAAGGTGTCAAAACAGTATTGTGCATGGCATACAGTTGGTGTCAAACCCCCCCACCTCTATTTAGGCTTGGTTTCTTTATTTTCACATAAATGGCCTCCTTAACACCTCTCTTGAACCAGTCACGTTCCTTTGCCAATATGTTAACATTACAATCTTCAAAGGTATGTCCTTTATCCTTAAGATGCAGGTACACGGCTGATTCCTGACCCGAGGAATTGGCTCTTCTGTGCTGGGCCATAAGTTGATGCAGTTGCTGTTTGGTCTCCCCTACATACAAATCAGAGAATTCTTCACTGCACTGCACTGCGTATATGATGTCGCTTTTCTTGTGTTTCGGTATTGGGTCTTTCGGATGTACCAATTGCTGCCTCAGTGTGTTGTTCGGTTTAAAGCAGACAGGGATACGGTGTTCTTTGAAAATTCTTCTTAATTTCTCGGAGACCCCTGCTACATATGGGATGACCATATTCTTTCTCCTATCTTGCTTTTCCCCTTCACTGTTGGTATTCGTGTTCTTTCCTTCTACTTCTTTTGAAAAAGGCCCAGTTTGGATATCCACAAGTTTTAAGGGCTCTTTTGAGATGTTTAATTTCTTTAGCCTTCGCCTCTGTGCTAGTGGGGATGTTCTCAGCTCTGTGTTGCAGGGTTCTGATGACACCCAGCTTGTGATCTAAAGGGTGGTGGGAGTCAAACATCAAATACTGATTTGTGTGTGTTGGTTTTCTGTAAACCTCTACTTCCAGTTTACCATTTTCCTTTACTTCTACCAAGCAGTCCAAGAAAGCCAGTTTGTTGTTTTGTACCTCTTCCCTTGTAAATTCGATGTTTTGGACTACCCCATTGATGTGTTCTGTGAAAGCTTGTACTTCTTTCTGGTGGATTTTAACCCAGGTGTAATCCACATGGTCATCCACGACAACCAATGTACCAATTGATAGCGTCTCTTTAAGACAGAATCTTTAAAGTCAGCGGATAGCAAAAATGCTCAAAATAATTTTTTCACTGAACTATTTCAAATATATCTATAAGAAGGGTCCCCAAATTATTAAACAGTTTGTTTTTGTTTGTTGCATTTACTGAGATCTTTATAACCTTTTCAAGGAGACAACTGCCAGATCATCTTAAAGGGCAAATCCCCCACTTAAATTAAAAAATTGTATATAGGTAAATCAACCCTAAACTTCACTTGTAAGAAAGATATGAGATTAACATGAAATACAAAATAATGCCCTGTTACCCCTCTTTCTGCTTTCTGGTTCTTCCAGTTAATCGTCAGGGGTATTACCATTGAGATCACAGCTATTGAGTGAAAAATGTTCCCTAGCTGCACCTCTAAGAAACTGCAAGCTCATAACAAGCTCAGAAAGCTTAGAGAGTAGGGGGAGTGCATTTGAGAGGCCAAAGGAAGGGGGAGAAGAAAATTTCACTGCATATAAGGCTAGTCCTACATCTGTCAACCTTCAAACTATTGTAGTTTTGGGGTTTGACTGGGTGATGATTTGCCCATATATATTTTTTATCATTTGAAGTGTGGAATTGCCCTTTAAGAAAAAACCCAGGCACCATAATGGATACATTTTGTTGCCATAAGAAGGTAGCCTATTGGACAGATAATTAAATACTACCGTAAGCTCTAGTTTGTCCATAACATTTTGTTTGCCTCATAGGTGATCTACATTTTTTGGCCAATTTTTTGTGTCAAACTTTAAAAGAAACATCTCAATATGTAGGGATTTGTGGGTTACTATTTTTGTATGAGGCTGATTCTTTCTATTAAACTGCAACATTTTTTCGTATGAGGCTGATTATTTCCATTAAACTGACATCAAAATATCCAACCGTATTAAAATTTCAAATAACTTTCCCTTTGCCTTTTAGTAAACTAACCCCTTGCCCAGTTTAGGCATGAAACAGAGTCTGCATAATGAAGCAGAAAATGAACTGGATTTTATGTCATTGAAATGCAATTTTGAGCACATATATTAGCAATCAAGCTGAAATGGAATTTCTGTTTTGTGTAAAATGTGTTATTTTATGATACAAAAGGAGTATATTCTTTCTAAAATAGAGTTGTATTCATGCAGTTTGCAAAATCCGTTCTTGTAAAAAAAAAAAAGTCTCTTTAAAGAAGTGAAATTTGAAAGGCCAGTTCATTTTCAATTCATATATACATATTAAAATCATAAGGAATTTATCCCCGGAGGCATGATGGCAATCTACAGCCCGTTCAATTTATAAATCACTGCGTTAGATCTTCCGTTTCATCTTTTATTTATTCATATCTATTTGGAAAACAATATTTCATTACTTGCATGTCTTGTTTTGTAAGGATATACAGTACTGTTTATAACAACGACACTAAAGCTAATTCTTTTACAGAAACTTGTATATTTAATTCTGATTGTATATTTACCCATTGAATGTAAGATACCATTTCCAGGCTGATTTTTCTTTTACTTTACAGAAAATGAGTAAATTGAAGGCATAGATTTTAGTTCAGCGCTCTCTCTCACAGATTAGCTTCCAGCAGTGACCAAGAAAACTACAGAAGCATCAGCAACACACAAAAAAAACCCATTAATTACATTATGCATTGGAGAAATAGCTGATGACGTATCTGTTCATATACAAATAAAAAATGTGCTATATGTGCTAAATATCCTTTGAGTTTTATTCTGCGAAAATGGCTGGGAACAGATTGTCCATGTTGATTTTTCACTTGCAAAGAACATTTCCAATATGAAACCACAAATCCAACATTTCTTTAAAAAGCTCATCAGAGGTTCAATACATGTGCAGTGCTCTATTGATAGGGCTGTATAGATGGCATGGCAGGAAATCAATACCTAAGTTAGAAATACGTACAGTGCAGTTTACAGCATTATTATTTTTATTTATTATGCAAAAGAATGAGCAGTATTTTATTGGATCCGTTTCTTACCAAATGAAAAATGTATAATAGTTTAATTTAGAATATTCGTAAGATTACAAATGCAATCGTTTCCCAAATCTATATCCAATTAAAAGAAATGAAAATAGCCACTCTAATACATTCAGCTGAATTGCTATGCTTAATTTACAAACAGTAGTAACCAGATAGTTTGGGTAATGGAGTAAAGATTAATGGCCTCAGTAATTGTGTGATGGTCCTCACAGTTCCGTTTCAATAATACCCTTCATTAATATCAAGATAATGCCTTAAATTGCTATGTTGGACCATAGAGTCCAATTAAATCTAAAGAGCAGTTAAAGGTAGGGATGCGGGTAAGTAGGATGCGGGTAAGTAGGAATACTTTATCAGGGAGATTCAATAAAAGTTTAAACTTATGGTTTAAAATGGTGCTAATTTTGCCCCAACCAATCAGATCTTATTAAACAATTGTATGCTCACATCTGATTGGTTGGAGCAAAATTAGCACCATTTTAAACAATAAGAACTTTTATTGAATAACCCTGTATATATGGTATTGGTATTTTAACACACATTTAAATGAGGAAAGATAGCATTAATCATCATTGGTTAAGCTATTTTTTTTAATAGTCATATGTGCACTAAAGTATTTTTTGGTACTATAACCTTTAGTACTTAATTATACAAGGACTCTACACTTATAATTTTCCCTTATGACTACGTATCATAGCCCTCTGTGCAGTATATCAGTGGAAGACAAAGTTGTATGTAATTTACAGTCTTGTTCCTGTCTATGATCAAATATCTGTCCTTCAGAGCATGTTTTTTTCCTGCTATCATGAAAGAAATATGACTCAGATTTGGAGGACTGTATGATAGTATATAAGAGAATGAATTATAGTAAGGCAATTTACCTAATTACCCTCTATTTAAAATCTTTTACTACTCTTGCTACCAATGCCCCATTTTACGAGGTTAGGAAGCTAGAAAGACATGATTTTTCATTTTTTTAATCTGTGTTATGCTGCAAATGTTCCAAGTAAAATTGATTTAAAGGCCTTCATAGAACTGATATGGATATATTTTGCTGGAAACATGTCCTGAAGTTGTCTTTTTCTTTTTCTGAAAAACATTTTCTGGAATCTCATTTAATCATTTTTATAAACGTCAGCCTTCCCATTAAGAATTTAACATGCCCTTCATGTCACATTGATTCATTGCCGTTTCAAAGGTAAAACTGGCTGAACAGAAATGTCATTAGCCTTTTGGATAATGTCTAAAATGTGACCTAAACTGTTCCTTTTTCTGTTATATTTTTGAATGTTAGTTGTGTTTGCTATTCAGTACTGTACTGTGTTTTTTTGTTTTTCTAATGAACGCTGTTATATTTTTGTTAGTTTTATTTACATTTAAATAATCATTGTTCCCCTTTAACCAGTGACAAAGACATGGTGATTATTGTTTGGATCTTGCACTACAGCTGGTGAGAAGATATGCATCTATTTCTACAGGTAACTTTATCTTTTTTGTTTGATAAACTGAAATGTTAAAAGAAATTGTATGAGATTGAGTGTATATTTTCTGGTGGGATAGAAATAAAGTAATGGCATTAAACCTGAAATTTGCATAATAACTGGAGGTATATTTTGTAAAATAAGAAAGCAGTAAAAAAAGATACAGCAGTATGTCTTATACTGCAGTTAAACAAATGGATTCAATTGTATAGGTTATTATAACTGGTCAACCTTTTCCTAAATGTCATTGTGCTTTTTAACCAGGCTTTGTAACTTGTGAAATTAATGATTAATTAAGGTTCGACAAAAATACAAAGTTGCCCTTTTAAAGGGCAGTTTAAAGTACCAAGGGTGTGTACCTAAAATCGCAGGTCCTCACCCCTGCACATGCATCACAAAACTAAATGTGGCCATACGCATGGACAATTTTAAGCAAATAATGTTTGATCCAACAGTATTTGCCGAACATTGGGAATGTGTATAGATAGATGCCAATGAACTACGTATCAGTCCAGAAAATTTCTGCCAGATAGTTATTGGCTTCCTATAATACTGTAAAGGGAGTCAAAAACATAATTCTCATGTAGGCGGGCAACAAACAATTATTCTGTATAAAGTATATACGATTGTTCCTGTGTATGCACACATCAGGCAAAAAAACCATCAGATTACTTCATAATCAGCCTGTGAATTTGCGATCAAGGTCACATGTGTATGGTTGCCTTAACTTGGAAGTTATGATGGCCATTCTGTTCTAACCTTAAAACTGGCCAATGGGAACATTCATTCTTGCAGAACATGTCTTTTTATTGTTTAGGAGGTATGGAATGAACTAGACCAGTAATTGGGATTGCAGTTGAAGGTAAGCCCAGGGATAAAGACGTAGAATTTTAGGTACTCACTCTGGGCAATTTTTTTTAAGGAAAGGGACATGTGGGAATGGCATACTTCTGTTTAAGATGTAAAAAGTAATGTATTGTAGTATTGTAGTACTGTAATATAAGGATAATAGAAGTGACCAAAGAGTTTGAAGACCATATATAAATACAAGGCAAGAGGCTAGGCTAGAATTACATGTTTGTTTGTTTTTGGATGGCAGTGGTTATGTAGGTGAAAGTGCAGCATAGAAAGGATTATGCAACATTTTTATTTGTTAGTTTTTTGGAGGGGCATCAGTCACATGATATTAAATGTACATAATTGGCTCTTATAAGGATATATTGCACTGTTGCTCATCGTTATAAAGGTCCATGCTTGTGTATTACATATTTTTTGCATATTATAAGTATCAAAGTTTAGAAAATAATTAAGAAGTGACCATTGCAATGTATATGTAAAATGTAAAGATTAGGTCTTACTATCTTAAAATGTAGTATTTATACTAGAAATGTAAAAGTCTATGATGGCAAAGAAAATGTAAATAAGTCAGTACAGTGATAACTTTAGTGAAAAACAAACAATCTTTGCTTCTTTTCTACTGTTGTGAAAGAATATGACCTGAGTGCTTTTCTGAATAGATACTGTAATCTGTGGTCGTCATAGGGAACACGTTAGAAGCTAGTGTTTTACGAGGAAGAAATCAATTTTGCTGTGTGACAACAATTTAACGTTTTTTTTTCAGTCCATTATAAATTATTCGTTTTAGAAACACTGGTTTGACCAATTCCTAAGGCAGCAATTGACCAATATTTATTTCCATGTATCAGGAAAAATCTACTGTTTTTTGTGGCCATGAGCGACGTCCATTGGCATGTACGACTGGATCAGATAGGCCAAAAAAATCACGGCACCAATGTTTGCGGCAAACTTCCAACCGTGGCTACTCTTGCTGCAACCGACAGTGAATCTGCTGATGTTTTAGCTTTAAAGCTCAAAAAAATAATTAAGCAAAATCACATTTTCCCCGACTATTAAACAGTCCAAAAATTCTTTCACTTCCCCTAGCATGGAGGGATACAACGTTGCTGGTAGGAAAGTTCTCTCCTTGGCTGACACTAAAGATGCTTTAGCCATAAAAAAGGTAAGAGGGCAGAAACCGCATGATTTGTTTACTAGGAAGAAAGATAAGCTTAATAATGCTGCATTTCTGTAAAGGCTTAAGCCTCGTACACACGTGCGTTCACGGGTCCCGACCCGTGACGCACGGTGTGTCCGAACGTTCGTTTCGGCCAATAATCGTCCCGTATATGGGCACTTTATCGGGCGAAACGGTTGTTCGGTCAGGGATTATTGCCCGACCGGCTGGGTGGACCTCCAAACGACCTGCCGATTTTGGGCAATAAAGTGCCCATACACGTTCGGACACATCGCACGTGTGTACGAACCTTTAGGCTCTGGATACACTGTGCAATTTTTCGGGCCGATTTACTGATAGATCAGTGTATCGGTCAATCGCCCCATAAAATTTTCAATTGATGTGCGACTGTTTGTCCGAATGGGCGATCGAACGAGTTGAAAAGGATCCCATGGTGTGTATCCATCTTTAGAAAGTTAAGTAATACATCATTTTAATTAGCAATTTAAAGGGTGTGTCCACATAAGTAAACTACTTTTGGAAATATAGTTTTATTGAAGAACAGGGGGTAAAGGAACTACGTCTTACCTCCCTTTCTTCAATAAAACCTGCAGGAGCCAGGAGTGAAGGTAAGGAACTTACTTGGTCTCGTGCTCCTCTTCTGACCAGTCCCAACGGACTTTGCATAGAGTACAAAGTCCGTCGGGACCTTCAGAGGAAGCGGCGGAGGAGCGCAAGACCTGGGTAAGTTTCTTACCTTTGCTTCTGGTTCCTGCAGGTTTTATTGAAGAATGGGAGGTAAGACATAGCTCCTTTACCTCCCATTCTTCAATTAAACGGAAATCTCAAAAGTAGTTTTCTTTGGTGGAAATTTAACATTTTTATCGATCAGTAAAATACATTTATTTTAATCTAAAGATTTCTTTTTATTCCAGAGCTAATGTGGCTAAAGTACAGAAGCTCTAAATGAAATTGAGAATGTAACTCTCGGGCACTGAAAAAGAGATAGTTTGTTATCATAGTTTGTCCAATGGGAGATGGGGCTTGGGCATGATCGGTTGTTCTTGGTGAGCCTGGGCAGTTAGGGGCAGAACTGCCCTGTACTCTTTAGTCCCATTGTTGGGAGGTATGATGATTAAAGAGGAGCTATACTCATTGTAAAAGGACATCTCTTTAAAATGCATCTGTGCAAAATATAGTATGAAGACCGAATACACTCTTGGGGTCCACACATCAACCAGCAAATGACATACACCATAGATTAAAACGTAACTTTTATTATTACAAGATTACAGACATAGAACAACGGCCCCACCTGACGTGTTTCATGCTATGACTTGCACTTTATCAGAGCCGTAATGGCCTTCATACAGTGATTGAGACAAGCGAAGGGTTTGGGGCATGAATGCACCCGAGCCAGCTGAACTGTGAGGTGAGCCTATTATTTAATCAATTCTATGCTGTGTATTGTAGTGTGGGATGCAGGAGCTGCGGATTGGAGCTAGCTAGTTATATTAATGCGAAGGGGCTGGGGACTGAGTCCACCCGACCCAGCTTTATTTTGGAGTAAGTTAACACTGTGTCCCTGCCTCCACATATACATTATTGCCAGAATGTGCAAAGATTTTTATACCTGTTTTTAGCCACCCCTGTAGCTAGTTATTAAAGGACGTTTTTTTCTAATATGTTTTGTGAAAAATATAGCCCTTTGTTGCCAAAGATGATCGAAAAAAACAAATCTCTCTCTTCTGGTGTCATGGTATCACCAGAAAATGAGTTTCTAGTGAGACTGCACCTTATTTTTTTAGATAAGGCATCCAATAAGTTCATATTTTTAAGGTGTTTGGAGTAAAGAAAATAGTTAGTGGTATGGTTTTTGCCATTTTTGTTTTCATTGTAAATAAGTAAATAAAGTTTTTTTGTTTTCAAATTTTACAAGGTCTAAAAATTGCTTTAAGGAAATCATACTACATCACTTAGCATTTAGCACTTTCTACAGCTGCCTTTAGGTATTTGGAGAGAAAAAGAATTGGCTAATACTAATTGCCTTACATTGGTAATCTTGTTAACCAAATCATTAGCACTTTTTATGTATAGAAAAAAGTCTTTAAAACCTTTTCTGTCCCTTACTTTTTTCTAACATTATTTTTGGATGAGTTAAGTGCGACATCACTTGTAATATAACTATGAAATTGGTCTTCCTGTATTAAAATTTAGCCTTGAAGGGCATGTCCACCCCCAAAATGATTATTTGTATATAGGTAAAGCACATCCAAAAGCTTGCAGACTGATCTTTGGTTAATAAATGTTCAAGATGAAGGTAGGGAAGGCTTGGCAAGACTCTTTTAACCAGTTTTATTAAGTCCGTTATTTTGTTGGTGTTGGACTTTAAAATAACTTTTCCTGAAGAACCCAACTTGATCAGTATTCTTCTGACATTTTCTCAGACTTTGTATGATGATCATATGCCTTCAAAAAATAAAGGGAGTATTTACTCATTGTAATAAACAATCTGCTTATTCAGCAATTTACAGTATGCTTTGGAAGCAATAAATAGTTCCAAATTACTTTACTGTTTTTAGGAACCCCAATAGTGTCTGATATGGTCTCTTTTTCAGGATGATTCATTTACTCAGTAGAAATCTGAGCATGTTTGACCCATCCAACAGCCAATCAGAAATTACTGTTAGGAACATCCTGGGGAGAAGGGCAATTGCAGCTCACTACTGATCACAGCAAAGCATAGCATAAGACACATATGTAAAACTCTGGTTATGCCTTAAATAGATAAATAATTTAAAGGGGAACTAAAGTCTCCAGACAACATTGTCCAAATAGACAGCACATTCTGAAACATACAACAAGCTGTGTCTCACCTCTATCTTTGCTGTGGCTGCTGGGTGATTTATGAAATTAACCCGTGGGTACAAGGAGTCAGCTCCCATAATCTACCGTAGCTGGGTAAAAAAAAGTTGCTACAGTGAATGATAATTAGTACTGCATTGTTTTTAGATATTTCTAAGAAATTTACTGTAATCTGCATAGTATGTATACTTCTCTGTCACCTTTGCAGATCATTTGATTACCTAGACTTTTATGTTTGGTCCTGGAGAATGGTTTTTAGAAATTGGAGAAACTAGAGAAATCGGTAATTCACTTTAGATGTAGATCTTCTTTTGTTTTCTTTTAATTGTATTCAAATAATCTTGTTTTATGTTATTATTATGGAGGATAGGCTTGCAAGAAAGGAAAAGAAAATGGGAAATAGGGATTTATTTTAATTGTATTGTACTACAAAAGCAAAAAATGGGCATTGATCTCTTCTCTTTGCCAGCACTTTGCAAAAGCCTTTTTCTATTCATTAGAAACACTATCAACTGAATGCCCTTTGGTACCCTTTTCATCAGCAAATACTTTCTCTGTTCATTAATAAAGCTCTCTTAAAGGCTGATGTAATAAGAGGTGCAAAGGTGGGCCTTTGATTTTTACTGGGTTACTGCAGTTCGATGATTTCTGGTTGGTTGCTGAAGATTTATAGCATGGCCAAAAGTTGCACCTTTTATTGCACCAGGCCCTTATTCTCCTGCTTCTGTAATGCCACCACCTCCTTTAGTTTCAAGGCAGTATAGCACATAGGTACCCAACCTACATCCCTTTTGTGAAAATTTGCCCCCACTTTTTACTTTGGGCAGCTATATATTTCTTCCTTTAGTTCTCCCTTGGATTAATAGATGTTTAACTACAAGTTGCTGGGATAATGTTCAGATGGTTGTTAAAAAAATACATATAACAAAATGATGTATGTATGTATATGTTACAGTATGAAGTGCTGTATAATATTACAGTTAAAAAAAAAAAGAGGGGAACAAAAAATATAAATAAATAAATATATAAGTAAGTTTGGACATCAAAATTATACAAGTGTTGAACTATGTACAGTAATGTAAGGAAATAGGTCCCTGAGTTTACAATCGAATTAGGCGTGTAACATACAAATACATAGGGAAGGGAAGAAGTGCCATAGGTAGAATCTGTATAGTTACGTTTTTTTGATGAAGAGAGAGGGTAATAGAATTGCAGAGGATGGGAGCTACAAGAGAAAAAGTTTTAACGCAGGGGTTAGGCAGTGTGAGAAAGGTGTCTGTATAAAAGATGGTTTTGTGATGAGCAGAGGGTACAGACGGACATATGTGGGGGCACAAAAGAAGAAATATAAGTAGGTGCAGCAGAAAGAATGTTAAATGTTAAGAGAAGGATTTTGTAAACAAAATGTTGTTAAATGGGGAGCCAGGTAGTTGTAAAGGAGATTTAAGTTCCTGTTATTAGAGAGCGAGACTAAAAGATGAGTACTGTAGGATAAGGTGAAAACCGTTAGAGAGCAACAATGCATGAATTTAGTATTGACTGAAGGGGAGAAAGATGGGAAGCAGGATAACCAGAAAGAAGGTTACAAATAGTCCAGGCATGATAGGATAAGAGCATGGATAAGCATAGTAGTAGTAGGAAGAGAGAGGAACCTATGGATTTTCGCAATATAGCGAAGAAAAAAGCAACAGGTTTTATTCTTGTTCTTGTGATAAATGAATCAATGTGGTAGCTTATACTTTTCTAAATGTATTGTTTTCTAGCTGACTTCTTTAGTGCCATTTCACTGTTCCCCGAAAGGTTAAAATAGTGTACAGTATTTTTTTTGTTGAAAATAAGCTCTTGAAAAGGATTAAGTACAAAATTATATGCTGGTGACAGGAAGACTTTGGGGAATTGATGTCAGTGACAACATTCAAATAGTAAATAGTGAACCACTGATTAAAATGGCATTCCCGGGAAAGAAGAAGAAGTAATCCGAGTTGCCAAGATACTCACATAATAATATTACTAAGGATAAAGGACAACTTGTGACAGATTTCCTTCTTAGTTATATACAATAAACATCCATCATTCTGCTGAAAAATGGTTGATGTGCTAGATAAACAACCCATTTCTTTGCTCCTAGCAGTAATAGCCTATATGTTTCCACACTAACACAATAATTGGCTGAAACATACTTGAGAAACATTTCGCAAATGAAATCTTAAGACTTTCTTACCATTTTTTATCAGCAGGGCCCAAATGGCCAATTTTCTAATCTTTGTTCTGCCAGGAAAAGCAAGTGAATTAATTTCTTCTCAAGTAGCTTGTTTAGTGACAAAGAAAGTCATTGGCGAAAAAGGCTGTACGCTGCCTGGTGCTGTTATTATCCAGGGGACATGTTTTTCTCATAGTTAATGTACACAAACAGACAAACTAAGGCTTGTTCAATAAGAGGTGCATAATTTAGCCTGTGCCATTAATCTGCAGCAACCTATCAGATGTTATCCAATCAGGTGTGCAGAGGCCCCTGAACCACCCCCCTCCCCTCCCCAGAGCATCCGTTATAAGCTATTTTTAAGCAGCTGATCGCATATATGCAGTAAAGGTACGTGCAATTAATTGTTTAAAAGGCCGATACCAAACCGGCAGAACTTTTAAACAGCTGATTGAGGGATCACCTTCCTAGTATGCTCTTGGAAGGGGATAACAGGTCCTCTTACCCCCGCCGTCACAGGGTCTGTGGTCACTATAGTTACGCCACTTGTTTTCTAACTGCATGTAAAGGTTCTCAGGTCATGGTATATTTTTGGTATCAAAATTAACTGGACATGCAGTGTAGTTCTTGAAGACATTTCGCTAGTCATGTCAAAGGCTTTCTCAATTCAGAATGACTTGTAATACTTACAACTGTAGTAGATGAACAAAAAGGTTACATCTGATTGGTTGCTGCAAAGTAACAGCAAGGGAAAAGGTTTGCACTTCTTTTTAAATAAGATTGTATGTGTCCATGCAAGCACGTTTTATTTAAAATATACTATTCATTTTTCTTAATATTCTTTTGCTATTGACAGTGATAAACTCCGTTCTAAATGTAAGATGATGTACTTTGTAAAATTAACAAGTTATAGGAAAAATACCAATCAAAAATGTAGAAGCCAGACCTAAATTATTGTTGATACATTATATGCTTGTGAAGGTTCTCATTCATCCAGGTCATGGTATATCTGTTGTATTCAATTAGATCAACTGGACTTGAAGTTTAGTTCTTGAAGAAACCAAGCCTAAATAGAGGTGGGGGGGGGGTTGACACCAACTGTCTGCCTTGTACAATGCTGTTTTGACACCTTACACTGGGCGTTCCTATAACACCTCTTAGCCACTATCCAATCACGCCCTTAACACCTGGCTGTGATATGTTAATTGGGATTTTCCAGGGTACATAATTGCCAAAGATTCTTGTACAAGTCATTTTGAATAGAGAAAGCCAGTCGGATGACTAGTAAAACGTCTTCAAGAACTAAACTTCAAGTCCAGTTGATCTAATTGAATACAACAGATTGATACGTTATACTTTTTATTTTTAATAAAAAATTTTAATAATTTTTATTATCAGGAATATTGTTTAAAAAAGAGTGGGATGACAAACAATAAACTCTGTACTTCTTACTCAGCTTATAATAATCCTGGAATTGTTGCATCACAACAAGATCACTATTAAATATTAAATACAAATAGTGGTCATTTCAGATATCTTACCCTTTAATATATACAATATATTTTGGGTGGTGCCTGGGGTCGCACCTAATTCCCCTTTTAGCACTGTATTATCACTCTGACCTTTAGATCTCTGCAATAACCAGTAATTGTCCCCTGGTGTCCTCCCTAAACATTCACACACCCCTACAAACCCCCCTCTCAGGGACGCATAAACATACAATAAATGTAATAATCATGGTATCCCACTGTTACCTGTCAAGAGTGCTCCCATTTAATAATACATAAAGGCATTTGATACCAAGACATTCAGCATGTTTCTGTGCCCAGTCAGCCCAGTCAGCCCAATCAGCCGCCTTATTAATAGTGATCCGCTTAACAATCGCTGTTCTGTGTCCCATGATCGTGACTGCAGAGAAGACACATGAAAACTGACAAAACATACAGTGGATTTCAGATTGGACATAATCATGTGTCGCGTCTCACTATTGGTTGTGAAAATAACGCTGAATCTCTTGGAATTCTATGCCTTTATGTATTAGTACATGGGTGTGCTCCTGACAGGTAATTGCGGGATACACTGATTATTACATCAATTGTATGTTAGTTTACTGTATGTTTTTGTTTTCTTAATAAAAACAAAACTATAACTTTTTAATAGCAATTACTTCTGTCAATTCTGCTCAAAGTCACCCCGAGGCAAAGTAACTCATTTTTACAATATCGTATACAGTCTGACATATGGTTGGATTGCAATAAGCAACAATTACCTGTCCTTAAAGCAATGTGACCAACGAACAGATTTGTACTTTTGTAGAAATGTGTTAAATAGAAAAAGACTGTAACTTCAACTTTAAAAATCACATGCTTCTTATAAACATTCCCCATTAGGCATATACAAAAGGAAAAGTACATTACTTTTTAACAGTAGTTTTCATTGCCAATTAATCGTGTTCCTATGCATTAATATAATTACAGTATAAAGACAATACATCAACAAAATATAATAAGCAGACCTGTTTTGCACGGCACAAGTCGCAGAGATGACGTTCAGGTTATTACTCATTAATCATTCATTATGCCCAATGTAATTGGATTTAGAATATTTTGAATGTTATGGGCATATTTGAAAGCCAGTGTAGATTACCTTTATAACTTATTATTGAGTCTCAATTAAGAAATAGATTAAGTAAAGGATAATTAACCATGGCAAAGTGTCCAAACCATAAAATGTATTCATTTAAAACAACACCCAGTAATATACAATAGGGTGATTAATTACAATGCTCATAATAACATGAATTAATTGCTTATGTATATATAATTATATAATATATATATTTATATATATAATGTATACATATTTATTAGTAAGAGTAAATACATTGCTTTCTTAAATATGAAAATAATAAATTAACCTGGAAAATGTTTAATAACTGACAAAAAGGGAGTTAATCCAAGGAAATTTCCGATTGCCACTTGGAGTCAGGAAGGAATTTTTTTCCCCTTAATAAATTTGGTGGGTTTTTTTTGCCTTCCTCTGGATCAACAGTTAGGCAGGAAATGAGGATATTGCTAGATGGGTTGGACTGGATGGACTTACTGTATGTCTTTATTCAACCTCAAATACTATACTATACTAATCGCTTTCTTCTGTAAATCAAAACCACTTAATTAAAGGGGATGTCCAGCAATAAAATTAAATAAAAAAAAAAAACCTGTAGAGAAAAGACCCAGGCCCCTGCTGCCCTGCTGCCCTGCTGCGCTTCCCTGCTCTGTATGCATTTTATGTGTTTTTATAATGGATACGTTAGGAGAGAAAAGCATGGACATGAATATCACATAGGAATGTCATAATAACGTTCACACTACTGCATTTTTGTGTTGCGTTTTTGTAATGCACTGCTAGCAGCAGTTTAGTGCCATAACGCTCTCAATGAAAGTCTATGAGAGAGAGGAAAAAATGCATAGAAGAAATGTAAAACTTTTTTTGCCATTTAACACAAAATTGCATTAAAAACTGAAAGCTGCATAAAAACAGAAAGCAAAGGCATAAAAGGCATTGCTACAATACTTTAAATACCCTATCCATTTTGTCGATTTGCGCTGTGTAGTGTGAACATAGCCTTAAGGCTCGTACACACGCACAATGTGCGCACCGAGCCACGACACCCGACACTGACTGCTACCAGCGACGGACGGCTGTTTCGACCGAGAATCATCCTTGTGTATGCGTTCGATCGGGGGTCGTTTGTGAGTTCAGTGACTTAAATCGGATTTATAATATATATGTATTGAAATAAAGAAAATATAGTAATGCTTATTTGTTAGGTAAGTAGGTGATTAAATTTCTATATTAAAATGAAACAAATCTTCCTTTTCTCACATTTACCACCTGCTAAGAGAAGTCAAAAAAGAATGGCGCACTGAAATATATTATGTAGATTGAATGGCAAATCTTATACAATGTTTTGGAGGGGACTTTCCTCTTTGTAGCACCAGTCGAAGATGCCCTTGAAACATTGTGCAATGCATATGATTTGACCTTAGAATTTAGATGAATAAACTATCACCTCTGGAATGGATGAACATTAGAATGAATTGAATGCAGTAAAAGAGGGAGAGTAATTATTAAATGCAGTACAACAATGGTTCCTATGCTGTATTTTGTGGCTCAAATCTAGCTTAGAAACCTGTAGTATATGTGCTTAGCTGTGAGCTCCATGTGGGCGATATATGAAGAGAGCTTCTTGTCTTGTTTCTGGTGTTGTCCCCAGATCTGTTACCTTGCATTTTATCAGATGCTTCAAAATTATGAGGCAGTTAAAATATGTTTGAGCATAAATCTTGTTTAAGCAGTACTAATATAAAATCATGTTCTGCACATTAAAGCAGGTACATTTTTTAGTAATCGGCACTGCTGAGCAAACATATGTGGAAAATGCCCATGGGACTGTCAAAAATACCAGTAACATCTGTTTCTAAACCATTAGTGTAGTTCTCAAAATAATTCATTTAAAGCTGCATGAATTTGCTCTATCACTAATAGAGCTCTGCAGGGTAGCACCACCACTGGCTAGTCTGTAAACAGTCTTCACAAAAATGGAGCTAATACGTTCACCACTCTTTGAGTCATGCAAAAATAATTACTGCAATCAAAGTAAGCTTTGCTGTTTCTAGAGTAAACTCAATTTAGAATAAACAAAATGTAGTGGCTATTAAAAAAATAGTTACAAGAGAATTAGCTAAACTAATGTATTTATTATTGGACTTAAAGGGTAACTGTGGTCTTCATACAAGTGTCCTCTACAGATTTTTAAAGTTGGACAGTTAGGATAAACCAGGATGTGTCTGACAGTCACATGATGTGCAATTTAAGAAGCCCTAACCCCCCCAAAGTGATCTTGTCTGAAGCTATTTAAAGACCTGCAACTATTATCTGTCCATTCCTCTACCTTGTTTTCTTTTCAGGCTTTAAAAATTATTAAGAAGTTTGGGGGCGGGACTTATGATGCAGCTCTGTTACGGTAGTTGGGTACAACTGGGTATGCTCAGTGCCTGTAGCAGTGGGGGTGCAGCAATGGTGCTGGTCATGTGCTAGCTGTAAACACCACCATTTATACTGCTTTAACTTTGGATAGACTGCATCTAGAATCATGATCCTTGAGTCAATTTAAAGGTATGAATGTGCTCTATTTAATGAAGGGCACCTATATGGAGACCACAGTTACCCTTTAGTTCTTTAATAAAATATATATTTAAATATATATTTAAAGGAAAGAAGATGGCTGCAAACAAATAAAAAGGAAATGATCAATGTACTTTCCATGGCCCGTATTTCTGATTAGTGTTGTGATTCTTACATACTCACAGGCATAAAGATTTAAGTTTTGCAATTGCATGTATACATTCACATCAGGCCCTGCCCGGAAGAGCTTACAATCTAAACACATTTATTTGACGCATACAACACCAGTATGTTTTTATGATTGTGTCCAAGGGTGGATTAGAAATCAGGACTTCAGCACTGCAAGGCATCAGTGCTTGCCACAGAGCCACTGTGCCGCCCAAACACTGAACATGCTTGTCATATAAGATGACTTTAAACCTTTTCACTGTTTCTTGTCAGAATAAGACAATGTCATAGATGGTGGAACAGACTCAGGTAAAAGTGTCGGGTTTCGTGTATAGTAATTGGAAATTCTGGAGCTAAAAGAAGGAATATTAGCATGATCTGGCACAAGATACTCCTTGACCTAAGTAAGGTTGCAGGGCTGGAATTTATATTGGAACAGCAATGAGAACAATCAGTATATCTGATTAAATTCAGTGGACTATACCTAAATTGCACAGAAATACAGTATTATAGAAAGTGAAACAATTTCTATTGCAGCCAGGCAATCTGGCCCAGTGGAAGAGCCATTTGGCCAAAAAACACTTATACAAAATCAGGTTCATACTACAGCAGTGTAAACTAAGTTGTATTAAAAAGGGGTTCTAGGAGTTTTACTAATGCAGTATTGCTTTAAGGCACAAGAAAATAGAAATCCAGTTTAAATTGGAATTGTTTCAGATTTTTGACTCACTGTTTCTGTTCTGATTTAGCTGTCATAAGATATTGATGACTTTAATCAGCAGTTTCATGGCTTGACAGATGTGTAGCAAATGATAATCATGGAAGACAGCTTTTTCTATACACAATCATCAAAGTGTGTTCTACTCAGATTTTCTAAGTAGCTTACTACTGCATCGCTGTCTTTGTAAAAAATGTGTAATGCTGAATATGTTGTATGAGTGAATAGAAAAATGTGTGCTTACATTTTTGTGCATTGTCTTTTCTAGATGTAAAAGAACCACTTTCTGTTAATAACAGACTCCTTGTATATTTACCCATTATTTGTGAAAATGTCAAACTGGTGTAGGCTTGCAGAACAATGGCAGGGTCTATACATCCAATATAAATAAATAGTTTGGTTTTGTGGGCCAGTAGATGGATAATCCACTTGTGTCTTTATCACCGAAAATATATTATGTGCATTGGTAAAAAAAAAAGAGGACCCATGGGACTAGCTATATTTGCCAGAGAAGAAGAATACACAAATTTACATCAACAATATGTTTTTGATATTAACATATACAGTAACATACTAATATTTACCCATCAAGTTCAACCTTTTCTACCCTACCCATAATTGCTACATAAAAGATGAAACAAGGGAAGGACGAAAACAAAATGTAGTTTCAGGAGGGGGAAGCTCATTGAAAAGGATTTGAGGACTATAGTTGTCCTTTAAAGACTTAATTGGCCTTAGGAATTGTACAATGAGCACAATGTGTTACGAACACCTGTTTCGGCCAATGATCGTGTAGTATATAATCGATCGGTTGACCAAATTGTATGTATGTATAATTTTATTTATAAAGCGCCACTTGGATACGCAGCACTGTACATTATAAAATACAGAGTATACAAACAAGGGGATAAGTGCAAGCCATTATACAGATAGATAAAAATTAAATTAAGTTACATACAATTTCCTACATAGGTTAAGAAAGCATATATATAAATGATGTATAAATGGATATAAGTGCAACAAGCCTTGACACATTAGGAATGAGATCCCTTCCCGAAAGAGCTTACAATCTAAGAGGGGGGGCCAACATACAGGTACAAATGAGGGGGATGGGTACAAAGTGCTTAAAAGGGATTGTCCTTGGCAACCCCCTCCTTTTAAAAGTACCCAGGGTGAGGACCTAAACCGATAGAAACTACATCCAGGGGAAGAAGTCCCATACTTACCTTTAGAAGTTCTAATCGCTGACACAATGTTTTTGCCCAGGCTTCACCAATAGGAAGACAGGCTTTTTCAACAGCATGTCCTCAAATTGGTTAGCTCACAGACTAGAAGGATGAAGCAGGGAACAGTGCACTGGGGATCGGAAATTCTACAGGTGAGTACAGGACTTAGAAACTGAAGAGTCAGGACCTAGTAGTTTAGGAACGTTTTCCCCCCGAAATGTTGTGATATGTGTGGTCTTCAATAAATTTAAGTTTATTTAACTTTGGAGTGCTACCCTCGCTTTTTGCTGTCTTTTGTTACCAAATATCCAGTTAAGGGTTGGATTACCTAGAGGAGCGAGCACCCACGTGTGGACGCGTGCAGAGGATCCTATCGTGAGTTTGCCTAGCAGTTTAGGTCCTTAGCCAAATAATAGGATCGGTGCTGAGGTGAGTATAGTTGTCCTGTAAGTCATGGCATTTAGGCTTTTTTTAATATTTAGGCTGTATTTAAAGGGACACTATACTGAAAAATTTTTCCTTTAATCTATAATTGAATACATGTAAGTAGCATGAATTATTGTTTCCAGTTATGGTCAATTTAAAATAACCTATTTTTCGGTATAGATGCCCTTTAATATTTAGGATTCATTATCACATGTAATATTTTAATTCACTAGAAACTAGTTAATTAAAATAATTTGGTAAACACTGCTTCTTTTTACTTTTGTTCTCCTAAGGGAAATACATAGGAGAAATGCCATAGTTTGATGGCACCTTTCTGCAAAAGCAATTGGCAAGCATACCAGGGTGTTCTTGTAACGTGATGATTGTTATTTATCAACACCCAATCTTTAAATTAAATAAGTGCTCATTGATTAATAGATGATATGGCTTTTATAGGTATGTGAGGTTAATAACAGATTAGATTTAGTAGATTAAATTACAGGAAATTTTGTTGATTCATTTATGCGGTTATATTTTGCTATGTGTGTCCAGCATTAATTTATTTGATTTATGCATATAACCAATTTGTAAGTGTCCTGCTGGCTTATAGTATTCAGAACAGATTCTAATCACCCTAATAAATAAATAGAAGGCAGTATTGTTTTTATCTCTTACTGCCTTTAGACGCAGTGTGCTGTATTAAACTCATTTATTTCCCAAACTTAAGATAAGCAACATTTGCTAATTTTTTGTATTATGTTTAGATGCATCTGCATTGTTCCTCAAAACAATTTAGCCAGCTGTATTGGATTTAACAAAAACATGATGCTTCTGGCCAATAATAGAAAAGATAATCAATGCACATTCCTAGGCCCCATACAATATCTTATTATCTTCACACTGCATACACTATAAACACAGGGGTTTTAGTACACATTACAGTGATCACATGAACAAAAGGCCTTCCAACCACATCAAGGTTAACCCCAACCTGGAACTCTTTGGGACAGTGTTTAAGCACCCTTAGAAAGAGATTAGCTGTGGGCCCTTTTAATTGTGTTTTTGTAAATCTCCAGTGTTGGGTCTTGCACACACATCATAAAGTTTATTGTTGCTTCTCAATTTTTACATACAGATTGTTGGACCCAACATCAAACAATTGAAAAAGTCAATCCAATATTTCGGTTGATAAGATCAATTTTTTTTTTACTGTGAGTGCAGGGGAGTCCTTTCCCCCCTTCCCTCTCTCCCTTCTAAAACCCTCCCTGGCTGCCCTTCTCCTAGCATAAAATATTTTTGACATAATGTTGGCCATCCTTTCCCACCCCCAACCGCTATATTAGATGTTTAAAAAAGAATCCCTACTTTACTTACAGCTCCTAGATCACACAGCATTCTCTATGCCCGGCAGCCACGGCTGCGATTGGCTGCCTCTCAGCCAGTCAAAGCCGCAGCTGCCAGTCCAGATCAGAATGCCACTGGAGCTGTAAGTTGTATTGCGATTTTTTTTTAACACATCCAATATCGCGGTTGGGGGTGGGAAGGGATGGCCAACATTACTGTATATAAAAACCCTTTAATGATACTCACAATATTGTATGGTGATAACAATATTACTATACAAAAATTCAGACAAGGAATAAAGATGAAATACATAAATAAATTATTAATACATAAATAAATATACAGATTATAGTTATAAAGCCTTAAAGAATGAGAAAAATGTTCCTGTTCCAGAAAGCTTACAGTTCACCTGTAATGTAATGTTTTGGTTAATCGTGAATTTCCTTTCAGTCTAAATACCCCAATCCCCACCACTTGCTTCACCTACCATTTGTTGGATGCAAGCAGTAGCTCAACAGGCAGGGTTGTTCCAAGGACTTAATGAGCAAGGTATTTAGACTACAATTGAAACACTAAGGCTAGGTACAAATAAACGGATTATTTGGTTGCCGAAAATAGTAGTATACATTCAAGTATTATCAAAATCGAACGATACATTCGAGGGTTACCAAAAGTGGAAGGCTACATTCGAGGGCTAGCAAAAACTAATATTACATTCGAGGGTTACTGAAAGTCAAAAGATACATTCGAGGGTTAGCGAAAACAAACGATACATTAGAGGGTTAGAGAACAATACATTCAAGAGTTAGCGAAAACGAACATTACATTCAAGGGTTATTGAAAACAACAATACATTCGAGGGTTACCGAAAACAAACAATACATTCAAGGGTTAGCGAATGATACATTCGAGGGTTATCAAAAATGAACATTACATTCGAGGGTTATTAAAAAGAACAATACATTCGAGGGTTAGCAAACTATGCATTCGAGGGTTAGTGAAAATGAACATTACATTCGAGGGTTATCTAAAACAAACGATACATTCGAGGGTTAGCGAAAAGAACATTACATTCAAGGGTTACTGAAAAAGTTAGGAAAATCAAACTAGTTCGGGCCGAACTTTCACAAAGTTCGTCCCAAACTCAGGTTCGGGTTCAAGTTCGGGTCCATGACTAGTTTTAATATTAGTAAGTAAAAAAGTAACATATTTACTTGAATTTAAAGATGTCTTCTTTAACTCTCCTGGCACTACATGTCATCTTCTTGGATATCTGTCTTCTTAACGGTTATCTTCCCAACAGTTCCCGGTAATTCTGAAATATCGTGTAATGTCACATAATCAATGAGAGTGTATTGTAAAGAAAGCAAACCTTAAAAAAATGTTATTTGGGGGAAAAAGCAGACGAAAACACAGACCCGTGCTATGGCTATGGCCTTTATTTAATTGTTGTCAAAATGAAAAGGTTTGAAATGCAATATACTTGTTTCATTCATCAACTTAAAGCTTTAAAAATACAACGTGTGTGCTGATGTTTGCTAACAAGGTAAGTTGTTTATTGATCTCAAGACATTATGGGATTTGTGAGTAATAATAGACCATAGTGAAAGAAAAAGAATTAGACAAGTTAAACATGTTTTTACTTAGCTGATACTGTAATTGATTGATTGACTTACTTTAAAGGATTTATTTGTATTTTTACATGTTCCTATTAAATTCTCTCAACTATTAAGCCTTGTACATACACTATGTCCTGCAAGATAATTGTTGGCAAGTGAACAAATTGTAATTGTTTAGCTTGTTTGTTGTTAAACAATGGTCTTCGGTCATTTGAACAATCAAAAAAAAATCTTTTAGAGCCCTTTTTTTTTATGTGTGCTTTGGTTAATAGAGATATGTTTTATACACTGTATTGCAGTAACTGAGTACCCTTTTTTGTATTTAGTATATAAAGCTAACACATTTACAAGTTATCTAAAAACATGGAAAGGGAATTTTATATTTTAATAATCATAATATCAATATTATAATACACTAGACAGTTGAGCCTGTTATATAAACGGGTGCTAGACAGAGAGTCTCTCTCTCTCTCTTCTTCCGCCTCCCAACTCCCCCGGGAGTTGGAAGTGGAGAGGATGTACTTGTCCGGGTCAGGGAGCTGGATTCATCTCTGCTCGCAGGTTCAAAGAGTGGAAGAAGATGTACGCACATACCTCCGGCCTCTCTCTCGTCCGGGTCAGTGAGCTGGATTCATCTCTACTCGCTTTGGATGATAGCACATAGCAGAGAGACTCCTTCTATCACGCATGCGCAGATGCAAAATGCCACACATGGACGCACATTAGGGCTTTTATTATATAGGATTAGGGAAACTATATCTACGAAGATGTCGACTGCACACCAATATCTTTAGGGTGCCTTGTTATGGGACCACATACTATTTCATAGAATATCTCATATAGATGAAAAAAAGTATTCCATGGATGCACACCTTTGATAAAATTCGATTTATTTTGACATTGCAACACAATATTTCAGGATATACTGGCAGTCCCTGGGTTACAAACATCCAACATACTCCTACTTACAAACAGAGCAAATGAAGAGGCACAAGGGCAAATACTTTACAGCATGGGGGTCTAGAGAGGCGTAAAGCCAGAAGGGGTTATTTCCGCACTCTGATGTGGTTGGGAATGTCTACTTGAGTAGGGTGGCTGCACTGCAAGTTGTCCACTGAATTTATAAAATCTTTAAAAGTATCTTGATTGCCCTTGGGGATATGGGTAGGGGAAGGGTTAAAACAAAAAAAAATTATAAACAAAAAAATATTTTTAACCTATTTTTTACTTTTTGTTTTAACCCTTCCCCTACTCATACCCCCAAGCGCAAGCAAGATACTTTTCAAGATTTTAAGCAATTCTGCCCACCCATGAGGAAAGGTATCGATATTTGTGTTGATATTTGCAGAGTCTTGGTTTTGTTTGTTCTATTAAATCTCTATTTTGTCATTATTTTGTCTATTTCCCAGTAAAGTATTTGGCTCTTCTTCGTTCTCAGTAATCAGTGTGTCTAGATATATTACTGCTAGGAGACTAGGATTTTGGGATCATGGCAAGGGAGGGAAGGTTTCATTCACATGTGCATTCTCTTACTCAACAACTTTTAATAGAAATAACATTTTATTAACAACAGTTCAATTCTGAGACCACTCCATTCTCCTTCAACTTTCTAGTCATCTGACAACAGCTTCTAGAGAAAACAAGTAATAAACCCTACCAAAAGACCATCCATTACCTGTAACACCATACTTATTTTATAAGTTTTTAAAGCATATGGGAGGCATGTACTTTAGAAAAACCAAAAACCAATAGAGAACTAAACTTTATCAACAAAATGCGATATCGTAAAGCAAATATTAGATAAAACCAGGGTGTGGGGGATGAATGCTAACTATTTTGCTCATGTCTCTCCCTAATGAGGCTATATGAGCAAAATGCTCAGGGCGGCGCCCCTGCTAAATATCAGAGAGGCGGCAGGCAGAGCTCACTTTAATTTTTAATTTTTTTTTAGAAAAGAGACAGTCAGAGCAGAAGGAAAATAAAATCACGGTGCACTAACTTCCGTCTTCATGCAGGCACTGCTCTGATCGTTATAGGGTAAAGGGGGTAATTATCTGTGTGTGCAGAGAAGGGCAAATCTTATTTTCAACATAGTTTTGGTGATCTGGGCAATAGGGTATGTTATATGTACCTATCTGTTTGATCTAGGCATTACGGCATGTTATATGTACCTATCTGTGTAAGCTGGGCATAAGGGCTTAACTTGGTTAGGTTAGTTAGGGCCCTGCTTGATGTGGTGGCAGGCTTACAAATCTTTTTTTTTTGGGGGGGGGGATTATTATACGCGAATTATGGTGTGGATAAATGTTTGTTTGTTTTTTTGAGGAACTGTAAAATACCGCCTTGATGTTAAGTGTAAAAAGACCACACCTTTAACTACACCCATTCGTGGAAGCCACGCACACCTAATCCTATTTGCAGTGGCGCACTTCATGGCGCCTAGTGGTACATAGGGGCGGCATTCCAAAGTTTGGCTCAGTTGGCAAAAACCCTAGAGACGTCCCTGTTCACAACAATGTTTTTTTCACATGTGCAGTCCAGTATCCTGGCTGGACTGCACATGTAGTAGAATCATTACTGATAGGGTTTCCAGCCATCACGCTGTGAAATATAACCATATGATGGAACTAATCAACGTAGTGAATCTGTCAAATTTAAAACCCTATCCTGAAAAAGACTAGAAAACCAGTGCACATTTAAAGGATAACTGTATTGCCTCAATGCATTTTTTAAAATTTCTTTAAAAAGAGTAAAGGTGTGCAGCCCTCCCAATACATTTTTTTCCTGATTTCGAGCCTCTCACTGCCTTCAATTAGCCATGGTGTGAACGATTCTGTCTGCCTGTAACTGTCACTCAAAGCTAGCATGTGAGAAAACACACCTCCACCCACCCTTGATCAACTTGATTCCTAGCAACAGGACATTTCAAGTTTTTTGACTGGCAGAGGAGGGGGGTTGTAAGAGACATTCCCACCAGCCAATGACAAGTGCTATGTTATCATGGCCCCGAGCCATCTAGGAGGCGGGCTTTTAACACTCATCTTTGCTGTGTGATATCTAAGGGAGGGCAGCACGGCTGTAAATGGGAGTAAGTGATTTCAGCTGCTGGAAGTGTGGACATGTAATGGGGGTGATGGGTTTTTTTTATATTGTCCTTTAAACCCTTATAAAACGAGGTTATAATGTATCATGTACAAAGTCACCTATATTGTTCATAGGGAAAAACGCCAGTCTTTGAATTAGGCTGAGCCCTGCAATGATGGTTCTTATGTGAAATAAGCCAAATGGTTTACACTAAACCATATCTGTTTCCTTTTCTCAGATACAATCACACTGTACATTTTATTTTCTGCTGCTGCAAATAATTAAGAAATATCAGTTATGATAGTAAAACACCTTCATCAGCTCTGCATAAAAATAATGGATGTGGATCTTACATTCTTTTAAATATTACTGGCCTGTGTAAGCCATTGGCTATTATAAACCAGCTGCTTCTGCAAAATAATTCCCAGAATACTTTGGCAATAATATAGGGAAATGTAATCTGCCACAGAAAACTCCCCAGAGGTCTATTTTCATGCAATAGATTCAATAGATTAACCTGTGTTTCAGAGTGACCTGCAAAGATATAACATTTTATTACAAGATTCTTGCTTCAAGGACAGTGTTAATAGGTTTAGTAATGAAATCAAGTCATCTGATCTCTGTGGTTTGATTAAGCTTTAAGAAAGCAATGGGAAATAACATTGCATTGTGTTACTAAGGAACAAGGTATAGGTTTATATACAGAAAAAACAGAACTAATCATTTATGCAAAGATTTCCAGTATTGTAGCTATTATGCAAAGGAAAATCATTAGGTACTGTAGCAAAGCACATCAAATAATATTATAAGTTCTTTAAAATTAACATGAAGCAAATATGAAGGTCATGTGTTGCTATGCCATTAAGCTGGGTGCACACAGTACCGATAAAGCCCCGATACCGTTGGATCCGACAGTATCGGGGCTTTTTCGGTACTGTGTGTACCTTGCTTTCCCGAATGAGCGCACGGCCGCCGAACAATCGGGTCGGCCAAACGCTCATTCGGAAAAAAGGGAAAATTTCCCTTGGACGCGATAAACTCCCTATAGGGGAGTCAGCTGCGGCAGAGGGAACACAAGAGTCCCGAGCATTTTCCCTATGCTGTGCATAGAAGGGAGCGCTTGGGACTGTGTGTATACAGATCTTTGAAAGATGACAGAAAGGAGTGTGTATCCAGCTTTAGAATCCTCAAAGATACTTAAATCAGACACTATTTAAAATAAATACATTAAACCACTGAATAACAAAATGTCAAATCAAATGGAAATGTCTGGCTATTCCTACATGTCTGCTTTTGGCAGGAGTCCAGTTGTATTCATGCAAGTGTAAGATGGAAAGGTTAACGAAGAATAACTCTTAGATAAGCTTTGTTTTAACAGTGAATTTTTTAGGAAGCAAATATTCCAAGTTCTTGTAGACGAAAAGAAAAGAAAATAATTGCTACAGATTTATCGGTGTATGTATGTCCCTTGTAAAAACTTTATAGAATCTAAATTGTAATAAAAATTTTAATCTCCCGGTCTGAAATAACAGTATTTCAACAAGTGATCTGTCCAATGGAATGATTTATAACAGAGAGAAAAGTGCATTTCTGCCTTTACACTGCTCCTGTTTTGTGATGGTTCCTATAATGGAGTAATATATTTTGTTTCTTCAAGAGGTCAGACTCTTTTGAGCCTTACAGCTGCAAACTATGAAATTTCTATGTGTGCTATTAGGGGATTATACTCTGTGACTTCCCAGTTGAGCAACGCAGACCTTTTAATGCAATGACATCCTGGTTAATGTTGTTGCCCATGTCAAATTTACTGGCTCAGTACCACAGAGTTGAGGTAATAGACCAGTATATTGGCACTCAATGAGATTGCATTTGGAAGTAAAATCTTTGGTAGGAGAATCAGAAAATCAAAATGAATTTGTCTAGGGCTTATTTCATTGCTTTTAAGGGTGGTTTATATCCCTGGGCACACACTGCCTTTAATGCTAACAATAATTTATATGTTTTGTGACTGTGTAGAAATAGTTTGGAATAAAGGAACAACTATCCATGACATGAATAACTCTGGTGTCATTTAGGATAAAAATTAACAAAGGTGTGTGTTTGTGGGGGGGGGGGGGGGGGTGTGTGTGTGGGGGGGGGTTGTTGGGGTGTTACAGACATGAGTTAAGCAGAGAGAGAATTATTAAAAAAAAGTTTCCAAACACAAATTGTGTTTCTACAGGATTAAAAATTCTCCTGTGTGATGAGTGACACTAAATACCTCATTTTTACAGAGCTCAACAACTTTCTTACGTTATCATGGCGATCGTTATTTCAAACGGCTAGTTTCATTTAAAAATGCCATTTATTAACCCCATAAATAAAATATTTAAAAGAAACCAACAGTACATTTGTCAAATAATAAAGATACAAAGTACATCATGTATCAATTGTTAACCATGACAATACCATTTCAACAGTGTAAAATAACCTCTGTGAAAAATTGCGATCGATGAAATAACTATTGCATTGTTATTATATACGATTGTATCGTTATTGTGGCTATGCCATTATATACGATTGTATCGTTATTGTGGCTATGCCATTATATACGATTGTATCGTTATTGTGGCAATGCCATTATATACGATTGTATCGTTATTGCAGCAATGTCATTATATATGATTGCATGGTTATTGCGCCAATGTCATTATATCCGATTGTATCGTTATTGCACCAATGTCATTATATACGACTGTATCGTTATTGCGGCAATGTCATTATATATGATTGTATCGTTATTGCGGCAATGTCATTATGTATGATTGTATCGTTATTGTGGCAATGCCATTATGTACGATTGTATCGTTATTGCAGCAATGTCATTATATACGATTGCATGGTTATTGCGCCAGTGTCATTATATACGATTGTATCGTTATTGCACCAATGTCATTTTATACGACTGTATTGTTATTGCGGCAATGTCATTATATATGATTGTATCGTTATTGCACCAATGTCATTATATACGACTGTATCGTTATTGCGGCAATGTCATTATATATGATTGTATCGTTATTGCGGCAATGTCATTATGTATGATTGTATCATTATTGCGGCAATGTCATTATATACAATTGTATCGTTATTGTGGCAATGCCATTATATACGATTGTATCGTTATTGCAGCAATGTCATTATATACGATTGCATGGTTATTGCGCCAATGTCATTATATACGATTGTGTCGTTATTGCACCAATGTCATTATATACCACTGTATTGTTATTGCGGCAATGTCATTATATATGATTGTATCGTTATTGCGGCAATGTCATTATGTATGATTGTATCGTTATTGTGGCAGTGTCATTATATATGATTGTATCGTTATTGCGGCAATGTCATTATATATGATTGTATCGTTATTGCGGCAATGTCATTATATACGTTTGCATTGTTATTGCGGCAATGTCATTATATATGATTGTATCGTTATTGCGGCAATGTCATTTTATATTATTGTATCGTTATTGCGGTAATACTATTATTTTACATTAACAACGTTTTAGAAATATCGTACATCGTATCTACATATCATAGATATCGCATAGGCAATACTGAAGTGTATAGAGAAATATATACATTGATGAGAATACATCTGAACAATTTAAATATATTTGCTTCAATAACAGTAGTTAAGGCATTAATCCATTTAATCAATATTGCAGGGACTATACTTGTACATTTTACCTGGAAAGTTAAATGTTCTGGGGGTTTCGTCATCAAAACCATTGAAATTTTATCAGATTTTATGAAGAAATTATTGAGATAATTTTTATCTTGAAAGCATATTTATTTGCTCTGAACTTTAGCTTTAACCCATTACTTTTACAGTAATGACTTCAGATAATAAATTGTGGGATTACCTAATGATGTTATTAATGACTTAATCAGCTGTTCTCTATATCCTCACCCAAAATCCTGGGGGAAGGGTGGGTGCAAGAAGAGAAAAAAGGAAACTGAGAAATGATTAGTAATAGGAGAGTAGAGTAAATTAGCAGTAAATGGGGCAACGAAGAGTGAGAGGGGAGGAAAAAATTAATAACTTAGACAAAGTAAAGACTCTGTAATGGCAATGTAAGTAGCATCAGGATTTGGCTTCACTGAAGGCCCCTTATTGTATGAGTGAGATCTGGACTTCCCTTACCTCTGTGCCTTTAGTATATACATTACATTCTGCATAAAGTCATTTTAACAAAAGAAATTAGAATAAGTGAATGACAATGAGATTTAAATCCTCCACCGCAATTATAAGACATATTCCTAATAAATCATTTCAGGGATAGGTTTCTTGAATTTTGACTTGAATAGACCTACAGTATCTTTAAAAAATGATAGATTTTAAAAGTTTGGATCATGTAAATAAATATGTTTCTTTGCTGTAACTGCAAAATATTGATTTTATATCTTCAACTAAGCAACCTAAAAGATTCACTATTATGCTTCTGTATTGAGGGAATGTGAAGGCAACTCAACCAGGGCACTGTGCAATCAAGTAGACTGTGTTACATGTCCAAGCAACTCATCATTCATCTCCAGCTGCTTTCTTTTTTCCGGCTGCTGACTGCACTCAGTTTAGATGTATTCACTGTACAGATCACTGGTTATGTTTTAATTCCTTAAAATTATCAGCGGATACATGTAAATGTTTTTTTAATAAGGTGACTTTTATGGTTTTGCCACCCCACTTCATTCTGTGTAAAATAAATTGCAATCTTGCTTTCACATAAGCTATAAAATAATTGTTTTGAAATGTCTTTGACAACCCATCTGCGGGGCTATATATGTCTGATTTTTCTTCTTCTTACGGCTGTTTTGAGATTGTAGAGAGAAGCTGACAGTTGAACCTGCAGTGTACCTGCATGAAATGATTTTGCTTATGAAGTTTAGACCCTGACAGATGAATATTTGCTTATGAGACAGGAACAGCTATTCTTTGTCAACTGTATGGAGATACCGCTCCATTTGTAGTTTGTATTATTCTGTATCCAACTGTGCAGCCCAGCTAAATGACTTTTTGAATCTGTGTTTTTTTTAGAAATCCCAGCTCAAAACTCCAAATTCTGTTTTCTTTTCTTCCATGTTATACTCTTAATAAATGAAATGGCAAGATTTGTATTTCATGTATTTGTTTTATTTGTCTCATTTGCATGTTACTAGCAGCATACTGTTATCTTTTATGTAAATCTACGTAACACGAAGTTGTTCTGTTGTGCTCAAAAGGGTTGTGTATAACAGGACAGAGCAGGAAAGGAGGTGATAGCTGTCTTATGGAGGCAGGTAAAACAAAGACATTAGAAAAGGAAAGCTATGTGGATGTGAAGGCATATATGGATGGATTGCATCAAGTAGGACTTTATTTCAAAAGGAAAGATGCACTGTATATACAATATTATATACAACCAGATATTTACATCAATGTTAGACATTTTATGATCCAAATTATTTCTGATCTGGCTAAATAAAAGGTAACTTTCCTGAACAAGTAATTTTTCTTATTATCTGGGTTGGGTCTTTTGGGGGAAAATGGATAGAGATGGACATATCTGTTGTATTCAATTAGATCAACTGGACTTGAAGTTGAGTTCTTGAAGACGTTTCACTAGTATAAATGAGGAGTATTCACTCTGGCTGACAGGGGACATGGTACAGGAACAATTAGACAAAGTTAATATCAATAAAGCCCCAGAACCAAATGGAATACATCCTCGCATCTTAAGAGAGCTTTGTTCAGTTTTATCTAGACCACTGTTTCTTATCTTTTTAGATTCACTTTTGTCTAGTGATGGGCTGCTGGATTCGAAAAAAGCCAATGTAATACCAATATTCAAAAAAGGTAGTCGTTCCCAGCCTGGTAACTATAGACCTGTAAGCCTAACATCAGTAGTAGGGAAGATGCTGGAAACTTTGTTACAGGATCATATCCTTGACTTTGTCTCCAGAACCGATCTTATTATTAGCAGTCAGCATGGATTTATGAAAAATAGATTGTGCCAGGCAAATTTACTTGGTTTTTATAAAGAAGTAAGTAAGAATTTAGATACTGGCATAGCAGTAGATGTGGTATACATGGATTTTGCTAAAACTTTTGATATTGTGCCACATAGGCAACTAATGTATAAACTGAAGACTGTTGGCCTAAAAAAAAACAATTGTACATGGATAGAGAAATGGTTATTGGATCTCAAACAGAGAGTGGTGGTCAATGGAGTTACATCTATGTGTGTTAAAGTTCCAAGTGGAGTGCCTGAAGGGTTCTGTACTGGGGCCATTTCTTTTTAATCTGTTTATAAATGACTTAGAAGGGGGAATTTAGAACAAGGTCTCTGTCTTTGCTGATGATACTAAACTATGCAGAGCTTTGGAAACTTCAAATGATGCACAATTGCTGCAAGCAGACCTAAATAGATTATCAAATGGGCAGCAGAATGGCAGATGAGATTCAATGTTGATAAATGTAAGGGTTTAAACAATCCTGGTGCCACCTACATCATAATTAACTCTGTGTTAAGTGAATCTCGACTGGAAAAATATTTGGGGTTTCTGGTAGATAACAGATTTAGCTGTAGCAAATAATGCCAGAAAGCAATGGTTAGAGCTATCAAGATATTGTCTTGTATAAAGAGGGGAATAGATATATATAATAAATAATATATTAAAATATATTATTCTCGCTCTTTACAGGGCACTTGTAAGGCCTTATATGTGGTACAGTTTTGGAATCCCATGTACAAAAGGACCATCTTGGAAATGGAAGCAGTTCAGAGAAGGGGAACTAATATAATATAGGGAACGGAGGGGCTTGACTATACACAGGGGTCATCCTAGAATTTTTGACACCTGAAACAACTTTTAAATGCTGCCTGTCGGCAAATGGGGGGGGGCAACACATGAAGCGGCATGGCTTCATCAGGGAACATAGGTGTGGCTTGTGGAGGTGGGTATAGTGTGCTGATTTACACTGGTGAACTGGAGGGTGACTAAACACTGAATGGTGGTGGTATTGCAGGAAGGAGGACTTTATTAACTGCCGCCATTTAAGTGCCCTGAGCAAATGTTTCAGTGTGCTTCATGGTAGGGGCATCCCTGACTATACAGGCAGATTAGACAAGTGAGGGCTGTTTACATTGGAGAAGCGACGTTTGCATGGGGATATGATCACTTGATATAAACATATTAATTGGCCATAAAGTAAACTCTCTGGTGCATTGTACACTAATAGGTCATATCAGAGGACACGTGGACATCCTTTAAGATTGGAAGAAAATAAGTTTTTTCTTCAGGTTAGGAAAGGTTTTTTTACAGTGAGAATGATGAAACTGTGGAGCTGTCTTCCAGCAGTTGTGGTAATGGCAAGTTCACTGACTAGCTTTAAAAGTGGGCTAGATAATTTTCTAAAACTAAAAAATATTGAGAATTACTGGTATTAATACATATACTGCAGTTCTGGTTGATCCAAGGATACTTTCCGATTGCCATTTAGAGTCAGGAAGGAACCCCCCCCCCCTTTTTATTTTATTTTAGATGGAGGTTTTTTTGCCTTCTTCTGGATCCACTGTTAGATAAAAAGGAGGGTGAAAATGTTGGACTTGATGGACATATGTCTTTATTCAACACCAATTACTATGTTACTAAAAACCTTTTTAAAAAGAATTGATAGCTATACTGTATCCTCATTGTATACTAAATATACATGGGATTAAAGATAAATATACTTAGTGAATACATTTTGTGCCACTTTAGAATTTGTGCCTTTAAGGCTATTTCCACTTGGGAGGTTCGTGGTTCATTTTCTGAGCAGCTCCAGATGTTTAACTGCTACAAGTAGCATCTTTCTACCAGCAGTGCAAAGGGACCACTCAGAAAACAAGTAAGGATCCATGTGAATCTACACTGTGTTCACATGTATAGATCACAAGCAATAAATTCACATCTAAAACTATTCAGAGCAGATAGAGACCGCACTACATTAATCTAAGTGATTACCTCCTTAGCATGCTGAGGCAGCAATGGGACAGGGAAGGACAGAGAGCTCATGCCCAGCAGTTTCTCATTTATGGCACTCTCCACCCCCCCCACCCCCACCCTTCCTTATGTGCTGGAATAAGCAGAAGCCAAAAGAAAGAAAGATATGAAATGTTAGGTGGGCCCTAAACTCGTCCTGGTGGGTCCATGGTATCTGATTTCCTGGTGGGCCCCAAGACCCCAGTCCGCACTGGGCCTACAAGATATTAAAAGTTTGACATACCCTTTATCACTCTGTGTGAGGCGACACTTACTGTATATTAACACTCTATGTGGGGACAATTACTGTATATTTATACTATGTAGGGGCTTTTAATCTGTATTAACACTTAGTGTTTGTGGGGGCACTTACTGTGTCCTTACACTTAACGTATATTAACCACCGTCCATGTAATGAACAGTGGAAGTAGCTTACTGGGGGAGCACCGGAGGATAGGGCAGTTGCGTGGTGGAGGATTTGCGATTCTTTTAAGAATCAGGGGTTTGCTATCTTATATACTAAAAGAAGGTTTTTAATGCTATGCACAGACCTACTTGCGTACGAACACCAGAACTGCCCACAATGTGCACACGCAGGTTGATCTATACAGATCATTAAAACCCTTCTATTACACAAAATGTACTGTGGAAAGGGTATGTGCACCACAGCACCACGTTTACTGGTTTTAGATTTGAAAACAAAAAGATTTTACAGTAGTATAGCTATGAATAAATTTAATATAATCTTTTCTGGCTGAATTATTTTACATACCATAAGCAGAAAAAAGCTCCTAATCAAAGTGTAAGAAGCATAATAATTACAAAGAAACTTTTTTTGGTTCACAGTGTACTCCAAACTGTTGCTATTGGGTATACAAATTATCCCTGGCAGCTGTCAGACTCCGAGGCATGATATAACTCTTCTGCTGTGCTGTCAAGTGCCTATACCTTTCACTTACCATCTGATTGAACATGACATGTATGACCTGGTTTCCCTGGGCAAGAAATGGACAGTGACAAGTAGTTAGCAGCACAGCATAAGCTTAGTCAGCCTAAGAGTTTAATAGTTGCAGGGGACAAAATTCCCCCCCAAAATATCTGTCTAGGGCACGCTGCAGGCTTTCAAATGCAGATCCATGTTTATTGTAACCTGTGTTCCTTCTTACAACAAGAAGCTGTTACCACAAGTGAAGCCTGTATTCCGTTAAAAGTACAAAGCAGCAGTAACAATAATATCCAATGCAACCTTTCTTGTGGGAGCTATAGAATGTTTTTTGGAGTATTGTAATGTGTTCAATGTTCTCTCATTGACATCTCTTATAAGCATTCTGAAAAAGATTTCAACTCAGAAATACCTGTTGTCCAGTTCCTGCTATATTTTGCAATTTTAGCAGTCAAATGAGATGACAAACAATACTTGAGTACCTGACACTGCCTGTATAGTAATAAGAGATATTACTATACAGACTTTGTGGATTTCTGACTTTTTCAGATTTTTCTGAACCACAGAACTGTTTTCAATAATTATCGAATGTTCAAGAATTTTCAATTTTAAAAATCGAAACAATTTTGAACATTTTTTCCAATCATCTGACCTGCACCTGCAGCCGAAATTTAACAGGCCTGCAACCCGCTACCTGTCCCGACCTGCACTTTACTAACTGAACCTGATCCAAAACCCATTCAAACTCACTGTGGTTTACCACGAACCTGAGCCACTAATCGGGTAAACTTCCATGCCCAATGCAGAATTGTAGGCCAGATCTCTCCAATTATCACACCTCCCAGCATTTGAAAATGTAAAAGAGGGACATATAAGGAAAGATGTGGTGTGTGCGTGGCAGCATGCGAGCCCAAAAAAATCTGACTATGCTTACAACATTATTTTTAATCTGTCAAAGTATCCTAGATATCTCTCAGATTGCATTACATCTGCATACCCTTTAATATTAGCCCTTTAATAGTTACAGTTATAGAAACAACATAGTACAGAGCTGCAGGGGAAGGATAATGAAGTGAATCTGTTCTAAGCATAGCTCTGTGCAATAGATTTCTCAATAGTGTACCTATCTGAAATTGAATGAAATCTTGAGCAGATCAATGCAGAACCACATTGTAGTTAATTACTTGATTAAGCCCTGACACACTGACTCAGCTAGAATGAGAGCTAGCATGAGATATCAATGAATTCCAGTGGGAGGAGACCTTACTATATGATGACATTAGGAAATTAAATTAAAACTTTGATGCTAGTAGAAAGACATAAGGTGAGGGGAAAAGAGACACACGTTGTAAAGTAAAATTAACCCCTTACAGTACACTTGTATTGCAGTGTGGACAGTGCCATCAGCTTCACTGTTCTTCCTAATGTCAAATGTGAATTATCCCCGTGTGCTGCACACATACATTCCCTGCAATGGGAAACTACACAATTCCTTAGCTGCCCTCTTTGAACTTTGCACCAGACTGATGCACACTGTGATCTCCCCCTGCTTCCATGAGTAGCTGTCAGCCAAACCCCCAGTACAAGAGTCTTTTCTTGGATTGGCCAGGTTACCTCTCAATCTTGACTCTGAGCAAACCACAAGTAAGAGGAGGAGACTGAGTGAGCGGTCAGATGACATTGTGACATCACATGTTCTGCTGATTCTCATGATTGACAGCTCTATTCTCCTATCGCAGCAACAACAGGAAAAAACTTTTAAACTAATAAGTTTAATTATAAACTTTACATTTGACTTGAAAGGCTGTATTTTGGAAGGGAATGAGTGTGTTTGTGCTGCAGATTTTTTAAACTCAATAATGGCAGCCATGAGGACATTAAGGGGGGTTTAAAAATGAACTTTTTTGATGATTGGTTTGTTTATGACTTTACATACACTCTAAATATGGCTGCCACATGACCAAATAGGTAGATCAGTTGGTGTGTGTGTATCTGAGTCAGGTTGGGTGGTAAAATATTAACTTTTTTTGATGATTAGTGACATTTTTTTTTTTACTTTAGTTATCCTTTAAATATGGCTGACACTGAAATGGAAGGGTAGGTCAGTAGGTGTGTGTACCTCTGTCTGGTTGGTGGGTAAAAGATTACCTTTTTGATGATTGGTCAAAATTTGTTTTTTTTACTTTACTTACCATAAAAATATGTCTGTCACATGAATAAACAGGTAGATCAGTTGATGTGGTACCTGTGTCTGGTTGGGGGGGGGGGAAGGACTAACTTTTTTGATGATTGATCAAAATTAGTTTTTATTACTATACTTACCCTTTAAATATGTCTGCCACATGAACGAATAAGTAAATCAGCTGGTGTGTGTGCCTGGGCCAGGTTGGGGATAAAAGACTAACTTTTTTCATGATTGGTTAAAAAAATTTTTTGTCTATAGTTACTCTTTAAATATAACAGCCATGTAAATGAATGGGTTAGTCAGTTGGTGTGTGTACCTGTGTCAGGTTGAGTGATAAAAGACTAACTTTTTGATGATTGGTCATAAATTATTCTTAGACTATAGTTACCCTTAAATATGGCTGACACATAATTAAAAGGTTAGGTTAGTTGATGTGTTTACTTGTGTCTGGTTTTTATGATTGGTGATTAACTTTTTGATTATAGTTACCCTTTAAGTATGGCTGTCACAGAAATGAAGGTGTAGGTCAGTAGGTGTGAACATAAAACTAACTTTAATTGATGATAGATTTGTTTTTTGACTATATTTACCCTTTAAGTATGGCTGCCAGTGGAATGGAAGGGTAGGTCAGTAGGTGTGTGTACCTGTGTCTGTGTGGGGGTTGGAGTATCAGTGTTTGCTTTTTTAGCGGTTTTGATCAAATGAACCTAAAACCTCAAAATATCAAGAAAGAACAGTAATTTAGCTCGTAAAGGGGAACTGTGGTCCAAAAATGACCATAGGTAAATTGATAGGAATTGCTCTCCTGAGAATTTTAATTTTATTTTTATTTTAATTGTTTATTTTGCATAGTTTTGAAGAATTTTACATTTTTGTGTGTGATATGGCAGCAGTACCAGGTCCCCTGCACTTCCTGCTTCCTGCTCTGAAACCATGTCAATCAATCTGCCCTGTGTCTCCTCATCCCCTTTGCAGCCCCCCTGGTCCCTCCCACTCATGGACCCCATGGTCCCTCCAGTTGCAGGCCCCCCATGGCCCATTCTCTTACAGCCCCATGTGGCCCCACCCACTCACGGGTGCATAAACCCCGCCCACTTGTGGTTCACAAGCCCCACCCACTCACGGGTGCACATGTCCCGCCCACTTGTGGGTGCATAAACCCCACCCACTTACGGGTGCTGCGGGTCACTCAGACCCCCCCCCCCCTACAGAAAACTGTGGAAACAGCCTTTTCAGGCAGAGTGAGAATGTTTATCCAAATTCAAGGAGGAGGTTCCCTCACTAAAACCTTGGTCTGGTCTTGAAAGAATGGTTTGCAATTGAAATCCTTCTTCCAGTGCACGCTAGTCACTGATCCCAAAGAATACGGTGAAAAAAACACAGTTTCTAAACTGACCTATTCTCCTAAATTCAGACCAAAGCTTTGCAGGAATTCAGATAATCCACTAAAACCTGTATAATCATCCTGTGCATCTCACAGTAGAGACATACAATGTAACACTATATTGCCTTAGTATATAACCTGACTTTGGCATTTGCCCTTTTTATTGAACCAAGAAAAGATGATTAATGCACAATCCACCTTGACAAGGTTCGAAGGCTTTTCAGTTTTATGCCCAGAAACATATAAATAAAACCCCTAAGATTTTCCTATATGCACTTTTCATAGATACTATAATACTGTATGGGGCTCTTTAAAAATGATTGAAATTTCTGTTTTACGGCCAGTTCACTACCATTTAACAAAATGGAACTGCAACTCGCCTTAGGAATTCTCCCACAATTCATTTTTTTGACCTTTAAGTAAGACTGAATTGCCAAACAGGATTAACTTTGAAATTATATAATTGCTCCTGATTGAAAGGGTTTTGCAATTTCCTTCTAAAATGAGATCCCAAAAGAACCTTTACATGGGCTGTTTATCACCATACACGCATTATTAGTCTATTAACTGTATATCTGCCAACCTTCCTCAGAATAGTAATCACATTATACACATATTGAACTTTTATCAAGTGAGATGATTCTCCATCTACTTGGAAAATGAAATGCTATATTTGAAATATCTATTGAATTCAGATCAACTGGACGTGAAGTTTAGTTCTTGAAGATGTTTCGCTAGTCATCCAAATGGCTTTCTCAATTCAGAATGACGTTGGATGACAAGTGAAAGATCTTAAAGAATAAAAATAAGTCCAGTTGATCTAACTGAATACAACAGGTATACCATGACCTGGATGAATGAGAACCTTCACAAGCTATATTTGGAAATTAAAAAGCAAAACGTATTTTCCTTTTCTTTCCAGAAGAAACCAACTTCTTCATATTAATGCAATTGACCATTCGCCTTAGAAAGTTGGGCCAATGGTAGCAAAATCCACCATTGCATGGTGGATTAGATTTAGCCTAACTAAATGTATTTTAGTGGACATTTTTCTGAATGGGTATGTCTAATGCATAAACCGTGAATATTAAAGGGCATGTCCACCCCCAAAACTAAAATTCAACCCACTACTGGCCCCACCGTGTAGTTTTAAAAAATTCTTACCTTACATCTCTGCTCCAAATGGTTCTCCTGCAGTGAAGAGTAGGAGCCATCTGATCCCAGCTTTTTCCTTACCCTCAGTAAGGACAGTGACATGGGCAGGGGAGCCCATTCTCCCCCCCCCCCTCTCCCTTCCTTTCTGTAGATCCCTTCTGTCTTCTGCTTCCCATACCTATAAAACCTTTTTTATAGCTGGCAGCCAGATCTGTGATTGGCTGCTGGCCAGTCACGCCCTTCTCTGCTGCTTTTGGCTAATAAGGAGCCAGGAGCAGAGCGCCGGAGGAGTGAAAGTCTTTAAGTAACAGACTTTCAGTCAGTGAAAATTCACATAGTTCTTACATAACAAAAGTACAAACATTACAACACTGAATTTAAAAAGTGTATAGCGGAAGGATAAAAACTGTTCCTAAAACGACTGGTTATGCATTAAAATCTTAAACGCCTACCAGATGGAAGGAGTGAGTAGTCAGAACAATTGGGGTGAAAGTGATCTCTTCTAATTTCTTTAACCCTCTCTTCCCTATGCCTATGAACTAAGGAGTTAACAGTAGGTAACTCCATTCCAATCACATATTGCGCCTGCTTAACAATCTGTTGAATAAGCTTCTTGTCACTACTTGCACCATCGTACCAGGCCAAAAGTGCGAGTAAAATGGCAAAAAATACCCCGTCCCTTTTTAGTTTCTAAAGAAGGTATTGGTGTTGCTGGGCCTTCTTCCTTATCTCATACATGTTCTTTTTCCCCAAGAAAAGTCATCTTGTTAGGTAAATTTCTAATACTTTAAAACTACCCACCTGCTCCACTTCCATTTCCTCCATATCTATAGGATTATAATGGATAGGTCTATGAGACCTGCGAAAATCTATTATTATTTCTTTTGTTTTGTTTATATTAATGTAAAGATTATTTAACTCACACCATCTTATTAGAGATGTAACTTCTGCATAATAATCTGCCTGATTATTATCATTAATGAGTTCTGTCAGGGTTGTTTCATCAGCATATTTTATAAGACTGTTTTTATCAGATAGAGTATCATAGTCTGATGTAAATAGTGTAAACAACAAAGGGCTGAGGACACAACCCTGTGTTACTCCAATGCTGGTAATTCTACTAGTAGAGACCTGATTGTTATTCAGGCTTGGTTTCTTTATTTTCACATCAATGGCCTTCATGTTCCTGTGCCAAGATGTTGCCATTACAATCTTCAAAGGTATGTCCTTTTTCCTTAAGGTGCAGGTACATGGCTGAGTCCTGAACCGAGGAATCGGCTCTTCTGTGCTGGGCAATACGTTGGTGTAGTTGCAAGGTGTGGAGGCTAAGGGGTGTTATCGACACTTCCCAGCATAACCCCAGGCTAACAGCTTGCTGTCATCAGGGGAGTAACTATAGGGGAGCAGGGGGAGCAACCACAGGGGGCCCCGGGAGATCTTATTTTGATTCCTAGTTATGCCACTGGCTGTTACATGCTAATTGGGACTTTCCAGGGTACATAATTGTCACAGATTCTTGTACAAGTCATTCTGAATTGAGAAAGCCAGTCGGATGACTAGCGAAACGTCTTCAAGAACTAAACTTTAAGTCTGGTTTGAATAATCAGTCTCTGTAACAAATATTTATGAGTAGTGATTTACACAATGGTCATATTCTTTTATCTGTGCTGTTTGTATAGAGTATTCATTAATATTAAAAAAATATATAATTCTAGCAATTACATTACACATGTATGCTGTTAAAATGCTTATCCTAACCTGTAATTCTAACTCTATCACTTAATTTATCAAGGGGTTACTCAGCTTGACTTTTCTTTAAAGGGACACGTTACTGAAAAAGTAAATAATAAAGATCTACAGGGCGATGCACCAAGGGGGGCGCCGCTCCTGTTCTGGAGTTTAAATCACGCTAACCTTGGGTATTGGTTAGCGTGACTTAAACTCCTTCATTGCGGCGGCTGCGTGGCTAATGCAAAAGTTAACTGCGCAGCCGCCACAAGCAATGTTATATGCTCCAAGAGCCACTATTGCCGTACTGTTTGCACTGGGTTGCCAATAGCCGATTTCGGGTGCATCGCCCTGTTAGAATTTACTGTTAGGTAAGCAATCATATTAATACCTCCCTTTCTGACAACTTTAAAATGGCTATGGTGACAGATCCTTATTATTGGTTCCCCTGACACTAACTGTCTTGTACAATGGCGTGCATGCGCACATGTTTGGGAGGAAGGCACAGTGACCTAAGGGGGTTGAGATCTTTCAGCATGGCCATTTTCCGATTTCTCCAATCTACCAAAAATGTTTATATTTTTATTTTGCAAAGTTGTTTTTCTCAGGAAAATTCAGCTTTATTATTATTTTTTAAGCAATTAAATATCTCCATTGCTCCGTTTTTGCATGACAATGTAACACCAGCAAATAGCTAGGGTTAAAAGGCCATTCAAATTTTAAAAAATCTACTTTCTTTTAATAAAGAACATAAATATAAAGGATTTGTTATATCCTATTTCCCCTCTCTCCAGCAAGCTAGATTGAAAAATATTGCTGCCGCATAAATTGATTTAATTATGTACTCCACTGTGACTCTTATCAGCCAATAAAGCAGTTTATAGCCTCCCAGAAAACCACTGTGGCTAAAACACAGATAGGGGCCCATTATAGTTTTGATAGGGTTCCCAGTGATTCCTAGTTATACCACTGTCCTGCAGTGTCAGACAATCCTGACCTCGTTTATGGTTGCAGGAGAAAAAAAAGTTTCCTACATTTATTGATTTTATCAAAAAAAAAAGTGTTTTGAAAACTTTAGATGGCCATTAAAGTCCTGCTTAACCTAACTCCAAAATGGAGCCGTGATTTTTATATTAAAGTCTTGCTACCGCAGCACAGGAGAGCAAATTTTCCCCACTGTGTACTTTATTATATTCTAAGAATTTCTCAGTAGTCACATGGCTTTGCAGGGTTATATGTAATCTTAGCTTAGGTCAGTATTGTCTAGAAACTTTCCACAGGTGTTAAGTATTTTGAAAGAAACTGAATAAAAGGCTATTTTCTTATAATACCCTAAAATACAAAGCATGATAAGCTGCTTTTGGTGACTTTTCCCAATAAGAGTAGATTTAGCAGACGCATATTAGACCTACACTCCCACTTCAATTTAGAAACTGAATCAGTTCGACTGACGCCAAATATGTTCTGCCTCGGAAAGCTGCTGTTTTTCATCCCTAAGATGCCAAATACATGACAAAAAATATAAAATGCCTTTAGGGATTTAAACAGATGGGTTTTTTTCTGTTTTGTTGCTGCAGGCTTAGGAAGACATATGTGTAAATTAAATCAATGTCTGCGATTAATGTTCTTAATTTTGTCTCCTATTTTTTAGAGTGCTCTGCCTGCAGCTCTATATATCAGTGTTACTGTTGAATATGTTTAATAGTAACATGGTACAAATAGCTTGATAGGTTGCAAGCAGAGGGGTTAGATCAAGATGATATGACAAGTGCATACAATGTTAGAATGAACACTAGTCTACACTTTTACAATCCACAACTTCTCTAACAATCTTACTAAAAACGCAGTAATAATTAAGCACCAGCTGCTTTGCAGATTGCAGAAAGTAGCATTTTGTTTATTTCAAAGTTTAGCATCATCAAAAATAAGTTTGGATTAATTAATCTAAAAATGACAATGTTTTGTTTAGCCAAATGTGACAGTCTGCAATGTTCAGCATTTTATGAAGCAACCTTCTGGAGTTAAAATTGTAAGATTCAATTACATTACAGGCAAAGGGAAAATGTGAGATTCCAATGGGGTAATCCAAGTTGATTACTATTATAGACTTCTTCTGACTGAAGTCATAATTGGTGGTAAATCACCCACAGGTGACTGTGTCTTCTGATGGAGGAAGTGTGGCTTTTGGTGGGGGATAGGTGTCTTTTGGGTGGCAATAAAGGGTATGTAACCCAAGATCAGCCCTGTGAACTGTACAAGGGGTAAATATAAATTAATGGACACAAACAGACATTATGTTTATATAAAGTATTGGGTTTGAATGCACATTTGGTCATCTTAATTAGAGTTAAGTGTAGTTTTTGTTTAGGTTTTAAAGGAACTTCTATGTGGAAGATAGATTTCTTCTAGCTAAACTTGTGTCTGTTTCACAAGTCAAAAGAAAACACCCAACAGGAAGTATTTTGACCCAATAAAGCTTGCAGATTTTACAAATAATCTTAATGAAGCCTTTCTCCTATATATCTCCTATATCTCCAGATCTCCTATACATTGTAAGTTTCTTCTCTAGTAAGTAACATTTATGTACATATAAGTAGAAGTTGTGCTAAGTTCCTAAATGTTCTAATTTTATCGGCAAATACTGAGGTGACACTGAGGTGTCTAAAGCACTTCTTTTAAAAACACCAGACCCAAGAGATCAGAGGTTCAAATCCCAAGACTTACTTGCTTTTGCTTGATGAAGTTTCAAAACATTACTTTAGTTTTTTTCTATGAAAAACAAAGGTACCGTATTTGTGGAGAATATCGACAATATACACTTTCACACTGTTAAATCTCTGTTCTGTGTCTGAGAGGCTGAATCTGCTGTAACATGTTTGACAATATGATTGTCTGTCAGCTGTCTGCAAGACAAGCTACAGCTTCCCTATTTTGATCGCTGAACAGGGGAGGACTGGCCCAGTAGGCTGAGGGGCAAATGCCCCCCGGGCTGGTCTCTAATGAAAAATTTGGGCTGCCATAGAAGCTGTTAGTAAGTTATGTGCTTGAAAGGCCCAGCGCACTCCTTTAACTCTAACATGGGCAAGGATACTTTAGATAGTTTACCAGTCAGCCCTCCAGTTCATTAGCCAATGTCATCAGCCCTCTACTTCATTAGCCAGTGTTGTCAGTCCTCCACTTCATTAGCCACTGCTGTCAGCCATCGAGATCATTAGCTAGTGTCATCAGCCCTCCATTTTATAGACCAGTATTGTCAGCCCTCCAGTTCATTAGCCAGAGTTGTCAGCCCTTCAGATCATTACCCAGTGTGTCAGCCCTTCAGTTCATTAGCAGTGTTGTCAGCCCTCAATTTCATTAGCCAGTGTTAGTCAGCCCCCCAGTTTATTATTCAGTTGCAGACAACAATGTAAAATGGGAATAATGGTCTTAAAAATAGGTGTAACTTAGTGTGTGACCTTAGCAATGTGGGTGTGGTTAAAAATGGGCCATGGGCCACTTGGTTGTATTTTCCCCCCAGGCCAAAATGTCCTAGTCCTCCCCTGTCGCTGAACATTCCACATGCACTCTAGTTCACAGCAGCACACTAGCAGGGAGATTCAATAAAATTTCTTATCGTTTAAAATGGTGCTAATTTTGCCACAACCAATCAGAACTTATATAACATTTGAAAGCTAACATCTGATTGGTTGGGGCAAAATTAGCACCATTTTAAACGATAAGAACTTTTATTGAATAACCCTGTAGGACTCCAAAACCCAAAGAGACTAATTATGGGAGCTGACCTCTAGTAACAACAGGTTTATTTTATAAATCAACCAACAGTGACAGGAAAAGGAGTGGTGAGACACAGCTTGATTGGGTAAATGTTGTCCGGTGATTTATAGTACATGTGTTTATTTGGCCCTTTAGATCGATACAATAGGATTTTTTTTACCCATTTTATTTGAAAGACTGCCCAGCAATATTAGGCAGTCTATCTAGCAAACGCTAATCTGACCAGTCAGCAAATGTTCAGATAATCCTACCAGCAGGAAAGTTATATTGACCGGATTTCAAGCTGAAATCTACTCAAGATAGATAGCGCAAGGTGGTGTAGTTTGATTGATACTTCCCAATTGATATCAATGGGTTATATCATAATGCAGCCATCTAGCAGTGTATGGACTGCTTAATCTTTTTGATATGAGATAGTAGAGTAATGACTTTGATAAAGCAGGAGAACTATAGTGCACCAAAAAAAAGCACTAATCTGGTAGATGAAAACGTAATGTGCTCAAAGCAACTTTTTCACAGTAAATATTTAGTTGTGGTTTAACCTAACATGTTTGGAATATTCAATCAGAGAGGCTAAAAAGCCTAAAGGTTTAAAAATCAGTGCACAACTGACACTACCCAACATAAGTTTGCTTTATTAAGGAAAAAATATATATTAGCCACAAGGGAAGCACATCGATACTATGCTAACCTTCATTAGTATATCTTGGGAACATGGATCCCCTGGCAACTTCCCAAGGAACCTAGGGGTCCCCAAACCCCTGGTTTTCTTTTATCCAGCAGATTAGAAATTCAAAAAGGATGGTGTATCTGTAAACTGATATTGTAAACAGATGCAGCATCCCCAGACTTGTTAGCGGTGATCCAGAACCACTTTTTGCACTGCTGTTAGCTATCTGACATGCTGCATGCATTAAAAAATAAGCAGCCAATTATTTCTCAAACCATGACCGTTGTAGAAGCCTTAAAGAGTCTAGTTGTTTTCTAGGCATATTGCAATACAGATCAGTCACCTGCTGCTAGCAGTGATTTGACCAGCGGGATTACTGTATACCAACTGGATGTAAACTGTACAAATCTATAATACTATCAGATTTTAGTGTTTTTTATTCACCTCATTGGAGTCAGTTACATTTTAATTAACAGCTTGATGATTAGTAGAGCTGCAGGATACACAATTTACAAAGAAAACTTCCATCCTTCAAAAGTTTTGTTGTATTGCCATGAAATCTGATTCTCATAAAAAAGTCCTAAAATAATCCGCCTTGTTAAAAACATGCACATCTTTTAAAAAAGGAACCATATTTTTACAAAATAATATGAATTTATTATAACCAAAAGATTGAATACACATTAAATATGATTAGATTAATTATTCAGTCATGGGTATTGGTCCTGTGTGATCACTACATGGAGTATACTACTTTTCCTTCATTTATCGGAATGATTACAAATGTATATATTTTATTTTTCATGTCCTTAAAGGGCATGTAAACTGTGCTAAGGAATAATTGCCACCAATCTATACTTACCTTAGCCCCAATTCTCTTGTTCGGCCCTTTAAAAGTACCCTGGGTAGGGACCTAAACAACCAGGTGATCACCCCTGGGTTCAGATTCTAAGTCCCGTACTTACATCTAGAAGTTATGATTGCCAAGAAATCACAACAGAGTGGATGCTGTTAAATGTAGCATCAACAATGCTCAAGCTCCCCCACTCTTGCTGTGGCTCACATTCGGAGAAGGGGTCGAGCACAGAGAGAGGGTAAATTCATACTTACAAGGAGTGAGCTAAACAGGACATTAGGGAATATGGTGAATGGGAGCACTGGGAACAGAAAGGGATCAAGTTTCTGTCAGCTCTAAAAATATATAAAGGATAAAGGCAAGTCTTTTTTTTTTAACTTTAGTGTCCCTTTAAAGAAAAGAAAGGGGTTCCTACCCATTAAAAGTACCCAATGGGTGTACCTAACCAGCTAGGTCCTCAACCCTGGGTTTACCACTGTTTAAAGTTGCAATCACTAAACTGGAAAACCTGTCCGCAGTTGACCGAAGAAGGCAAGGTCTGCCAAGCATGTCTTCCAATTGAACATAAAGCCTAAGAGTGCAGATAGAGTTCCTTATCCTGGGTACTTTTAATGGGAGGGGGTGAAACAGTTTAACATTTAAAAATGAAAATATAAATTCAGCCAAAACATATATCCTTTCCACAACTAAATCTAAATTAATCAACCCACAAGACATAGCAAACCAATATGGAGAATATTACAGCAAATTATATAATCTAAACAACTCCTCTGGACATCATACTCCAAGTAAAAAAGATATTCAGTTATTTTTATAAAGAAAAACAAAATGTTCCTAAAATAGCATTATTTGTAGATGACGTGATGTTAACCCTGACTAAACCCATACAATCACTAATACACGTCAACAATCTAATAGAAGACTAGAAGAAAATGTATCGTTTGCATTAAAGATATATCTATCTAGCAAATACCTCTATGCTTGGAACTCAAACAAAATAACATACCTGTGAATAATCTTAACAAATGATAATAAAGAGCTCTGCAATAACAACTGCCACTGCTGTCAAAGATACAAACCCTTATGAAATCCTGGAAAACAATTACTTGGTCAATTTTGGGAAGAGTAGCTATAGTTAAGATGATGATATTATCACAATTTCTCTATTTTTAGAGCTGTACCAATACAAATACCAAATAACTACTTTAACCAAGCACAATCATTCATTTCATCATATATATGGCAAAAAAACAAAAAACAAGGACCAAAAGAAACATACTCACTATAAGTAAACAAGCAGGTGGCATAGCTATTCCTATACTGTTTGACCAAGCAACCATATTAGACCAACCAAGAAAATGGTGGTCTGAAGAAGAACCAACCAAACATTGGCACCAGATCGAACAAATAGAAATAAACCCACTTACTTTAAAACAAATATAAGGAGCAATCCTCATAGGAGATCTAAATATCTCACCCACATCTAAGACCTCAATAACAATCTGGTCCAAAACAAACCAAAATCAAAAATTCTTAATACCTCTTTATAAAGACCTTTAAACAGTTTTAACTCATTGATGCCTTATTTAAAATAAACTGTCACCTTACGAAGTAACAAAACCTGTTTTGAAAACAATTGTTTCATAATGGCACATATATCCCTTTCAATGATTTACAAAAAAACAAGAAAATTCCCAGAAATTAATTCTACAAACACTTAGTTTCTCTCCAGAAACAAATATTTCTCTGATGCTTTTTAAAATCAATAAGTAGAGATGGCCAAAACTCACTAGTTCATTCCGTTTTTCGGAATCTTGGGAAAATCCCAAAGTTCCAAAAATCCAAAATCGGAAAGAATTTCGATAATTTTCGAAGTACAGGACTATTTTCGATAATTTTCTAAAATAGCAGAACGTTGGAAAATATAGAAAAATACGATTAGAGACCATTTTCAAGTTTCCGATAATTCCGAAGTCCGAAACCCGGATTCGGACAGATTTTCGGAACCGAGAGGTTCCATGTCGGATCCGGGTTCGTGTCGAGGGGAACTGACACTGCATATTTGGACACAGGCAGAAACGAGGTCCAGCAAGTCGGGGGGGGGGGGGGTTGAGTTTACCTGACAGCACACAGTATCCAAGATGGCCAGGACTTTACAAGGGCACAGTTAGGCTCTGGAGAGACCTAAAAAAAACAAAAAAACCCAGAAATAGTTTAGTTAGAGATACAGCTTCTATTTAAAATGTATTTGTTTTTTGACTGTACTTATCCTTTAAATATGCTCCCAGCAAGAGAAAACTTACTTACAAGTTCATGATCCACTGCCTCTTCGTCCCTCTCCACTACTTTTGCTACGTGCCTTTTCCGTTCACAAGCAACAGTGGAGGCTCTTCTGTGAATGGCAGTCAGCCATTGGCCATGAAATCACTGGAGCCGCAGAGGTTGATCGTGGAGGTTGTAAGCATTAATTTATATTACTTGATTATGTTGATCAGAAACTTCTTTATACTGTACATTTAATATAACTAGAATATAACTTTGATATAAAGTTTTATGTATTGATTTACTCATTTGATTTTTTTGACTCTTTGAAATATGTCACTTTAAGACTTTGTGGAAGGTTTAGAACTGTCCAGTAGGAGATTTGTTTCTTGCTAAAAAGATATTTTAAATTCTGGACTACAGAGTGCCACTAGCTTTTCACTTATAAATGTTTTATAATACCTGCATTTTTTATCATAGCTGTTCCATAAGATCTGTGAATTCCTTGGCAGTAACCTCCAATGCCTGCATAAAGGAGAATAAGTCATGTTTAAAAAAAGAGATTTTTTTTTTACTTTGTCAGAAAGGATAGAATTACCCAATTATTTTCTCTCATGCTTCCCTTGCAGAAATATTAAAAGTCTTTTGTCATGACAGGGGTTGCGCATTTAAAACCTATACCTGTGTTTAATTTACATTCTATTGTGTAATAGTTACATATATTAAAGGAGAAGTTTATATAAAGGGACCTGGCTATTTAAATTGAAATAAAGACCAAAGTAAAGTTAAATAAGGCCTTAAAGCAAGAAAACAAAATTCAAAATGAGAATGAGCCACACAAGGTCTTAGTAAACACTTGTGGTAGGGCATTACAGAGAAACTGTTTGTCAACTGAGAGACCATTCAAAATAAGCAACAAAATACTCCACATTGTTTTTACCTATGATAATTGCCATTGTTTTTATTGAAATGGACAAAAACAGTTTCTGGTACATATCACCATTTTCGCCACACATCACTGTACATCCCAGCAAAACACATGGTCGTATTTGGAGATTTTTATGCCTCATACTTATATGTCTATAATGCGATAATGAATTTTGTTACTCACTAGAAGGTGTCAGGACATTTCTAATCCCCATGGTGGCTTTCCTAATATAAAGAAGTGTCCACAAATATTTTCTTTTTTTAAAATGCGTTTATTAAAAAAAAAAAACTTTTACATTTAACATTTTTGATTCATGATTTTGTCAGTTTTCATTATTTTACAATTAAATCAATGGGGTAGGGGTTATTTTATTTCCACAAGCACAGAATTATCCATTTTAGGTGTCCATACACCTGTGACTGCAGTGGCAAACTCAAGATCCGATTCCAATGGAAATGTAATCCGGTCATGAGCTTGCTGACACGGCCATACAATGGAATGATCATTCTGTATATACTATATGGGATGATTGTTTATTTGGGCCATAGAAATGCATAATCGTTATCGGCGCCCTATACTTTAATCGGGATCCAATGAAAATTTTCTATTCAGCATAATAAGTCGCAAACTATCCATAGACATCGGCGATATTCAGTAAATCCTGATGGGATTTACTTAATATCGGTAATGTGGATGGGTACCTTTAGTGTTTGACTCCTATTGTTTTAACTCCTATTGTTTTAACTTCTTAAGACCCATTCCCCTACTGTAACCTAATTAGCAGTTACAGCCCTGGTCTGGTAGAAGATATACAGCAATATTACTGCTGTATATCGATGTGGTAAAAAGTTTGGCAACAATGACTGCTGTTTTTATATATACAGCAATAATAACGCATGCACCACAACTCACCAGTGCGAAATCTGGTGATATTAAATGTCGACATTAGTGCGGCTATATAAATATGCCCCATGGATTTTTATCACTAACCTTCCAATGCTTCACAGCCCTTGTTTAAATCCTGGCAGAATCAACACTGAAAATACATGCCAGAGTGATGTTATACTTCCTGCCCCAGTTATTAATATAGACAGTCCACTACATTCACAGAATCTTATATTAGGTTGTAAAACAGTGAAATTCTGGATTGTCCCATTAGTGATTTGTTCAGTATGGCAAGTGGCCAGGGAGACATTAACGTTACTAATGGCAAATGTGTACTCTAAAAATTCTATTAACCTTTACCATTGATGTATGTGATTCTACTTTAACACAATCCATACTTAAGCAGAAATAAAACTGAAGTAATATAAAATAATTAATTTCAAGAAGCAGATAAGTTCATTTCTTCTTTGTGCAGTAAAAAATACATATTTTTTATGTTTTTGCACAATTAACAGATGCAGTATGTCTACTACAGATAACCAATGTGATTACATCACCACAATCTTCTTTGAGTTATCACTGCCTATTTAACCAGATATTTTTTTTTTTATAAACCATGCAATTAAGGTAAAAAGGATCATGAGCAACCATCATGCCTTTGGAATAATACACTGATTCTTGCTGGTTTTTGTTTCCATTTCCTATAAAATCTTTCTAATTGTGCTTGAGAATACATTGCATTGCTTCCCTTATATATTACTTTATTATTTCTTTATGGCTGGTTTCACACTGAATATTTTATTAATCTGGTGCTAGCTATAAAATGTGGGCCAGCGGGCCAGCCTCCCACAGCATCAAAATTATTAAATTTCGAATGGCAGACCATACACAGCGTGATTTATTTTCAGTTAATGCTGCCTGCTCAATTTCCAGTAAGTATCTCTGGTATGAAAGCATCTACAGTACATAACAGCATATTTAGAAATGCCTTGGCTGTGTTTAAAACACTGTGTTAGAGTAGCTTATACAGTGTGTGCCCTGCCCTGTCTTCCTCTTTGCCGCTTCTCCTGCCAGCCTGTCAGATACGAGCACTCTGACAAGACATGACCTACAATAGTTGCATGGTGATATTAATGAAACACTTTTTCTTGAGATTGTTTTGATTCGTTGATGAACATACAAAATGAATGGGCCAGGCTGGATTGTAGCAATTGTATGTTAGTTGCCAAAAGGAATGGAAAAGGCTGATCTTGAAGAATTGATTGAATGTTGTGGGATTGGTCGGGAGGTGAGTTAAATATATGGGCACTTATTCTTCTCCAATCTGATTTGCGCACATACATATGGATGTTTGTGAGCCCATATCTGAACGTTCCAGAAGAAGTCAGATCCTCGTGACCAATGCAGGATTAGTTGCAGACTTTAGGCTGGGTACACACCAGCACATATTTTCGGCCAAACGATCGATTCACAGCATTTTCGGTCAGCCGGACGAAAATATCTGCTGTTGTGTGGCGGCCGGCCGTGACCGACCTTGATCGTTCATTCGTCTGGATCAGACGAACGTTTGATCGGACATGTCTGTAAATTCCGAATTCCACACAATCCAACGGATAAATAGTCCCTCCGTGTGTACCCAGCCTTAGCAAAAGATCATGCAATAAAAAACAATGTAACTAGTTGACTGTTAGAAATACTATATGTAAAACCAGTTATGTACATTTTTCCTCTAGAAGGTTTGTTGTCTATCCTTATAAGAGAAAACATACAGGGTTATTCAATAAAAGTTCTCATTGTTAAAAATGGTGCTAATTTTGCCCCAACCAATCATGTGTTAGCTTTAAAATGTTAAATAATATCTGATTGGTTGGGGCGGTGATCCTCAAACTGCGGCTCTCCAGATGTTTGAAAAATACAACTCCCAGCTTTCCTCAACTACAGAGGGAAGCATAGGAATGCTGGGAGTTGTAGTTTTCAAACATCTGGAGAGCCGCAGTTTGTCCATCAGTGGACCGTTGGGGCAAAATTAGCACAATTTTTAACAATAAGAATTTTTATTGAATCTCCCTGATAGTGCTTTGGATGTTCGCTTTGTAATTATTTTTTTTTCATAGCAAAAAAGCATCTGGAAAAGTGATTAATGGCTTTTCTGATTTCTGTTGAGACTATTCTGTAGTGCGCCTTAATCAGCACAAATATATTTTAAGCCATTTTCAATTCTCTAGGATATATTAGCCTCAAGTTAGGAAATTGTTTATGTGAGGCATTTCATTTGTGTGATTAACACATGCCAGATGTAGATATTGACAGGTTATAATACAGGAGCTGCCAGTGATGTTCTTTCTCTCAGGAGAATGTGATCTTTAGAAAGGAGCATCACCAACTACCAACATAAAGCAGCTTTGGAAACAGAAGGCGCTCTGTGACCTCTGCGTAAGTGTTTCATATTCCCCCCTGCTGTTATATTATTATAATGAATTGTTCACAGGTGTTTCAAATGAGGTTTGGATGATCTTTGAGATTGTCATATCCGGTGCAAGGAAAGTGTAAGGAGCAGATGCACCAACATAAGCAATTGTCCCCTCTGTTTATATACGAGGCCCAATTTATTGAAAGGTCACCACACATATTTACCCCTGTGAGCTCTGAATCTGAAAAACTTGGCAACTACTGTGAATATGCAGTATGCATTTGTATTTCATAACACAGCTTTGCAATGCCAAAGCTCCATTTTGCATATTAGAGCAAATTAAAAGACTATTGTCTGCATGATATAACCCACAATTCACTTTTCATGGCTCTCATATATAATCCAACCAAGGGCACTTGCCCAGTCATTGACAAAGCATGACCCAACCCTTTGCTACTCTGTCAGAACGTGACAACCTTTTCTCCACAGATGTTGATGAACTATATTTCCCAGGGATTGCCCTGCACCTATCTCATAGAAAACATGCTGGAAATTGAAATATGTAAGCTAACTTACTCAGGACCCATAAAGAACCTTGAAATTTGTTATTCCTAGTAAAAATGTCTCACGATGATGGTATCTGTGAAATGAGGTCAGTGCAGTCGCTGTTATTAAAAACATGATATATTTTCACTGACGGAAATGGGGTCAATGGAGCCACTATTATTAAAAATGTGATATCTTTTCACTAATGGAAAATTCTTTACTCTCTGTGTCTAAGAATTGTATCTATAGTTAGAATATAAAAGAAAATATAGAATTGTGTGGAGTAATAGGAAAGTGAAATGTTTAATGGCTACAATATATAATGACAACATGACACAGAATTCTCTTCAAAGAAGTTAAAGTTTAAAAAGGAAGAAAGAAAGTATTTGAACTATTACTTTAATGATACATCCTCACCAAGTTTAAGTTTGTAAAAATTATGTTGAAGGCTTCTGGTCAGACAAAGGCAATGGGGGAAACTTTGTAACTGAGCACATCTCCAAATCCCCCTATCTCCAAATCTGTTTTATGTAGTGTAGGGCTCCCTCTCCCACCCCCAACCGCCATAGTTATTTGCAGAAAAACTTAGCCGATCTATACTTACACTGCCTGATTCCACCGGCGTTCTGTACAGTTGGAAGCCGCATCCGTAATTGGCTGCCTTTCAGCCAATCACAGACACGGCTGCCAGTCCGGCCCCCTTCTTGCAGTTTTATGCAAGCAGAGGGCGGTGTCAGATCACCAGGGAAAACAGGCAGTGTAAGTATAGATCGGCTAAGTTTTTCTGCAAATAACCATGGTGGTTGGGTGTGGGAGAGGGAGCCCTACACTACAGTATTTTTTTGCAAAAGGGGTGGACATGCCCTTTAATCAGGCCATGCCCTGTTTGCTAATTGAATATGTGAAACACTGTGGAAATCTTTAAAAGAGAAAAATGTTTATTGTAATATATAATTATATATTACAATAAACCCACGAGTGCTCTGAATAACAATCTGATTGAATGTTCCTGCTCAGAGGCACAGGCATGAATTCCGATCAGCGTGAATGCTAGACAGTGAGTAAATGTGTGTGTATATCACACACCTATAATACATATTATATAAAATAATGTATTTTTATAAAGTTTATAATCGTTAACACAGGTGACAAGTGACAAAATGGGTTGAGTGAGGTTGAATTTTTTTAGATTGACTGACAAGGGCATGTGATTTAAGTGGTTCCTGTTATGAGCCCAGAAATCCTGTGAAATATATCTGTATTATATTGGAAGCGGTTAAGTTTAGAAACAGAACTTTCCTGATAGATTTGACAACTTTCCACTGTGTTTGGTATTGATACAGAGGCAGGAAGGGACCGAAGCCTTTACTGGTAGGAGTATTGATTTTATTGTGAGTGTGAATGTTCTTATTTATATGTTCTATATATATACTCTAAATTGATAACTGTTTACCTGGTATTTACCCCTCCTCTGCAAAGTTTAACTCTTTCATCGCTTTTGAAAATGCTCTATTGCATTTACAATACAGCATTAGGATGAGAAGCTTTTAACACATAGGTACAAAGAAGGATTTACACCTAAGGAGCCTGTAGGTTCCAGGAATCCAATCAGCACTACAGACAACCACGTGCTTCCATAATAATTGTAGCACATATGTAACAATATTAATAAACACTGTGCACATATACACCCCCTTACACATACTTACATGACTCCACTACTTACATGAGTTTCCTACTAATATAATATTATAAGTAGGGATGGCCGGTTCGCGGATCCAAACCGGATCCGAAAAAAAAAAAAAAAAAAAAAAAAAAAAAAAAAAAACCGGATTTTCCACCTTCCAAACTTCCGATTCGCGGATTTTTAGTATTTTTGAAAATTTTCAAAATTACGTGTTTTCGCGTAATTTCGTGAATTTTCGAAAAAACGAGAAAACACGTAATTTCAAAAATTTTTGAAAATACAAGGATTTCTCTTATTTCCATAAGTACGTATTTTCGAAAATTTTCGAAATTACGAGGATTACTCGTATTTTCGAAAATACATATTTTCGAAAATACTTGTTTTCTCGTATTTTCGAAAATTTTCCAAAATCCACGAAACCCCGTAATTTTGAAAATTTTAAAAAATACGGGATATCTCGTAGTTTCGAGGGTATTTTTCATTTTAATCGGTCTGCTCGGGGATTTTCGAATTTTCGGATTTTGCGAAGTTCGGACACCTCTAATTATAAGTAGAATATAAACATTTGGTGTTTTGCAGCTGTAATAGAATGCTCAGTCCTGTTCATTAATAAAAATACAAGCTAAATAATCATCTCCAGTCACAATATTTATAAAGACTGTACACATACCCACATAAATAGCCCCATGCCGCCCTCACTGAAGCCAAAAAGTATATTTGGTAATGGTGTCTTATAATGTCCCATACATTACATGAGTTGCATACTATATAACACTTTTCTATTTCAGTAAACACAAGTTGAAATAAATACGTAGCTCCAAGGTCTTTATGAAGCCCATATATTAGCCAACATTTCTCCGCACATGTATGAATAGTAGGCAAAACCCTTTTTTACTAAACTGTTTTTGATTTGTTTGAGTAGTAGGCAAATATCTTTTTCATTTAACTGTTTCTGATTTATTTAAATAGTAGGCAAAAATCTTTTTTTACTAAATGATTTCTCATTTGTTTTTCACTTCTTGCCTTTGTTTATGTTTTTATTTTTAAACAAATCTCTGCCATTTTGTAGGTTGTGTAGTGATTTTATATCCACTGTATCCACACATAGCACAAATATTTCCGACTGTACACCAATGTGCACACATTTGCTAGTGAGTTTATATATATGCATGCCATACTTAGAGATTTCCGAAACTGCAGAGGTTTTTTATTCCGTTTTTGGGTTTTTGAATCTCGTGAAAATCCCAAAGATCCGAAAACAGAACTTAAATGCGGGACTTAGGAGCGCATCTTCGATTTATATCGAACGTTCAAACTATTTTTGAATATTCATGAAAATAGCCCCGGATGTTTGGTAATCCTTGAAAATACGATCAGAAACTATTTTTGAGTTTCTGACCGTTATCAAACATTCAAGACTATTTTTGAGAATTTTTTGAAAATAGCTTGAACGTTCGATAAAAATCTAAAACACAATCCAAAGTCTCGAAATCCAAACGATCCATCAGGTTTCAGATGGAACCGGAACTCAGTCAGAGGTACTGCTCCCTGGGAGCCATACTTAAAAGCGAATTCCAAACAGAAACAGAGTTAGTAGTATTCACAGGACTGCAATAAATTAAATACCAAAGGTGTGTGAACAGCGTTTATTGCGTCTCGCCCTATGTTACTATGTCGTGTTCGCTTTGTTACTACTTTATGTTCGCCCATCATCAAGTTTAACATTATTGAATCCTCTTTAAAGATCTAGAAGTCCCACACCTTAACCCCTGTATTGCTAAGACCAACCACGTGCAAGCATTTGAAAAAGTTAAAAAGATTTTAAAAAGTCCCATACCCCAAAAAAAGTAATCTCATGGGGTAAAACTCGATTCCCTATCCAACATAGCAACCTCTCTAAGTGGCCTGCTCAACCTCATCCTGACTCGCAGAGACCTATTAAAGGGCATGTCTAGCCTTCTAAAAAATTTTTTAATAATATTCCCCTGTCCCCAGCCCCAACCGCTATAGTTTTAAGTTCAGAAAGTGCCCCAAATATTACTTACCTTCCCTCTTTCCTCCGCGCACTGCCAGGCCCTCTGCTTGCAAGAGAATGCAAGCAGAGGGACGGGACCGGCAGTCGCGTCTGTGATTGGCTGAGCTGCAGCCAATCACGGACGCGGCTGCCGGGAGTTCAGTGCGGCGGAGGAAAGAGGGAAGGTAAGTAATATTTGGGGCACTTTCTGAACTTAAAACTATAGCGGTTGGGGATGGGGGGACAGGGAGAATATTGTGTATAAAGGATTTTACGCGTAGGGGGAGGGAATCCTAATCGGGAGGGAGAGGGAGGGGAAGGGAGGGGGAGAAGGGCTGCAGTGCGCATGCCAAACTTCTCCCGGAGGGGAGACAGGAGGCAGAGTCCTATATTGACTCTGCAGTACTCCTGGAGGGCGTTTTTTTAGACTTTAGGGGGGATAGCAGAAGAACCAGATGGAGCTGGGATGTAAGGTAAGGATTAAACTACACTACACAATGGGGCCAGTAGTGGGGGGGATTATAGTTTTGGGGGTGGACATGCCCTTTAACCTTTGTTGGACCAACCCCAACACTGAGGTAAGTGTGTGTTAAAGAGACCCCATATAAATATATAAAATTCTATCACTAAATTAAAGTCTAAAAGATCTCTCATATAGACATAATTTGTCGGCCATATACAATGCTGTTTTGAGGCCTTTTCCTTGGCAATTTTAATTACACCTCTTAGCTACAATGCAATCAACACCTTGCATTCAGGAGGTCCCTAACACCTTGCTTTTATATGCTGATGTCATTCTGAAATTAGATAGTCCAGTTGATGTTGATGAACTGAATACCACAGATATGGTTGCATGTCTGTGAGCCCACAAAACCCAAATTGATATATTCAACATATTTTTAGAAGTATTATTAACCAAATATTGCCAAATATTGATGATTATTGCCTCCGTTCTGGCAGAGAAAAAGGCTCTACCTTCAGTGCAATGAAGGCTGTGACCACTGACATCGCAACCAATGATTGACTGCTGATTCCCCTGCTGGCTCCTCTGCACACGCTCAAGCTTATAAAAAGCTCATTAAAGGGACACTAAATCGATTGTATTAAGTTCATGAAATTTGTAGCTATTATTCACAGGAAGGTGAGAACTCCTTTTTCCATCTCCCTTTGAATGAAAGAATACTTGGATAGCAGTGATACACTTACGTACCAGCACTGTACTTGTGGCTCCTCCCCAGCTGATAGGTGAGCTGTCCCAATCATGTTTCTATCTTTTTTATTGGTACGCATGCACAAAAGATAGGAGCTCAGTCAGACACAGCACCATCTGCTGGGGAGAAACTGCAAGTGAATTACTGGTAGGTAAGTGTATCTGTCATTCGGGCATTCTATAATTCACAGGGAGGTGGGAATAAGCATTTTCACATACCTGTGAATAATAGTTACAGATTTCATGTACTTAATTACATACTGAAAGGCAATATGGCGGCACGTGTGTCACAAGATGCTCTGTTGCAATACTGTGGATTTACGTTCAGATCCGGCTGTTTTGTTCCATTCCATCTAGCCATGGCAGCTTACCTACTGCTGCTGCCGTGTCTCCAGCTATGCCCTCCCGTGGAGGCGGTGCAGGGGGTGAAGGCAGCGATGGTGTATTCTAGGCAAGAGCTGGTCGGTATTGGAGGCTGGTCCCTTGGGAGAGGAGAAGTGGGGGGGGGGGGGCGGCCGCTTGCTGTGCGGGCGGTGGAGTGGTGCAGGTGGCTGAAGCTGCCGAGTCCAGAGTTCGTTACCCGTGGAGGAGGAGTGTGGAGGGGGCGGACAGTGGTTATCCCTGGAGTGGATCCATGCCGCGCGGTTTGAGTGGTGGGGTTGGTGCTGCGGGACTGGGTGTTCGGCTCCAGTGGAGGAGGAGAGTGGTTGGGGTAGCCGGAGGCCATTCCTGTAGCAGATCCATGTGGTGTAGTGCATGCGGATCAGCTGGCTCTGGTCTTCGGTCCAGGGTGGATGGAAGCTATTCCTGCAATACATTGAAACAGCACGATGTTTCCAACATCAATGATCCTTACCAGGAGGCTGAGGAGACCCCATGTAACATCAGAGCTACTTCCTATGGAGGAAAGGAGGAGAGTTTTTGAAAGGGGGGCTCGGGTAATGGCTCCTGGACAAGCAGAGAGAGGGGGGGGAGTCATGCAGGGTCTTGTGTGCGATGGTGCTCAACACCAAATAGAACTCCCCTTCCGGTGATATTACTGTCAAACATTCGTTTTATTACAAACAAATGGATGAGATCAGTCTGAATGTTATAGGACCTCTTAGATTTTGTAATGTATTCATTTTTACTGAATCCTGGCTTACCGCTGATACGGAAGACTGTTTTGGGGTTAGAGAATTTAATTTTTTTTTAGGGCAGATAGACAATATGAAGCTTGTGGTAAGAGTAGGGGTCGTGGTATAATAGTGTTTATTAACTCTCATTGGTGTACTGACTCCACTTTACTAAGTCTTCATTGCTCGGCTGATATTGAATATCTTGCAGTGAAATGGCAACCATTTTATTTGCCTAGAGAGTTCTCCTGTGTTATTTTTATTTCAGTGTATATTCTACATGATGCTAACTCTGTTTCGGCCCTAAGATCTCTATATCTGGAAGGAATGGTCTAGTAGCTGGTGATTTCAATCAATCCAGGCTGAAAGATGTGCTGCCTTGTTTTTCAGCACATTACCATACCTACTCGATACAGAATACCCGTGATCATGTTTCCACTCGAATTAAGGGTGCATATCATGCTATTGCCAAACCTCGTTTAGGATGGTCTGACCTTATTGCTAACTCCGAGGTATTGTCCAAAAGCAAGAGTAGAACAACTGTACTTGATTATATAGTAAAATGTATAATTGAAGTTACAGTTCACAAAGTAATCAAAGTTTATGCTAATCAAAAAAAGTGGCTAAACAGAGAAGTAAAGTTGTTATTGAAAGTGAGGAATGCGGCCTTTAAATCCGGAGATACAATTGCATACCGAGCAGCAAGAAGGGAGCGACAAAAGTGTATTAAAAAAGCTAAGTATGAATTTAAACAGGAGGTTGAGGAAAGGTTTCAAAAATCTGACTCAAAGAATTGGTGGAAAGGGCTAAAAATGCTGATTAATCAGAATAATAGTAATGTTAAAACTGGTCCCACTGATTCTCTGTTCTGCGAACATCTTAATGCCTATTACTCAAGGTTTTAAATAGATGCTGTGGGGCCTGTGAGGGAGTGTTTATGGGCTGAATCATCTGATATTATGGAAACTGAGGAAGAGGTACTGGCCTGTTTCATGAAGGTGGAGGTTGGAAAAGCCGCAGGACCGGATAAAATACCAGGAAGGGTACTGCGGCTATGTGCTTCTGAATTGGCTTTTATCTTTTGTGTTATCTTTAGTGTTCAATAATTTTTTATTGAAAAGATTTTAACAAGTACAATATAACAATAAACAAAAAGAAAAATTGACATGTGTGCTCGCTTCTCTTTTTTTTTCCATTGTGGAAAGAGAAAGTTCTCCAATATATAGATAAATATGACAAGTTACAATGCTATACATTGATAGAATCTTGTTTACTCATTATACCCGTTACTATGTGATTTTTCCTATTTGACACCTTGGGGAGGGGGATTACTGATTTGATCCTTTAGAATGGGAGGTTTATGCACTGCTTAGCCATAGTGTCCATGTATTGTGGAATATATGCATAGAGTGTTGCATGTGGTATATTCTTTCATTTATCATCATAGAATTGATTCTTTGGATCACTGTGTTTTTGTCCAGACTTTTTTCACTGCTCCTATGTATATTTTTGTGGCCAGCATGACACACTGAATAAATCTGTTATGTTGTCTGGATAGTTCCATGACTTCCTGGCCCAATAGTGCTATGAGAGTGTTTGGTGCTATATTATAGAAGAGGGTTTCTGATATTATGGCAAATATTGAGTTCCATAAATTCTGTAACACTGGGCAATTCCACCAGGTATGGTAGAAATCTCCTCTTTGTGTGAATTTTCTAAATCAGGATGGATTAACATTTGGGTAGATTTTTGCTAGTAATGTTGGGACTCTGTACGTTCTATATAATACTTTTATTGCAGTCTCCTTTAGTGCAATATTCAGACTTCCTTTATTAATATTTTGATAGATATACACCCATTCATCTTGATCCATTTCTCTGGATAGATCTGTTTCCCATGCTGATTGAAATGTATGTTTTGTGTTCTCCTTTGGGGAGTTTAACCATGTGTAGATGACTGAGAGTAGTTTTTTAGTGGATGGATGATGGAGACAGATCTTTTTAAAGTCTGTTAATACAGATTGGTCACCCATTAGGTATTGTTTTGCGTACATAGGAGGATATCTGCATATGTTAAAATGTCCCTCTCGGTGGAATTGAGACTTGAGTTTTAAGTTTTACCATGTCGATACCTGAGCCTCCTTTGTAAAAATGAGCTAATCTGTAGAGACCTCTTTTGTGTTATCTTTAATAGATCGCTATCATCAGGTGTGGTACCAGTCATATTTAATACCTTGTGCATAACTCCATTGCCAAAGAGTAATAGGGCCTTGGAAGTAAATGATTTTAGACCCATAGCCATTACTTCATTAGTATCTAAGTGTTTTGAACGTATAATTCTTACATTTTTTAAAAATTGTATTCCTTTTAATCTTGATCAGTACCAATTTGCCTACAGGTTGAACAGATCAACATCTGATGCACTCAATTCATTGATGTTTACTGTTTTATATCACCTTGACAAATGTAATTCATACGCAAGAATCTTGTTTCTGGATTTTAGTTCAGCTTTTAATAGAGTTTTACCAGATACCTTGATTAATAAATTGTTACAATTAGGGGTACCTACAAGATTATGCAAATGGATTTTAAACTTTTTAGTAGGAAGACCTCAATTTGTAAAATTTAATAATAATCTGTCTGACGTAAAAATGTTAAATGTAGGAGTCCCCCAAGGGTGTGTCCTTTGTCCATTGTTGTATGTAATCTATACAAGTGACTGCAAACTTATAGGGGAATTTAATCATCTTATAAAATATGCAGACGATACAACACTAGTAGGACTCATTTCTGATAATGATGAAAGGGATTATCGAGCAGATATAGTTAAGTTGGAACAGTGGTGCAATGATAATAATATGGTTATAAATAGTGCAAAAACTAAGGAGATGATTGTGGATTTTGGGTTGCATAGGCGGAAGATGGGTTATAGCCCTATCAAAGTGAATGGGAACCAAATAGATCAAGTGGACAATTTTACATTTTTAGACACAGTTATCAGCTCTGATCTTACATGGAAGCAACATGTTACCAGTGTGATCAAAAAAGCACAATCCAGATTACACTTTGTTAGAATGTTAAAAAGGAACAATTCTTCTGTTAAAATTTTAGTAACTTTTTATCGTAGCACAGTTGAGAGTATATAACAATTTCCTGGCCTGGTATGGGAATTGCAACAAGAGGAAAAAAAACTGATTGCAGAAGTTAATCAGGCACAGCGTATTTTAGGTACAGACCAGCTACCATACCAGCTATTAAGGATTTATATAGGAATCAATGTTTAAAAAGGATAAAGAATATTCGTTTGGATCATTCTCATCCGAATTCAAATCTGTTTGCTATGCTTCCCTCAGGGAGACGCTTTAGAAATATTCTATGTAAAACCGAACATTTTAGGCTAAGCTTTTATCCATCGGCTATTAACATTCTAAATGCTGTTCCCTGTAATATGACTGTATCATAACCCTATCTGAACTAATTTATTTATTTAATTTCACTGACGTCATTGTTTTAATGTGTTCAGCACCAATAAAAGATTCTAATTTAATCTTCTAATCTAAACTTAATGATGTTCAGAAAATCGGTTTAGTGTCTCTTTAAGCAGTGTCTCTTTAATAAACTGGTAAAAATTGGGGTTGGGAGGTTACAGGCACCTTTTTTTCCCCCTGACTTCCCTGTCTTCCCTGACTGCCCTGTCTCTGTGACAAAAATATGTTTTCAGCTGTATCATAAGCCCTTCCCCAATAAATCAATCTTTTCTGAGGCAAGTTACAAAGCTGCAAACATATGAATGAGGGGAAAACAATATCTTCAGGCTTGTAGCTTGCTTTAAAAAGTGTTTAGAAGATTGGGGACAGGGCTTATGATGCAGCTGATGCTTTGTCCCAGCAGTGGGCATACTCCTTCCCTAAACTTGGAGGCAGACCCCAAGTGCTGGTGATGTCACTGCCCACAGTGCTAGTAGGATAAACACCCTTTAAGGCGCTCGTACATCCCACCAATCCCAGTCGCACGATCGCAGAATCTTATGATTAGTACTGGGCCGATAAAATGTTTTCCTTTGGTCCAATAGGGGAAAACATTGACTAACAATCGGACGATTGGCCATACACGAACCGATAATCGTATATATTTTAAATATCCTGATATTATACGACTGGGATTGGTATGTATATGGCCTACTTTATAACTTTGGATAGACAGAATTTAGAAGCATGTTCCTGGAGTCATTTTAAACGTAGGAGTGTGCCCTTTTTAATAAAGGCCACGTGTATAGAAACCACAGTTCCCCTTTAAATTTATACTTTTTTCCTTACATTCTGCAACTACCACTGACAGCTTGAAATGCAGTTGCCTAGTTACAATTAGTGATTTCTTAAATACTTAATACCGAGTGATTAAATTTGTAAGTGGAATGTAATCACAATTCATTTTGGATGACCACATTGTCTCTGTCTTTCACCAGTATTACCATAATTTATATAGTGTTTTGCATTGTGTTGAAATTTTAAATTCTGGGCAGTGGTCAAATACATTACCGTAAATTAAGTAGCTTCTTAGATAAAGACAGTTAAAAAGATTGTAGTTAAATTGTTTCCAAAGAGATAAATGGCCTGGGAATCCAAATCATTTAAGAAGAAATTGTTAGAATAATATATTCGGCACATGAAAATCATTTTTAACTGTGACAGTTCTAAACAGTCAGCAGTACTAAGCAGCTCAAAATAAATCTCATATATTATTATAGATGCAAAACTGGAGAGGCAAATTCAACTTGGTTACAGACCAATGGTTAGATGGACTAGATGGATGGATGTCTTTATTTAACCTCAAATACTATACTATACTATACAAAACTCTAAACATTGACAGTCTGTCCATTATCAAATAGGTTGCTTTCTTCTTTTTTTTCTTGAGATTCCATGTTTTTTAATGGCTCTGATGAGAGAAACTTCCGCACGGTATTTTGACATTGTTCAGGAAGTCATTTTTCCCATAACAATGAAACATTTAAAGATATTTAAAAAAAATGTTCTTTGATCTTCACTTATAGATACTGTACTTTAATAAAAACTCTAGGGAGGATAGACATTTTTTCACCATGACAAGATATATATGGCATATTAAATAATGAGAGGAAAAAAATATTTGTAATGAAAGATCCCTCAAAATGGACTATCCAAACATGACAATTTACATAAAGATTTCTGTTAATGTGGTGGATAACTTAAATGAGCCAGTTTAACACTGTCTTTAAAGACATATCTTAGTAGCCACTATTTAATATCAATGTTAAATCTTTTACTAAAGTGTTCTAATCTTAACTGTAGTTAATTTGCTGAATCTTACTTAAGGTGGCCATACATCAGGATGAGTTTACTTACCTGACCAAGCAATCCCATGACATTAGATCGCGCCGGAACCACCTTTCCCGCCCTTCCACGTGGCGATTACACATCCCATACATTTTGCGATCCCATGACGATTGCAAAGAAGAACGAGAAGAACGATTCCGGCAGGATCGGTCTAATGTTGTGGGATCACTCGGTCGGGTAAGTAAAATCACCCTAATGTATGGCCACCTTTACTTTTGTATTTTGTCTCACAGTTAATATAACTGAATTTCCATTACTTAATTCATAGAATAAAGAGCTTCCAATTTATACTTGGAGTAGGCTAGAAAGGTAAAGTTTTAGATTTTACAAGATTTTTTTTTCTTTGCTGACGTTTTTATTCAAATCAATTCACACACAACAACATATCAATAACGATGTATACATTCTAAATAAGTCTCCCTTGCAAGTCTGACTTAACTCAATGTGACAACAAAAGTGGAAATTTGCCCTCTTGAAACTACCCAAAATTGCAGGTATTTTAGGGAATTTAATGTAATTTTCTCTCCCATATCTCTGCCTTATGGGATCAGTAAAGCTTTGAACACCACATGGGTATTCTAGATCATACTGTCAAAAGCATTTCTTTCAGTCACTCTCTGGTCACCTGCTGTTCTGAGAATTGGATTCCAGACAAGTCAAAGACTGGAGCTTATTTTCTTTGTCAGGTTTAGAATTTGTTCTTACTGTTTTTCAGGATTTATTAAACTTAAGGTAACAGATACAAGAATAATTTCTTTTGTATGATAAAGATTATTTATTTAGTGAAAAATACAACAGAGGGTTAAAAGAAAAAAAAAGAGAAGCAACATTTTTTGTTTTGTTTTTTTATTTATTTTGTCCACTCTCACTATTATGCCAAACTGAAAATTAATAGAAGAAAGAAACAGACAGTGTTAATGCCCTATACATCACTGCCATTGCTTAATGCTGATTGAGAGAGCTTGAAATGTTGATTTTTCATTTTTTAATGATTCTGCATGTTCTTTCCTTTTGAAATATATGTGAGTCATACATGTTCATATACTGCTGATATCAATCCCCTCTGCACATGTCATTAGACAGTGATTCCAGCAGTGCTCTTGGCAAGTAAGTGTTTGTTTCTGATTGAAAATGTGTGCAGACACAGAATCACCATGGAAATGCGTTACAACTAAACCTAATATGGATTTTTGTGTCTTTCCAGAGAAACACCTGCAATTTTTAAATGACAGCTATTGGAAAGTAATTTGTTTACTTATATATAATGTATCATCTAACTGCATAATAACTAATATATATTGCCACAAAGTATATTTTTAATTCTAAAACAAAACTTAATAGATAAATGTGAAAATATTTTATTGAGATTTTAATTATATCCTTATATTTATGTAAAGATTAACATATAACCATTGACATATAAATAGAGATAAACAAAACTGGCAAGTGTCATTCCACGGGTCCATGGAACTTATTTCAATAAAATCTGGACTAAAATCTGAAAACCCGACTAGAACCCAATTGATGTGGATTTTTTTTTAATTTCTCTTCATGAGTTATGGTCTTAATTTCCTAGCCATCATTTGTGTATGGCCTATCAGTACACACTAAATGCAATCCAAATGTATAATAGGAATTTCTTTTATGACCGGTGACTGAGGGGCCACACACTAAATGTGGGCTGGGAAACATGACCTTAAACTAAAGTTTAACATGTGTGGGTGTATGAGAGGTATTGTTCAACCCAGAATTGACATCTAGTGCACCTCTTTACATTAATTTGTAGTTTGTGAATCTTACATGCAAGCAAAATAAACTCTTCTAAGTGGAATTGGCTAATGTTTGGTCTGCAGTGTTTTAATTGCAAAATATGGAATTATATTACTTAAATTGGCTGGAATAAAATGATGTATCTCATCAAACAACAAATAACAATTCCCATAAGTGATGACTCCTATTAAGTTTATTAGGATTCCTAGAAGGTACATTTTGTGCATTTAATGGGATATACATTTTTAATTAATTGTCTGTTTATTAAAAAGAATAAGTAATGAAAAAATGAAAAATTATCTGTATATTCTGTTTATACTAGCACAGTTTCATAGTCTATCTCATTTATCTGTAAATTTCACATTTTCTCTTATTTATATTTGCAAAAAAAATGTTATGTATTGGTAGACTGATAACGTTTTGTAAATAAAGTTTAATATTCATAACACATTTACATGAAAATAAATTGAAGTAATTATTCTGCCTAGGAAACATTTTACAAAATACAAAACTAAACAGAAAGGGGACTAGATGGAAAGCGGGGGGAGAATGGCAACATGACAAATAATGGCTGTTTTAGAAATCATCTACTTCTTTTCCATTTTAGAAGACTTTAAACCATTTCATTTATTTTCCAATTTTTAACCAGTTAAAGGAAATGTTCTTGAAAGCTTCTTCTTGCTTAACCAATAACCTCACATTGGTTTCGCTTGAAATAAAATTGCATTTTTGTCAGTGTCTCAAGAATTTAATCTATAAATCTATTTTCCAATTTTGCCTCTTGTGAGTTAGCTACTTATTGTTCTTTCTGCAGTATCATTATGGAAAATCAGCATACCAACCTGCAGCAATTGGTTATATTGTTTGTTGTTTATCTTGCAGTTCAGCCACTATTAATGTTTCAGATTACCAATATATTGATTTTATCAGGAAATCAAGTTATACAAAAGAGAAGGTGTGAACTGTATCCAAATTCACTTTCCATATATTTGCAGTTCTTTATAAGAACCCTGAATGCACATTATAATGAATGATTATGGATTTCAACTATTACACCTTTATAAGGAACCTTCAGCTGCTCTATTGATTTATGTCCATAGCTGACATTTTCACTACAACTTAGCTGTATGGCAAGTGTTGAATTAAATAATTCCTTGAATACTCTATAAACAACTGCAAAGGAAATTTTGGAAAAAAAAAATCTCAGTGTTTTCAAAATGAATATGGTATGTGTTTAACTAAAACAAAAATAGTATTTGTAATGATTTTCCCTAGACTGTTTTCCAGTTTACATCCTATAAGCTGCCCTTTATCTTGTGTTTGATTGACTTTTTCTGCTGACAGTATGTTCACATTAATAATATATAATAAATGCAGTGAATTAATATGCTATATACTAGATTTAACTGATATATAAACAAGTATTTGCCATTGAAATGGATAGTTTAATACAAAGACCGAGGTTGCATCTAGAAAAAATTCTCCCTTTCAGACACCTGGGGAGGATTACACTGGAAAGAACTCTGTAGAATCTGGGGCCAGTTAGTAGCCTCTCTGATCAATAATGCTCTAACAACGCTGCATTGTTTTCTATTTGGTTGTGTTTGATAGGTTGGAACTAGATTATAATAGCCTCTATATTAAATTTAATGCAGCTTGTACTCATTGTTACTCTTCATTACTATAAATATCGTATTAAACTGTAATACCTTATCGAAATTATTAAACATAATGACATTGTTTATTTAAATCTGTTAAAAAATTTCACAAATTCCGTTGTCTCTGCAGATTTAAAAAAAAGACTTCAAAACAAGGTTCATTAAAAAACTGGGACTCCTCTCTAGTTTTAACTTAATTTATAGCCACTCACCCCCTTTTCATATTCCTTGAGCCCATAATACTTATATTTAGTGGATACTCCTATCCACTTCTCATCTCCTCTGTAGGCTCAGAGAGTTTTTACAGAAGAGGTGCACAGGACAGAAGAAGTGAGCTGGAATACAGATCAAGTCATTGACCATGTCACCATCATGGCAGTGACAGAGGCTGAGGCCACACTGTAGCACATCTTAGAGATCCGAAAACAAACATGCAAGCATGTACATTTCTGGTGCACTCGTACGCATGGGATTGGGCAAAAAATGCTGATTGCATGAGCTATGATTAACATATCGCAGTGCAACACACAGCAGTTTACCTAGTGTGTCCAGTCCAACTGGCCAACGCTAGTGTGGGCTTTTAAACACGTGATTGAATCATATGTTACAACTCGAGTATAAACCAAGGGTAGAAAATATGACCACTACTGCCTTCTGATTCTGTATTGTTTTGAGGCTTTAGTTGCCCTTTAAGTGGACAGCAGAATTCCCATACAGTAGTCCCATACAGTAATAGCCAAATCCAGTATAGCGAGTGCAGGTATAAATTTAGATGTGAAATGGTTTAAACCCCCTTTAAAAACAGTCTATTTCTGTTCAGTATCTTTACCTGAGAGTATATCATTCCAGATGATATGCTGAAGAGCTATTTTTATTTATTAAAGGTCTTTTTTAACCCAGTGCATTTTCCTTTTGTTAACATTTTCTAATAGGAACTTCAACTACTTGTGAGAGAAAGAAAATGATTATGAAGCAAATTCAGGAACTCATCACCCTTTACTGTTCCACAGTTCCAATCAATGTCAGGGTAATTAAAACCCCCATAAGCAGAACACTCCCCAAACTTGCAGCCCTTTCCATCTGCATATGAAGCTGACTCACTAACTCCATGCTAGCATTTGGTGGCTTTAACAGACACCAACAATAACTTTTTTTACCCATTTTCCTGCTCTCGATACAACCCATATTGCCACTGCTTTAACATTTATATCGACAATCATCTCTTGTTTAACATAAATAATACCCCCTTTTACTATTTTATCTATCATGCCTAAACAAGGTATCATTATCAATCATAATTTTTTTTAACCATGTTTCTGTTATAACCTTTACATCAAACTTTTCAGTCAAAGCCATTATCAGCAATTCTCACATTTTTTTTCAGCCAGGCTTCTTGCATTTGTAAACATACATTATAGATTATGATTCTGTAATATATCTACACACTTTTATATACCTGCCTCCCTATCCTCTATGCTAACCCCTCCCACTTTCTTCCCGCCACTGGCCCATCTAATGAGAGAGAGGCTAATGACTGGCTGGCCTGTCACATGTGGAGTGACTGGCATTCTGACTATGGAAATTTCACAAATGAGCAATATGCATCACTGTCTTTCTCTCCCTACACCAACTGTTACATATCCATAACGCACTGGCAATGGCTGCTGAGAGTGGGAACACATATTTCTATAGCATGGGCATAGTACAAAATAAAATAGCAATGATTGGTTGTTGCAGTCCTGCTTACAATGTGTAATTATTGTGCCGGCATGGATCAGTGTGCAAGTAAAACAAAAAATGTTTACTGTTGTCCTTTAACAATAATATAAACATAATTTAGAGTAATAACATAACATCCAAATTGAGCCTCATGAAAATAGAAGAGCCAGTTTGGTGAACAGCGAGTTGCTATGAAAAGCCATTATTCATTTACTACTAATCACAGGGTGATTTCCAACTGTTTCCAACCAGTCAAAAATAGACTTTTTGACACACACATGCATTAATAGTATGTAGCAAAATGTTACAGTTGTGGATTCTGATTGGCTCATGTTGGAAACTGACACCCATTGCAAAAGAAACAGGGCAAAATGTAAATATATTGATTTGGGGTTTCTTGTGATTAATATAATAATTTACTTGGAATATTTATTTTTCTTTTACAAATTCATTACTGCAGCCTTTCTGCATGTAAATTACATACACCTTTTTAGTGACTGCTGTATGAGTATTCAGCACATACACAGAGCACCTATTGGTATAATATACCGGAGATAATAAAATAATGCTATCAGGATATTTACAATACAGTATGGCTGTTAGGCATCAAAATAACAAAGTTCATCAAGATAATATAAGATAGTTAAGATGCCCCAAAAATAAAATTTCAAGCGATTTAGAAATTTCCATCTGATCGCTCAAAATGACATCTGCTCAACCCCTTGAAAATGTTGATCAGTTTATCAGAATATATACAATTAATAAACTAAACTTACTTTACTGGACACCCCTAAGTTTCAATGGAAAACTCAAAATGATAGGTTAAGACACACCTCCAGGATTTCTACATGGAGACCCTGTAGAAATCCATACCATTAGGCTGTATTATATCTAGACACATGCCTTTGCCACAGTCAATAAATAAGATACTTTGCATGTCCCCACCCATTTCTTTAAGTGAGAAGTATGTGTTTATATGTTAGATTATTAAGGCAATGCTACTATAATAACATGATTCTATGAGGTACCATCTGTTATAAGAAGGCTCTATTTCATTTTATACTCTGTGTGGAGCTTTTAGCTCCTCTATCCACACCTCTCCATAACATGTATATTCAATTAGTATCCTGTGCTCTCAAGTCCTAACCCCATAGGTTAGTTAAACTTCTTGTGGTAAATACTAATAAATATGAACCTTGCATGTTAATCAGGATACTGTATAAGATTTTTATACGGTACATATATCCGATTTTACTTATCCAACCAAGCCCTCATGCAATATTCATTTGATCTTGCCAGAACCACCTTTCCCATTCTTCTATGCCACAGACAGGTGGTTCTAGCATGTTCGGTCTAATGTCGCGGGAGCACTCAGTCGGGAAAATGCCCAAATGTGCTGTTTAGATTGCCTGGCTCAGTTCTCAGACCTGCAGGTTTATTCCAAATTGACCCTCTATATTCTAGCTCTCGGGGAGTACAGGTAAGGGAGGATATAAGTGTGTGTTTGTTCATTTAATATGATGCGATTATTTGTCTTTTTTTTAGGACCTTCAGACTAATTCTATTATTGCCCCCCTGGATGTTTCCTGATGGCTCCTGTGAGCACTGCAACTACACATAGCAAAACATACACACATAATTTCCACTGTGCACCAACGGGCACACTTTTGCTAGTTAAAATGTAAAAAAAAAATCGCTCACTTTGTAAGCTGGTATATACAGTAATAAAGGTGAACGGTTTATATCTGTACACAAACATAATAAAATCTATAATGTTCCATGATACAGGAAAAATGTTTGCAGGGTAAAGTCTCCAATCTTGCACCATTGATTGGATGTAGTACTGCAAATTCCCCCACCTTGCTTGCAGAGACAACAGGTGTTCTTTAGAAACCATTTCCAAAACCTGACTTATATTACTTTAAATTACAAATATACTAACCTTACCCACTTTCCACAGATGTTTAGTACCCAGGGTGAGGACCTAGACCGCTAGGTCTGCACTGCTGATTTTGCCTTCTATTTTCTGCAATACTTACTCAAAGCTTCCTTTTTGGCTTCATCGTCCATTCAGTTGGCGACTCTGGCCAATGAGAAGATAGAGAAGATTGGGCGGGATCACAGAAGTGGAGGCAGAGCTGCAAAGGAAACTTTAAGTATTACAAAGATAGAAGGCAAATCCAGTGGTGAGGACCTGGCTGACAGGTGGGTCTGGTTGAATGAAGTGGAGGTGAGTATATATATCCTTTTCAGTATCATGTTTGCATTCCCTTTCGGGATTACCTCTAAGCGGGATTTTAACACCAGCTATTAGCTATTGAATTGATTAGCCAACTTTAACTCCAACAATTTGCCCAGCGATCCTCTGTAAATGAGCTTGTATTTGTCTTATAGAGTTGGTTATTGATCTTATACAGGAAAGAGACCAACAAGCAGTTGGGTTTACATAATGGCACATCTGTGTACATTGGTAGCATTTTTTAATTAAAATATTTAATTTACATGTTGCAGCATTCACATTATTAATTTGTTACAATTTACCTAAATTAGGGCGTTTTGTGAGTAATAGGAATAGCAAGCATAGCTCTTGTGCTGACAGATAGCCTTCTCTTCAAAAGATTAAAATGCCTATTTCTGCAAAAGGTTTCCTATAACACGTGTATCCTGTTTTATTAATTGCAGCAGAAACAGTTATAATGGAGAGGTTGATTAATATATTAACACTGCTGTGGATAGCTAAAGGCACCTGATATAAATGTCATTCCAATTCTTTGGATTCTTTCTGCTTTAGGAAATAATGAAGTTACAGTAACTTTGGAACATTTCCTTAAAGCATAGAGATAATTCAGCCTGCAACAGCAAAATTAGGAAGCACCATCCACCATGCTGGACTCTATTATCAGGTTAAATATAATGTATTTCAATTCTTATTTATCGTAATCAAATCCATATCATTTCCCGAATCATACTACTGTATTACCTGCACAATCAAAGAATGTGAAAAACATCATTTATTAAAAATGTAAGTGCAGCAAATTGCTAACAGAACAATTTCCACTCAGCACAACTGAATTTCCATAAAAGGTTTTTGAAGGAACATGGTATATTATTAGGGCTCCCCAATTCTAGTGACCACAGAAAACCAATGTGATCAGAGGCCAATACCAATATCTTGTAAAATCTTCAATACATCTGTAGCTGTTTTTCTTACAAAGAAGATTTTGGTGACTATAGGTTCCTACACACGTGCAATCGTGGGTGCCGACCCGCAACGCATGATGTGTACGAATGGCCATTTTGGGTGATAATCGCCCAGTGTATGGGCACTTTATCTGCCGCAACAGGCGTTTATTCGGGTCGTTAGAGGATCGTTGCCCGATCAGCCAGATGGATCTCCGAATGAGCAGCCATTTCGGCCGATAAAGTGCCCATGCACGGTCCGATTATTGCCCGAAATGGCCGTTCGTACACATCATGCGCCACGGGTTGGCACCTGCGATCGCACATGTGTACGAACCTTAAGTCAAAAAAGTCCACATTTGGCAGAAATACAGATTTGCCATTGTAAATGAGACACGAGGTCTAATATCGAGAGAACAATTTTTTTTTACTTATCAGATTTGGTGTTTACCAGACCAGCATTTGTGTTTTGTTCATTGTTAAGGCACATGGCACATACTAGTCTTTACATCTCAGGAAATACTCAAGAGGAGTTGATGTACTTCCTTTTGTTCTTCTGTGATTTCCTTAAATAGGTCACATGGGTGTGATTATTTACCAAAAATCTGCGTTTTACTTTACATGTCTTCTACTTGCAGAGATTCCATATTCAATAAGGCTATCTCATCCAGCATTGTTGTTTTATTCTTCTGTAGCCCTCTGGTTACCCAGAATAGAAGTTTGGTATTTATAGTCTGGATTGGTGCTACAGGAGTCCTGTGTCTCTGCTATATGAGAGAGCAGATACAGATTGGCATGCCTCCACCGAGGATTGAGACAGGCTTCCTGGGAGCTTAAGCAATTACTCTGTATTTACTTTATTCCATTGAACAGAATGGTAAAGTTTATTTAAAGCTGATATCAACTTTGTACCAGTCCTTACAATCTGCCAGCCAGGAGTCAGTGTTGCAGAACCAGAAACGAATCCATTGTATGCTGGAGGGTATTACTGAAGAGAAAACAGTTTCCGGACATCGGTTTCATTCTTTCTGTTTACACCTTAGAGATGTCGCTGGATTGTGGGATATTAAGTCTCTTTTCTCAGTCTAGGAGCAGCTTTGGTAACTGTAAGTAAAACAGATCCTGGGTTTTGAGGGGTATTCTATCATATACTAAATTATTGTAAGAGGGTGGACATGCCCTTTAACCTGCAGTATTTTGTCTGTGTATAAATAAATGCTTCTGACTTCCTGAAATGATACTGACTTCCTGTTTGCAGGACCCCTAATAGAGACCATTATGGTCTTGCCCTTGACCCAGCGCCTGGGTTAATTCATTTGCTCAGTAGAGATCTGAGCATGTTTGACCCATCCAACAGCCAATCAGCAGAAATTTCTGTTAGGAACATTCCAAGGTAGTGTGCATTCTGGAAGAAGAACTGTAACAGAACCTGAAATATCAGTACACTAATGTCAACAGCAGGGAATAGATAAAGGACAACATTATCAAAAAAAACATCACCCCCATTACATGTCCACACTTCCAGCAGGTGAAATCACTTACTCACGTTTACAGCTGTGATGCCCTCTCTTAGATATCACACAGCAAAGATGATGGCTAAAACCCCACCTCCTAGACGGCCCAGGGCCAGATTAACATAACACTTGTCATTGGCTGGTAAGAATGTCTGACAACCACCTCTCTCCTCCTCCTCTGCCAGTTAACAACTGAAATGTCCTGTATGCTAGGATACAGCCTACATAATCAAGCTGATCAAGGATGGGTGGGGGAATGTTTTCTCGCAATCTAGCTTTGAATGACAGTTAGAGGCAGACAGAATCGTTACGCCCCCCTTCACAGCATGGCCAATTGAAGGTTAATTGAAGGCAGAGAGCGGTTCGAAATCAGGAAAAAATTATATGGGGAGGGCTGCATACCTTTACTCTTTTTAAAGCAATTATGAAAAAAAAGCATTGAGGCAATACAGTTATCCTTTAAGGGGTATAAATTCAACTGATTTTTTCAAAATAAAAGAGAATATGTAGAATAACTAGGTATGTGTAATATAAGCTTTGATTATGCTGAACTTTCCCTTTAATCCAGCATAATCAAATATATTGAACAGACAGAAATAAATGTATTGTTTGGCAATCTCAGAGGGTTTTGCTCCATTTTTATTGCACTATAAAGTGTCTCAGAGGTGTCGTGCTATGGTGTAGAAAGATTTTTACACATCCTTTTTTTGTTAATGTGATTGTGCTTTTTCATAACCGATGTGCCAAATGTGAATTAATTTCCCATGAGTTTTTCTTAAAAGGTTTTACCTATACTTATACCTAGTAATATTTTTAATAAAATATGAATACTTAGTGTTTTTTACTACATTTCATTTTAGTGAAATTTGTTTAAGTTGCTGTCTTGTATAAGAAACCATTTTACGAAATCTTGGAAAATCTGAAAAATCTTAAACCCCACCCCCACCCCATATCAGAGGAGAAAAGAAGTGGCAGAGACGTGAAAAGGTCTTTTTTTAGGATAAGGGGTGGTCCCGGTTTCAAGCTGCGGGACCCCCTTATCAGAAAGGCTCTTATTAAAGCCACAAGGGCCCTTTAAAAGTCAATAGGGGTCCTGGTTTCGAGCAGCAGGAACAACAACAAAGGCACTTGTTAGTGCCGCAAAGGCACTTATAAGTGCCGGTAAGGGCAGTCCCGGTTTTGAACTGCGGGACCCCTTAAGACCTTAAAGTCCCTGGTGGGATGCGAAGTCCTTGCCTGTGGAGGTTGGGGGCCCCCCCTGCTAGTGCGCACCCCCCTATGGGGCTTGCCACTAGCAGGCACACCACCACTCCTTCCCAGCAGCCCCTCACACATCACAGCGCAAAGTTTGTCCGTTTCCATCACCTCAAAGTTTGCAAATTGAAACCGCCTAACCTACTTTGAGACCGCCGTTACGATATGCGAGATGGCAATTGCAGCAATAATAACTTTTTGTCACCGGATATCGCCACTTTACACATAGCGTTTTATTCGATTTTGGCAAGAAACAATTCTTTACAGCAAAATATGGCAGGTTTGGAGGGTTGTGTCTTAGTTTTTAAGCTTACATTTGTATTATAGATTTTTCAGAGGATAGTGACAACACTTTATGCTCAATATCACAAATGTAAAAAAACAAAGCATTGCTTACATCAGCTAATGTCAGTAAAACAAGTAGTGATGAGAGCAAGTTGAGCCATAAATAGTTCTCGATTTAGGAGTAGAAGGACATGTTTAGGGCCAAACTAAACAGATGGATTACTAGCCCCATGTATTATGTACAGGGCCAGATTTACACCTCAGGAGCCTGTAGGCTCAAAGAGCCTGACACCCTTAACCCCACCCCTAAACACAGACCGCACCCCTAAACCACACCCATTTTCTCTTTTGGGGGGAAGAAAATAGACTTTAAAGGGGTTGGATTGGTGGGAGGAGATTGACAGCCACCCCTCCAACCCCAGGCACCCCCCGGCACATGTCTAATGGTAAATTCAGCCCTGATTATGTAATCTCTTACAGAATCTCGACAATACTGTGTTCTGTATTGTATGCTTGCTAAGGGATTGTAGATCTTTTCCCTTTGCTAAGTGTGTGGTGCATCAGAAGTACAGTGCTAGAGACCTGATAAATGAGCCTCTTTTAAATAAAGCGGCATATCCACTCTCCCCTCTAATTTGTGGGAATTGGCTTAATTACATGTCCCTCTAATGCCTCTATTTTAGATTCTAATTGCAGAAGTGGACACATGATTATAGTACAGCCACATTAATAGGCTCTCCATCCTCTCCATATTTGTTTCTTCCCTGTCATAATATGCAGTTTATGTTCTGTATGCCAAGATCAGCTTTATATGAATAATATATCTATTTATATCACAAAATCAAATTACAACTAAAGGTGGCCATACACCAGCAGATATTACTTACCCGACCGACCGCTCACGCGATTTTCCTGCATCCTGCCGGAACCACCTCTCCCGATCTTATATGCGACCACTGGATCGCAAAATCCCATTCATTTTGCGATCGCTTGTCGATCGCATATAAGATCGGGAGAGGTGGTTCCTGCAGGATCGCAGGAACGTCTCGTGAGAGGTCGGTCGGGTAAGTAATATCGTGCTGAATCTTTAGACCGGAGCATGTGGTTGTCAAAACAAAAATTAGATAACCCCACTTATATTTATAGGACAGAATAATCTAGCCCAATGGACCACATAGGATTTTAATCAAGGGGATGTGTAAAAGTTAAGAGAATGAACTGAGAGGTGAGAACATTGTCGTTGCTATTGAATTTCAAAATCTCTGTTTGAAAAAGGGGAAACCCTAATTAATATGAGTTCTCTTGTGATTCAAGAATCCAATTTCTGTTCTCTGTCTTTCAGTTTTATATTTTTCCCAGAGGACCAGTGCTTGTAAAGATGCAAGTTAAAGTTCTGTTTTTCTGACACAATTAAGCAGCACTGTTTATTATTTAGGTGCAGAGGAATAAATAATCCCGATTTCCGCAAGGAAAAGCAGGAAGTATTTTTTACAAACCCTGAGAAAAAACAACTCCGGTAGCATAACAATTTCCTGGTTTTAAAATAAAAACAACTTTTTGAGCCAGAGTTTGCCGCATTGAGTACATTGCCCTAGCAAAATGAACCATTAGTCTTAAACAATGGATGTTCTGAAAAAGAAAATAATCTAAAAAAAAGGAAAGATGAAGGGAAGTAAAATTGTAGATAAATTATAATTGTAACACCAGAGAGTTGTTTTTTTTGTAGTTGTTAAAAAACAGTTGACAGAAAATTGATGAGATAACATTTTGTTCTTTTTATTCATTAATGTATTTCTTTTAGTAATGTTTTCTTTTTGTCGGTTTTACATTTTGTAAATGTCTGAATCTTTAACAAAAAATACATTTGCTGATCTGCCTATTAGCCTGTTACCTTCATTCCTAACTAGGATTCCAGTATACCCCTCTGTACTTCACTGCAGTGACCCCTGTTCTGCTACTGCAGATTTTGGTCATTTCTATTATTATAGGCCTCAGGGTAAATACTTTGTGCTATCAAACCTTGGGGCAACTGTGTCCAATAAGGTGGAGATTGGGGTATTCACTTTGAAAGAATACTCAGGGAAGTCTGGATCCTTATGTTTAATATAAGTAAAAATTGAATATCTAAAAACAATGTAAATAATCTGGCTTCCTGAATAAACATCACCTTTAACAACATAAAGATATAAATGTGATACAGTTGAATTATCCAGGCTCACTGAGCTATTAAATGAAGTATAAATACTTCAAATAGGTAAATATAGGCTTTTGCCTGCTCCACCTGTACCTTAAGACCCCAGGGTTAGGAAATAATCTGCTAGTCTTCACCACTGGGATTGCCTTAGCTCCCCCATACCATCATAGTGCCGGTCTCCTACCTCCTCCACTGGGAAGATGTGCTGAGATTAGTCCCAGACTGTGAGAGGGGGTGGAAACAGACTGACACTACTAGCTGGACTTTGACAGGACAGTATGAGGGGACTATGGAAAACCCTGGGGTGAGTACATAGCAGTTTAGGTTCTCACGCTGGGTACAATTTTGATTTACATTGTCTTTACACCTCTGCAAATCCAGCACAGGAATATTTTTCTTACACAAACAACATATAGTTTGTACTCTGCCTAAACAGGCTAATCTGTCTTTTTTGCAGTTTTTATTGAATTCAGTTAGTGCCTTGCTGAACATTTACTTTGTAAGAGAATTGAGGCAGGTCGGTGTAAAGTGTAAGGTGCTGCTAAGCACTTAATCAGGTTAAAGTGTTGCTTTATTCTTTTAAGAAAGTCAAGTTGAGGTCAGTTATGGCTTGTTACTGTTAGGGAATGAACAACATGTATCACAAAGATTAAGGGCAATAGGATGTTGCAATTTACCTAATACCTTCAATAAAATATATATATATATGTAATTGTTCTTGTTTTTCTAAACTAAAGCTCCTCATGAGACTAATAAGGTGATAAATGTCAGAGTGATGCTGGAGCAGTTCTAATATTTCCTAAAAGTGTCTGGCAAGAAATATGCTTCTAATAAGGTTAAATGTGAGAGAAGCACCGGGAACAAGAGGAACAGACGGCCCTGGTTAGACCTTTAAGGTTCTCATTTAGGTTTTAAAATAAACTCCATGTCTTACCTTGAAGGTCTGATATGGTTTATCTTGATTTATGTGACTTCCTGACAACACTTGGAGGTCACTTTGGTTTATCAAATCATTCAGTGCTATAAATCCAGCATTAGCACATCTCCATTATTACAAAATGTTTAATGGAGCTTTACTTCACTTTGAGAGCTTAGAGAACATTTGTCAGTTTCATTCTGCACATAATATAGGTTCTTGAAGCATTTGTTAAACAGAATAATAAATGCATGTCTGTTCCACAAATCAGCAGCAAGGTTGCTACTTAGATGCTATAGAAGCATAGGATAGTATCAGGGTTATTCAATAAAAGTTCTTATCGTTAAAAATGGTGCTAATTTTGCCCCAACCAATCAGATGTTAGCTTTCAAATGTTAAATAAGATCTGATTGGTTGGGGCAAAATTTGCACCATTTTAAACGATAAGACCTTTTATTGAATCTCCCTGTTTATGTTTTGCTAACAAACAAGTTGTTTTAACAATGTTATAATGATCGCTCTAGCAAGATAATAACTAACTTTTAATTTACTTTAGAAATAATACCTGTTTTTGCAGATATTTACCCAGAGTGTACTCTGGCTCCAGGCAAATGAGGTCCATAGAATTATCAAACATACTCGTGCTTTGTAATTGTTAAATTTTATATATGGGCTAATGTGCAGCAAGTAGGCATGTTTCAAGTATTCTAAAATAGTCAACATACTGCATTAACTTTCTTTTATGTGGTTTGCATAAAACAACAAAACATTGCATCAAAGTGGAACCTGCAGTTCTATTGCCTTTTACATAGAGCAAAGAGTTCTTCACTATGAAGGCAGGAAAAGACAGTGGAATGCTCTGCATGAAAATGTTGTGTTGGCTGAATCTCTGAAGACATTCAAAGGAAGCTTTAATGTTATCTTGGACAGGCAAAATACACAAACTTAAACATGGCGACTACATCTTGTGTGTACATTTTTCATTGGTTTTGTCCTTGTCTACTTGGTAGTAGTCTTGTGTGCTGGGCAGCATGTGCCATTTGGATGGGGGAGCTTTTTTTGTTGGTTTGGGGTGGGGTCATAGAGGGGGTGCAACCCAAAATGAACTATATCTATCTAAACCACTATGTTGTTTTTTGCTTGTGAAGGTTCTTATTCATCCAGGTCATGGTATATCTGTTGTATTCAATTAGGGCTCGTTCACACTACATCAGTTTGTATCCCTTTTTCAAACATTTAATAAAATGGACAGACAGTAAAACCCCACAGGATTTCATAATATTGTTCACACCTGCTGCGTTATATTCCATTCCGTTCCAGTCCGTTTAAAAAACGCACTACATGCAGCATTTCTGTCCTTTTTTTCATGCATTTTTCTATAGAAATCTATGGAAGACACATTATTAAAAAATGGATACAAATGTATGAAAAAAATGGATACAAACTGACAGAAACACATGCTGTGCCTTACTGTCAGTTTCTGTCAGTTTCTAGTGTGAACGAGCCCTTAGATCAACTGGACTTGAAGTTTAGTTCTTGAAGATGTTTCGCTAGTCATCCGACTGGCTTTCTCAATTCAGAATTGAGGAAGCCAGTCGGATGACTAGCGAAACTTCTTCAAGAACTAAACTTCATGAACTAAACTTCAAGTCCAGTTGATCAAATTGAATACAACAGATATGTTGTTTTTTGTTTATTTCCAGAGCCCACATATTAAATAAACTAGTACCTGTTTTTTGGTGATATATACCCACCAACTGTTTCATCTTTCATCCTGCCTATTCCTTGCCACTATTTTTCTGCAGCAGCTATTAAATAGACTGGAAGCATGGATAGGGTAGAAATGTTTAAGTTGTTGGACATATGTTATTAATGTTACTATTTCATGTTGATGCAAATTCAATTGAACTAGAATCTCCACATCAGAAAATCACATGCTGTTTCTGATTAACCCATTTACTTCTCAAGCACAATAACTTGACTTACCACTTTCACATGTTTACTACAAAAATGTAAACATTAAATATTATTTTATATATTCATATGTTAATAAGAATGCTTAAGAAAATCTACTTCTTAATTTCCTACTGAAGGGGGGGGGATTGCTGGCTCACTGAAATTGCTTTATTGATTCCTGCTTACCAGACTCACTTTAATAGCTGCAATTTTTAATAGTTGCTGGGTGTTAATATATTGCTAGAGAAAAAAAGATGAAATAATTACACAAAGGCAAAAGAAGCCCAAACTACAGAATAATATCCACTGTTTTTCTAAAATCCAGTTTAGAAATTCATCTGGGCCATTTCTTCATGATGTTTCTGCGATTTAATTTCTGTCAATAAGAAGATAATTAGCACTAACATCAGCCATAACAGTTTGTAAATATGCCCTAAGACAGCTAGCCGCTCATTTACCCAGAGCCACGGGGCACTTTAAAGGAGCTGTTTGTGTATTCAGGTAGATTTAATATCGGTTACCATGACTTAAACTTCATTGCACGGGTTGCGTGGATATTGCAAAAGACACATGCACAGCCAGTGCAACTTATTAACTAAATGCGCTGGAATTTGCACAAATTTGCACCACGCCAGCTAATAGCTGTGTAACTGTGTCTGAATAATGTTTGAATATTACTGGTCCATTTTTCTTTTCTCTTTACTTAGTAAAAATCATAGATTATACTGAATTATTATAAAAATGTGCTCAGCACAAAGTAATCAAAAAACCTATGTTTTTAATATTACTTTCTGTTTATAACAGACTGTAGTGGATGTATCAAGGCATGTGTTGTTACTAAGTGTGTTCTAATTGGTCTTGGATAATAATGATTCAATTTGATACTTTTTATTATAGTTTTTTATTCATACCTGCAATAATGTATCTAATTTTATAACCGCTCAAGATCAACTTACATTACTATAATTGTTCATAGTGACATTACACAGTTTAGATATTAATAAGTCACAATGGGTCATTTTATTAGTTTGGTAAAACAGAGTGAGAATATAGCCATGTAAAACACATTTAAGATTTAAATAGCTAAACTGTATGAACTAAAAAGCAACTTCCAATGTAAATCCATTCATTCTCTATAAAACCTCACTAACTGCACGGCACACTGTGTACTAGCAGTGTGAGGGGTTTGTATTAAATTGAATGTTTGAGATATTATGACCTCTTACCATCTGGCACAAAACAAACATAGTCGGAACTGTAAGAAATGGATACACTGTATACCTAATAGTATTTGGAGCTGAACATTTTTTTTACAAAAGGATATCATTTAGATTTTAGAAGTCTTGGGAACAAAAATGTTCCTATTTACTAAAATGTACTGAATTGTTAGCTTTGCAGTAAATAATATACTAAAAGCCATTTCATTTAGTGTTTACTTGCTTGAACAGGCTTGTTTTTCTCCTGTATTTTTTGGAATTGCAAAAAGTATTAATTTCACTCATTATTTCCAGACAGTTTCCTTTTTTTCTCAAGTGTAGTCATGGTGAAAAATGCACCAAATTCATTGCCACTCAAGGCAGTTTGACCGTGCTAAACACACCGCAAAAAGCACATGGAAATAGAACAGTGCAGTAAGAGTAATGTACCTGTTAATGGACTACAATACCCTTGGGATCTGTGTATTGCTCTGGAAGAATTTGTTTTGCATCAGAAAATTTTATTGCTGAGGCAACAGATACAGAACTGTATGCTAATAAATATTTCTTGTATGGTCAAAGAACAGGGATACAATAATTTCTTAAAATTACCAGTAATATTACTGGTTAGCAAAGATTATATATTGGATCCAGTTTAAGCAAAATGATAATACACATTAATGATACTGTATTATTACCCCTGGCAAACCGCATAGTAGCTTAGATGTATTGTCAGTAAAGTTTGCCAATTTCTGTCATGATTCATGAAAATTAGTTTAAATTAGTAGTAGTTAGTACTACTAGTAGTATCAAACCCCTAGTTTTTAAATATTAAATATATGATCTGAAATCAATCAAGTTGTCTCTATAATAAATATTGGAAACATTGTACCACAATGTCCAAACTGGTATAATATAATAGGCACACAGCTTATTCCATATACAGTTGCTGCTGGGGGGGGTTATGATTTAATTGCAGTGATATACTGTATGATCTGTCACTTCCAGCACTTTCTGCTAGTCCATTCCCCCTAAAATGTTGCAAAATAGTTCTAAATATGTAAATATAGGTGAGCTACCAACCAATGGTCTGTCTGTTCTTATTAAAAAGCTGAACAGATTAGCTTTACCATGGAATAACCTTGCAAATAGAACATTACATACTCAGAAAATCATATGTATACCCTTGTGCTGCTGCTCTAGGTGCCTACAAGGGGGCCCCAACTTCTTACTTTTCCTATGACAAAAATAGCCTCTACCCAGAAAACCACTGTGGATTGATAGGGGCCCCATCATAGTTTTGCTGAGGAGCCCAGTGATTCCTAGTTACACCACTACTACTTATTTAATAAAAAAATGACCATTTGTTTTAGAAAGAAAATAGACAGTCTCATAGCTTTGTATGTTTGCGTTTTATGATCGAACATCCAGAATAATGTCCCTAGTGGTATAAGCTATATTTATCAATGATCAATTAGGCAAATCTAATTTACCATATATATTTGAATACAGGAATACATTTCCCAAACTTTGTGATCCCTCTGGTGATACAAGAAGGTTCTGCCTTCAATAGTTCAGAGCAAAGTTTTATCAGATAATTCAACATTTATTCTTCAGCTTTAGGATCATGAAGACACAGAATTAATCAATGAAACATATCATTTATCAATTTCCTTATTAAGGAGAAAAACACCTGAGCAAAACTTCTATGTATTTTGCAGTATATTGTTCCTCACACCATGTTGGTTAGTATTACTTTCTATTAGGGATGGCATAGAACTCGAGCTCGAACCTGAGTTCGAGCCGAACTTTCAAGTTCCGGACAGACCCGGACTTCTTGAACTATCCCGGACGCGGACTTTCGATATTTCCCGGACTTTCGATGATTTATCGAATGTTCGAACATTCTACCTTGAAAATCATCGAATTTTAAAAAAAAGTGTCCAAAATCACCCAATGGCAGCTAATTTGAGCATTGCCAGCCCCCTGGGTATAAAAGGCAATGCGACCAGCGCCATTTAGTCAGTGTGTTGGAGTGTGTTTAGTGGAGACCTGACAGTGTAGGAGTTGGAGAGAGATTTTTGTGCTTTTTGAGCTTTCTGTGTGTGGATTTCAGTGTGGTGGTTTAACACTTGTAGTTACCCACGCCTGTATTCACACATCTTGAGACCCAACAGTCCTTTTAAGGACTACCCTTGTGAGACCCAAAAGTCCTTTTAAGGACTAACCCCCCTATAAGTCCTTTGGACAATTTTTGTGTTAGACGTTTTAGAGGTCTAGGTGTCCTGTTTTTTTTGTTTGTTTCTGTATCTGTGTGTCAGTGCCTGTGTGTTTGTGTAACTGACAGTGCTGTGTTCAGCAGCAATCAGCAGCTTTTGCTGTCTGGTCTGCTGTCAGTTGTGTCAGTTGTTGCTGTTTGTTTGCTGTTTGCTGTCAGTTGTGTGCCTGCCTGGCTCTGCAATAATGTTGTCAAACTGAAGTGAATCTACTGCTACCCAATAGTGCTGTTCCTACAAACCCTATCTCCTTCCCAGCTTACACTGAGGGAGAGAAGCCAATGGGGAATGGGGTCTGTCCGGTGGGGCCAAGCCTGCCTGGCTCCACAATAATGTTGTCAAACTCAAGTGAATCTACTGCTACTCAATGGTGCTGTTCCTACAAACCATATCCCCTTCCCCGCTTTCCCTTGCACGAAGTATACTCTGAGGGAGAGAAGCCAATAGGGTATGGGGTCTGTACGGAGGGGCCAAGCCTGCCTGGCTCCGCAATAATGTTGTCAAACTGAAGTGAATCTACTGCTACTCAATGGTGCTGTTCCTACAAACCCTATCTCCTTCCCCGCTTTCCCTTGCACGAAGCATACTCTGAGGGAGAGAAGCCAATGGGGTATGGGGTCTGTCCGGAGGGGCCAAGCCTGCCTGGCTCCGCAATAATGTTGTCAAATTGCAGTGGGTCTACTGCTACTCAATGGTGCTGTTCCTACAAACCCTATCTCCTTCCCCACTATCCCTTGCACGAAGCATACTCTGTTTAGTTTAACTTTTTTAGTAAACGTAAGCACCTGTTTCTTCGGTGCTTACATATTAATAATAATAATTATAACAATAATAAAACAATAAAAAAAAAACAATAATAATAACAATATCAAACATGGTGCAACATGGTGCTAAAAAAAAAAACAGCACCTATTTATTTTTTAAAACTTTGCGCTTAATGCGCAAAATGTCTTTGTGCATGGAGAGCATGCGCCTCTCAATGCGCCTCTGCCTGCTCTCCAAGCGTCTCAGACGCCTATCCATATTTTCCAGCCGGTGCTGGCGTGCTGGTCCCTGCTGGCACTGGCGTGCTGGTGCTAGTGCTGGTGGTGGTGGTGAAGGGGAAGCGGAAACTGGAGGCTGAACCTGTGGCCTTGGTGGGGGTGCTGGTGGAGGTGACCCTCCCTCTTCTGCATCACTGGCAGAAATAGATTCCTCATCTGCAAATTTATATATTAAAAAAGTTAGTTTTAATTATAAATAATAATAAAAAATAATAATAATAAAAAATAATGTAAATATTGTGAATATTTTTCGTGTGTACTAACATTTACTAACATTAACTAACAGTTACATTTACTAATACTAACACTAACTAACATTAAGGGCTAGGCCACACTAGCGCGTTTTTCACGTGTTTGCGCACGCGTTTCACGTTCACATTTGCACCCGCGATTTCCGCTAAAATGGAAATCACGGGAACGCGAAAATTCCTGCGATTTCGCATCCGTTCGCGTTTTGGTAACACATGCGTTTACCATTTCTGGTGCGTTAACGCATGCGTTTCCATAACTCAAAAATGCATGCGCAAAATGCGAATGCGAATGCATTTGCTAACACTAATTAACACTAACATATGACATAAGTGCTATCACCAATCACAAGTGCTATAAAAGTAACAAGAAAAGTGCAGTAACTTCGTATAGTGATTATACTATGACTATATATATGTCAGAAAGATCTGCCGCAGAACCGCCTGATTAGTGGTGCAAAAGGTGGTGTTTTATACAACTCAACCACAGATAAAATTTAATATATAAATGTGATACTTGCCTTGTACATTCTGCTGGATGTCCTGGACGTAGTTCCGTCTCTGCCGTTTGAGGTCTGACCACCTCTTTTGGAGCTGAGAGGTGGTCAGATCAATGCGAAACTGCGTCCGCAGTTTCGCCTGCAGGTGGCGCATTATGCGCCGTTTTCGGTCCTTAATGTTGGGGGTGCCAATTGGCATTCCGTTATAACCCAGCCGGGTGAGATATTCCACCATCAGACGCTGCCATTGCATGGTGGCCATGCTTTCTGGTGGGGAAAGTAATGGTGGAATGACTACACTTTCCACTTTCCAGGCTCGATTTTAGATCCCGGATTGCATATAGAAGTCAATGGGAAGAAGGGATTATAATCGAATATCGAAATCGAATTTGCGAGTAAAATGTACATGGTATCTAGGCGCGAGCATCGAATCCGCGAGTAAAGTGTCCATTAAAGCCTATACGCGAGCATCGAATCCGCGAGTAAAATGTACATGGTATCTAGGCGCGAGCATCTAATCCGCGAGTAAAGTGTTCATTAAAGCCTATACGCGAGCATCGAATCCGCGAGTAAAATGTCCATGGTATCTAGGTGCGAATATCGAATCTACGAGTAAAGTGTCCATTAGAACCTATTTGCGAGTATCGAATCTGCGAGTAAAATGTCCATGTTACCTCGAATGTTCGAACGTGAGAGCGCGAAAGTAGCGCGCGTGAGAGTAAAATCGATTTTACGAAAGTCCTGGATATTGGAACATGCTCCCCAGACCATTTCCCAGGTCCCACAGCCATTTACATTAAGTTACCATTAATATTTTAGTTGTATTTGACTTGAACTTTTCGAACTATTTGCCTCCCATAGACTTTAATGGGTCCGTTTTCGAACTTTCGAAGTTTCCCAATAGTTTAAATGTTCGAAAACGGACCGAACTTTCAATAGTTCGACCATCTCTACTTTATGTGTATAATGATCTGCCGCCCAAATTTTCCTGGTCAAATAAAGTAACATGAAAGTAAAGTTTATCTTGCAGATTGCAAAATACTCAGAATGAATAAGCTGGGGTTTTGACAGAAGCAAGAACCTGACAATATGTTGGGATGAGAGGATATTCTTATGCCCAGAAATGAAAGCACTTTTCCTCACGGGCTAAGAAAATGGTGATGAAATAGCTGCTATTATTGAATGAACCAACCATGCACACTTATGCACATCATATTGTATCTTTGATGTATTTGCCACATTAGCATATGGCTAAATGTTGCATTTCTAATTGGAAAATTAGTTACAGTAGATTAAATAAATAGGGGGAATTTAAGTCACATTAACTATGGAAAGTAAGTGCATAATGCAAGCCAGAGGACAGAATATGTTAAACTGTACGCACAATCACACTAAAAGAAAATTTTAAAGTATGTGAACATATCATGTGAAGATATCAGTCATTTTTATATATTGTAAATATCATTCATAGAAACATATGAAAATGAATGTAAAGGATGTATTGTAACATTTTACAGTGTGACTGGTGCTAAATAAAAAATATCCTTGTTGACGTTGTCTTTAAGCATTTTTGTTTGGATTTTGGATGGGACCTTGATTTTTTGCAAGTGCTAACGATCCGTTAGAGTGTGAGAATTACATGCGCTGCTCTGTGATCCGTTATCAGATCATTGGCGATCACCTTTTTTTGCAGATCGCATGTGATCTGATTGTGGACTATTTTCCACATAGCAGTTTACACATATGGTAACACATGTGTAAGGGTTATGATTTCTCTTAAAAATTTTTTTAAAGTTGTTGCATATGCACTATCCATTGGATTGTACAAAGTGTGGGATCTGCATAAACTGGAAACACTGTTGTGGCTTTACATGGCTTTGTAGATACCGGCAAAAGGTTTTATTTGAACCTTGCTGTCCACCATGTTGTGGCAAAGTTGTTATCTATATTTATTGTGTGGTCTTCACCATGAAGGCGCATAACAGACTGACATGCTGTATTTCCTTTTTTGTGAATTGCTGTTTAAATGGTAAATGTGGTGAAAACACAAGTTGACTATGAAAGTTAATTTTCTTACCTTTACTAAGATCCCTAACTTGCCTGTTTCTAATTCAACAGCAAGACATTAGTAATTTATGAATGGCTTCACAAAGACAGCTAGAGGGTGCTGCAAATATTGTTCCCCTTTCTGCATCCTTCTCTAGTGGCCAGTTCATGAATGCCCAGCAATACACTTGCACACTGAGAGAACAAGAGTTTGGGCGCTTGGAAGTACAAATACTATGGAAACAGATAAAGATAAAAAACCTTCTTAAAAGTGAAAGACTGTAATGTATAGGCCACTGGATTGGTTGGATTACTTAAGTTGCATTTTCATTCATTGTGTTGTGTGATTTCTGTAATAAGTTTTCTGTCTCTGTATGATATATTATATAATCTCACTGCTCTGATGAAATAGTATTTCTATAATGCACCATTATATCCATAATTTATTATTTTTAGAACAAAAAATATTTGTTTTTAAAATGCATAAAGAAATGCAGGGTTTAATTTCCTGGCAATGAAATTCTCAGACCTTGTAATGTAAAGGAGCTAAAAGCGATTGTACTTTTGTATTGCATTCCATGGATTCATTCTCCCATAGAAATGACTAAGGAAGGCGAATGCTTAAAGAAATATTTTCCCCCAGTAACATGATGAATTGTAGATACCCTGATTGAAAATTCTAATCACAGGCTAGCAGTCCTTCAGATCACAACTGGTGACAGTTGATTCACTCTTTTTCATGCTTGCTTCCTCTCACTGCCTGTGGTGCTTCTTATGCATGAGACTATCATTAGTGCACAAACCATGATAGATTGGTTGGGAATATGCTGTCCTTAAAATGTGGGAAATGCTTCTTTTTCAGAATCGCAGAGCCACTGTATGACATCATAGTGAATGGAAGAAGAATATTGGACTTTCCACTGCTTACATACACAATGGGAATGTAAGTACATGGCCTGTTTTTTAATTTTCAAACTTACAGCGCACAGTCAATGCATACATGTTTTGTTGCATTTGCTATTATAAAGGCAACATCCACTAAAGCAGTTTTACATTTGTATTTGGTGTCCGTTAAATGACTTGAAAATTATGTAAATAAAAAATATATTGGGCAAGGAACTGATATAAAAGAAAAGTACAACTTCTGATAACTCGGGTTAATGTGGACCTTTGATACTCCTTTTTACAAATGATAGAACAGAACTACAGTTTAATAAGCAATGATGACAGTTATTTATTTCAGATAATATTTCACTCAGACATTTTATTATGGCAGTGTCGTTTGCTTTTTAATATCAAAAGATACTGTATCTGTAATATGATAAATAATAAATCTGCTGCTGTAGTTTCAAATTGCTTTTGTTTAATAAAAGACATCATTCATTTTGGAAATTTTGCAGAATATGTGACTAAGACAAGATTATGTGTAAAAGCATGTAACCCATTTCAGAAAATCACCACCGATCTCCAATGGGCAGCACGATTGGATGCAGTGAACTGTCAGCTGGGACACTATTTGTCCCAGCCTACCACTCGCTAGTAGCGAATGGTTGGTCGGGACAAATAACCCCCCCCCCCCCCATGTGTACCCAGCCTAAACCTCCACATTGTTAGGCTTTTATGCTGATGATTTGTGTGTATGTAAAATCATATATTTTTCCATCCCTGATCATGAAAAAAATTGGTTAAAATGGAGCTGTTAGCAATTTAAAGGTATATTTTCAGAAATTGGACTGCCCCAAACAACACTGCCAAACACCAGTTATGACTCTGTGGCAGTTTCTAATTTTCATGGAAGACTCATGCAGTCCTTTAAGATCATGTTTGGTACGAATATAGTTATAGTATTGGTCTATCAAGGGCTAGTTTCCACCCCACCCCCCGTAATCTGTACATTGTTATAGTACTGGGTACCTTAATTCTCTATATATTAACCCTACTCACCCTCCCTCCACCTACTGTCATGTTAATGTAGATCATATCTGCTAAAAATCTTCTTGATTAGCTCCAAGAAGAGAGGTGAAATCCAAGTTTTCTTTCACCATGTCCAGTAAAGACAATTATTGTCAGAGACAACTTAAAGGGCATGTCCACCCCCAAAACTATAATCCCCCCCACTACTGGCCCCATTGTGTAGTGAAGTTTAATCCTTACCTCACATCCCAGCTCCATATGGTTCTCCTGTAGTCCCCCCCCAAAGTCCCAAAAACTGCCCACCAGGAGGCTAGCAGAGTCCATATAGGACTCTGCCTCCTACCTGGCCTCCGAGAGAAGTTTGGCATGCGTACTGCAGCCCTTCTCCCCCTCCCTCCCTCTCCCTCCCGATTAGGATTCCCTCCCCCTACCATAAAAAACCTTTTCACCAAACATTCCCCCTGTCCCCCCAGCCCCAACCGCTATGTTAGTAATATCAGAAAATGCCCAAAACATTACTTACCTTCCCTCTTGCCCCCGCCGCACTGAACTCCCGGCAGCCGCGTCTGTGATTGGCTGCCGCTCAGCCAATCACAGACGCGACTGCTGGTCCCTCCCCTCTGCTTGCATTTTCTCGCAAGCAGAGGGCCTGGCAGCGTGGCGGAGGAAAGAGGGATGGTAAGTTAAGTTTTGGGCGTTTTCTGATATTACTAACATAGCGGTTGGGGCTGGGGGGACAGGGGGAATGTTTGGTGAAAAATGTTTTTGAAGGGTGGACATACCCTTTAATTCTGTTTACCCACACTTAAGACCCTTACCTTGAAAACAATAATAGTGGCATTTCTGAAAAAGTTTATTTCATTAGCAACTAGAAAATCTGTGACATGTATTTGGGTGGTGGGGGGATAGTGCCTTGAGATAGTTTGTGATTAGTATTTTATTAGCTGGTCTAAAACCTTTGGACTCACCTATATTACATGCGATATATACAGGCTCATTTATGGGTGGTCCCTATGCATATTTTAGGTTAGTGCCCCTTCGTTGCACCAGCTGATAATAGCTGGTGTTAGATTCGTGCAAGGGTTAGCGGCTGTTTGCTATTTACAAAGAGCCACAACCGCTATTTTAAATTGCCAGTGGCAATTTGCAGCTCTTGGTAAATCCGGCCCATGAGTGTAATTATGTGATTTTGGATTAATGAATAGTGTAGTAATGAATGGAAATTTACAAGCATGGTTTATTAGATCCAAGCCATAGCTAGTAAACTATTTCTTAGAATTAGTTTATATGAGCACTTTTGGCCAAAACCTTTTGAAAAAATATATTCATATTTATTTTAATCTTGATAGTTAAAGCCAGTATATTGTTGAAGACAGTTTTCCAATATGTCCATTTGACAGATGTCTGTTCTTATTCAGTAACATAATTTGCAAGGGTTTTTACATAGAAAAATGGAAACATTGGAATTGACAGGCGATACAGTCCATTTAACCTGCCTAGTCTGCCAATTTCTCCTAATTATTCAGAAAGCGCACTGGTATTTTTAAATCACACAAGCTTTCTGTAAGCCACATTATTTTTCCCTGAAATGTTTTTCAAAAAGGTCAGCCTACCTAATTACATTTACCCTATTGTACTGTATGTGACACAGCTGCCAGGAGAATAAACATTTTTGACTTTTGAGTGAAGGCTTCTTCTGAGATGTTTACAATGAGTGATACATGTAACAAAATCAACCCACCTTAAACATCAATAGAACCACTTACTATGCTGGAATGTTTGTAAGAAATCAGGCATATTTATAAAGCCACTATATTTACTTTTATTGCTAAATACTTCAATTTCTAAATACTGGATCTGCTTACTCTGTTACACATCTTTTTTAAGCTAGCTATACACACACAGACAGGCAATCATTGGAAATCCGATTGGAAGAACAGCTCGAAGTTCTCTACATTGTGGCCTCGATATTTCTGCATATTTCATCTTGAAACCTGCAGAAACATTGGGACAGAAGATGGGGTCGGCAGAATTTTTTTTACGCCTGGCCTGATCTTTGTTTTTCCGAAAAACTACTTGAAATTGTCGAGCAGTCAATCAGAGGAACAGAAAATGGGTTTCGACATTTGAAACGATTATTAGGGCAAGGCCACATGCAATGCAAACGGATGCGCTAGCGATTTCCATGCGTTGCAACGTGTTTGCACTTGCGATTTCCCAATTCCGGAAGCACATGCGATTGAAATTTAAAATGGTGATCGCATGCACTTCCAAAACGGAATCGGAATTGCAAACGCAACCCATCAGAAATCGCAGGAACTTTTTGCGTTCCCACGATTTCCATTAAATCAATTGTGAATGGACTGTGGACTTACAAAGGTTCCCCTTTATTCTGGTGAGTCATCTGTAAATACAGTCCCCAGGATTTACTTACCTGTAAACACCAACCAAAGAATTCATGGATTGGTAAACTGTAGTGTTTAAAGGCAGATTTAAACCATTTACAAAGAACCCCACACACTTGATAGTACCCAGGTTAAGGACCTAAACCATGGGATACTTACCCCTGGGTTTTACCTAATTGTAGAGAACCAGCCTTGCAAAGTCTGGCCCATGTGTCACAGTCCTGGACTACTAATGGGACTGGCAAATGGGAAGACACACTTATCATGGTGGGGGAAGGCCAAAGCAGGCTTCTTAAAACTTCACAAGGCTCATTATGTTGAATAGGTTAAGGGGGGAGGACCTTGCAGTTTAGGCCCTCATCCAGTTTAATTTCACTGGGAGAGGGGGTAAGTAACTTCCACCTATGCATAAACATGATATAAGATTAAATCATTTTAATTTCTCTCATGTGTCTATAGTATTTCATACTACTCCAACCATCATCATTTTACATTACAATAACCGCAAACAAGGATCATGATGGAGGTTTCATGTGTAAGTTTTTTGTTCTTTCCTATTGTTTATATTTATAATTCACAGTATTTTTTTACTTAAAAAGAGATCTAAACCCTTTAAACCCCTCCTTCTCCTCTCCATTAAAAATATCCAGGAGGAAGATCTGAACCTGGGGTTGTAATATTTTGGAAGAACTACTTCTGGTCTGCTGTCTGTTGAACAATGAAAAGATGTGCTTCTTGCAGAGCATGTCTTTCCATTGGCCAGACACAGCAAGGGGGCAGGATGAACTGGACTTGTGGTCTTGACTGAAAATCTAGGTCATGGCTTCTAGATATGCAAAATGCATAGGTGATTTTACATGACTGCTTCTTAAACAGAGAAGAGCTCTTTCAAAAAAGTTCATGAAACCAAGGGGAGGAGAACTTTTCCAATACACATGTTGTGTTTAAAAGAATAATAGCCATAATATATGCATAACAATTCAATACAAAGCTAGGAAACTGATTAGGAAACCTGGACTAATGGGTTAAATAGTTTTAAATAAATAGATTTATAATTTTTAGATTTAAAGTATACATGTCAATATGCAGCACATTGTAAATCTAATCTTTATCTTAACCATTGACTTTAATGCTAGCTATGCTGCAATAGTGATATTAAATAAATTTTATTGGTTGCATGGGTGCTTTTTACAGTAGTCACAGATTTATGACCATTATGTTGTCTAAAACATGCAGATTTACTTAATGAAATATAGCATTCTGTTCGATCGTTAAAAATGTTCATTGATAATTAACAAGACCAGCCTTGTGATTGTTTGATAGTTTTTGTTCAGTCTGCTAGAATATATCAGTAAATGGAAGCATAAAAACAGTGTTTAATGCAAATTACCTTCCATACATCTGGCATTGCAGAATAGAATTATTAATCCACGTTACCTTCTAGGGAAAATAAAGCCTTTTTGAACACAGTGCACGTTATTAGTGAAAATAAGGGCATCCATGAATCAGATCCAGTAAATTATCAATAATCCATGCTTAATAATTGGTATTTAAAATGAAAAGAAAGAAGAAATATTCTTATTGTTGGGGATTAATTGAGCAAATTGTATTTAATTGGTTTATTTTTAAATAACCTAAACACAGGGACGTCTCTAGACTATTTGGCACCTGAAAAAAAATTCCAACCGCTACCCCGCTACCCCCCACCCCCCGGAAGGGATGTGGCTTTATAATTGAAAGTTCTTTATCTGGAAGTGTGGTGTGGATTGTCCAGAAGTGGGAGGGGCTTTATACACATGGATTTAACGTGTGTCATTATCATTGTACATATCAATCCTCTATTTATTTACAATACATTAAAAGACCCACCTTCTAGAATAGGATCCCGACCCCAGACTTCCTGTGGAATAAAAGGTTTTGGCCAAAAGAGTTGTAAGCTTGCCACCACGTCAAGGTAGACACTTCCAGACAGCCGGGCCCTAACTAACCTAACTAATCTAATTTAACTTCACAAACTATATCTAGTGGTAGACATGGGAATTTCATTACATACTGGTAGCCATGGGAATTTCACTACATACTGGTAGCCATTTCATTACATACTGGTAGTCATGGGAATTTCATCACATACTGGTAACCATGGGAATTTCATCACATACTGGTAGCCATTTTATCACATACTGGTAGCCATTGGAATGTCATCACATACTGGTAGTCATGGGAATTTCATCACATATTTGTAGCCACATCAATTTCATTACATACTGGCAGCCATGTGGTTTTCATTACATACTGGCAGCAAACTGGCAATTTTATCATATACCGGTAGACATGGGAATTTCATTACATACCAGTAGCCATGGGAATTTCATTACATACTGGTATCCATTTAATTACATACTGGTAGCCATGGGAATTTCATCACATACTGGTAGCCATTTCATCATATACTGGTAGCCATGGTAATTTCATCACATTCTGGTAGCCATGGAAATGTCATCATATACTGGTAGTCATTTCATTACATAATGGTGGCCATGGGAATTTAGTCAAATATTGGTAGCCATGGGAATTTCATCACATACTGGTAGACATGGGAATTTCAACACATACTTGTAGACATGGGAATTTCATCACATACTGGTAGCCATGAGCGTAACCTGGCAGATAAAAATTACATGCTGGTGCTTCTCAATTAAATGATATTAGAAGGTTGAAGTTATGAATCCTACCTTCCTGCCTATGCTACCTTTATTTTTAAGTACATTTTTACAATAGAGTTGTCCTTTTACACTGGAATTTTTATCTGATTCATAAAGTTTACCATGCAAGCTCAGACACTCAGTAGGTCTATGATATGGAAGATACTTAAAGGATAAGTGCACTGTAAAATCAAGTTATGTTCATTTGGAAGCTGCTTTTTCCTCTGCTTTCTCCTGCTTAAGCCTCAAACAGTAATGCCTGTGAGTTCCGTGCACTCTCCTACTTGAGCCTCAAACAGTAATGCCTGTGAGTTCTGTGCACGTATCATCACCCTGTGATGATACGTTAAAGGGACAGTAAATTGATAATTTGTAATAGCTTCCAGTTGGACTTATAATCACCCCATCCATGGTAAACCAAACATGCCCATAAGAAATTATATTGCGTATAGGGTTAAAAACATCCTCCCTTGTCCTCGGTGGAGATGGCTGAACTTTTGAAAGTTTGTTCTGTTCTCGAACTCTCGAACTATATGGAAAGTTAGAAAGTTCGAAAACGGACCCATTAAAATCAATGGGAGTCAAATAGTTTGAATAGTTCGAATGAAATACAACTTAAATATCAATGGTAACTTAATGTAAATGGCTGTGGGACCTGGGAAATGGTCTAGGGAACATGTTCGAATACCCAGGACTTTTGAAAAATCGATTTTACTCACACGTGCGCTACTTTCGAGCTCTCGCGTTCGAACATTCGATAATTATCCCATGAACGACAGGCAGATTCGATAATTCATTATTTACTCGCGTATTGGTATAATAGACATTTTACTTGAAGATTCGATAATTCAACATTTACTCGCGTATTGGTATAATAGAGATTTTACTCGCGGATTCGATAATTCGATATTTACTCGCGGATTGGTATAATAGATATTTTACTCACATATTCGCTTGCCTCGAACATTCTATAATTATCGAAAGTCCGGAAAATATCGAACGTCCCGAGATATCTGGCTCCGGGATAGTTTGAGAAGTCTGAGTCTGTTCGAACTCGAATAGTTCGGCTCAAACTCAGATTCGAGTTCGAATTCTAATCCATCTCTAGTCCTCTGGATTTAAACATGCTTACAATAGATTTTATGCTGGGAAAGACAGGAAGTACCTGCATAGACTTTTAAAAATGACAGTTAAGGGGGGGTATTAATGCAGACAGAGGCTCGCCACATGAATACACACTGGTGAAAGCAGGAAGTGCTCAGGAAATTATATTGCTAAACCTTAGAGATGTGATCCAGGGTTCAATTTAAAGGTACAATTGAAGGGCTTTTATTTAACCTTAAATATTTGTTGAATAAAACACAAAATCAATGCTAAGCAGACCTTTTACAGTGAAGAACATTAGTTATACATTATATCCATAGAAAATGTATTCTAATTTTAAAAAAAGAGGATGCTGATGTTACGTTATACACTTATATCATGTTTATATGATCATTTTATTTTAGAATAGTTGATTCCTTTGTACCATCCTTAAACAATATTTACTTTTGAAGCCTTGCAATTACTTTTTCTCTGCCAACACCATCCATGTCCCTTCACTTAGTAGAAAGTAGCTAACTTTTCTCTCTGGGAGAAAGACACTCAGCATTCATAAGCCAACGGCATGGAGAAGTTAGAAGAGACTGAAAGACTTGACCTCACCCAGGTGAACTAAGGGCAACAAAATTAAAAAGGGGAATGGGGGGGTTTACCTGTAGAAAGTTTTAAGAAACTAAATGGATTTAATAATCGAATGCTAAAGGGCATAAGTCCAGCCTAAAATAAACTTTTAATATTCTGTCAGAGGACCACCCCCCCAACCCCATTTTTGCAATATTTAGAGATCTCAAACATGCATCTGATGGGCCTTACCTGACCCAGTTCCTCGCCATCTGGGAGCCACCCCCTGCTCCTGTTTGAAAAACAGGAGCAGACTCTGCTCTGACAGACGCTCTACTTCCTAGTCTCGGCTGTCAGGCAATTGGGAGTGACATCATGTCGCAGCCGCGACCAGGAAGTAGAGAGGCTGTTAGCCACAGAGCAGAGGAGGAGCGGCGAGGGACCGGGTCAGGTAAGTCCCTTCAGAGGCATCTTTGAGTTTTGTAAATATTGTGAAAATGGGGTTTGGGGTGTACTCTATAAAAAAAAGTTTATTTTAGGCTGGACATGCCCTTTAAATCTATCTAATATCTATAAGTGTATTCATTTAGTTAAATGAACTAAAATAAACAGCTTGTTATTGCAACACAATGTATAAAATAATTGTCATTCATACATCAGATCAGCTTTCTAAAGGATGCATGAACAATTAGGAATACTGGATTTATTTGCAGTGTGTACATTTTAGTAGTAGAATGTGCCACTGCTGCCACTAATTAATTAGAAAAAACAAACGAATACTGCTGGTCTTCAAACAAAAGGAGGCTGGTCTTCCCCTTCGGTTTCTTTTATTGTCTTAGAAATTTAAGCAGATCAAATATTTTTTTTAACTGAAGACTTAATTAAATAACACTGTTATGAATGTGATAGGCATTAGTGCAATTATGTCAAATTTGTGCTTTATCAGTTGTTACAATTTATTACAGTTTGCGTGACACATTGGAATTAAACATGCCACAGTAATTTCATTACACATGGATTAGATGTGGCATTTTAGCAGCACATGTGACTTAAACTGTAAAGCAATTTATCTTAAGGCTCCTAGCAACCGGTTTAAAAGCCAAGAACACACGTCAGATTGTTGAGGTAAATCCGGAATGTAAATGTTGAATGTGAAATCCCTTCTCAGTTGTTGTTTTGCTTCCCCCCTCTTTATAGAAGTGTAAATCAAGTGTATAAGACCCCAGGCTGTTCAACAGTTTGAAGCTGCAAAAAAAATCACAAATTAAACTAATAGCTATTTGAATTAATTGTATCTGAAACTTAAGCCCCGATAATTTTGATAGCTCAAAATATTGACCCCATTTATGCCCTTTTTCTGATCGACCGCTTCGATCCCATTTTTTCGAATGGCTTATCAGAAAAACAACGTTCAGGCCAGGCAGAAAATTTTCAGCCGACCCCATCTTCAATTCCCATCTTTCCACAAATTTTGATGGGAAATCAGTGAAAAGATCATAGCCTCAATGTTGGGAACTTCGAAGGTTTTTTACAATCGGATTTTTGATCATTGCACTCAATCAGAAATCTTATTGGGAGAACATCTGGCCATGTATGGCAAATTTAGAAAATATCCGTATATTACTAGAATATTAGCACTAGGGCTGTTTAGAAAGTACTATCCAGGTAATGCAGCAATGGGCGCTAACCATACAAAGTGCATGGAAAGTCAGGCTAAGCAAATTTTGCCTTTGCAAATTGTGCACATACAGCTGCTACAAGCAATGTTATAAAGTAAGTGAAAACTTTTGCACAACTTTTTAACATCAGCTGAAGGATGGAATAAAAAGTCCTGCAAAGCCAATCACACATTCCTTCCATCGTACCTTCAAAATAAAACCTACATCACACTCTATATTAAATTTATGAGAAGTTATTGCTAGAAAGGTTCAGCATTACTACTTCCTGCTTGAACACTTCCTGTTTTCAGCCATGTGACCAGCTTGTAGTCATTTGACCAGCCTCTGCCTGTATTCAAGCACCCTCTGATGAAGTAACGTAGTAATGCCAGGAAACGCGTCAGGGCCTGCTTTTTTCTCTTGTGTGCATTTGTTTTATCGCTGGAATAAAAATGACTTTTTAACCAATGGTCGACTGGAGTCAATTGGTCTATTTGTTCTCTGCATACTTTGATGTTCCGGACTCTTCATGGACTGACTCTCCCATCATGGACACAGTAGAGGAGTTGAGGTATTTGCACCTGCTATGTTGATGTTCGCCAGTATTAATACTGTCAATTTTATCCCCAGGTAATTCCTGTTTTCCCCAGCATTAAGTCTTAACTGAGCATGGTTCTCCCCAAGGATGGAGGGGTGGGGCAGAGGTCAGGGGATGCCAGTCAACCAACTGGAAGCAGAAATTTTGTACATTCACTCCAATATAATTTTGCTGAAGCCAGACATGTTATTGTCGGCTCATTTTAAAAGAAATATTGCAGGCTTTCATTTAACCCTAACTTGTTTGGAGACCACAATTGCCCTTTAAGATGTGATCACAATACACAGAGACAACGCTATCACTTTATTACAATGCAAACCTGATTTTACTGGAATAAGAGAGTGGCTTTTGTGCAATGGACCCATGAAATGTCATTGTGACTATAGCCTTTATAAATTTGGTAGTAATAACAATCATTGTTCACCCCAATGTGCAGCGAAATGAAAATGGCAAATTTAGCGATCATTTATAAGTATGCCCCTTACTATCTCTATACAATGCTAGAAGAATTGGCTGGAAAAATCAGTCCCTGTCCTAAGGAGCTTCCAATCGTTATTGTTAGCAATTGATTTCACACATACAACCTGCATGTCTTTACTAGCAGTTGTACCCGGCATTGCCTGTATACACATGTGGGTATAGTATTTTTCTACGAATACACAATAAATAGAAAAAAAGAAACCTCCTTATAAATTGCATACAGCATATATTTACAAAATTGCAGCCGACAAGACAAATGAGGGTAATTAAAACTTAACTTTTAATGGATATGTATTAAAAATTACACACTAAGAATAATTAAAATCATCATCACCACAGTCAGTCTAAAATAATAGTAGGAAAGGGTAGGCGAGAGAGAACACCTATTTTGTCCCTCTGGGGGGTGGGAGCAGCCTAGGTAGCTCTAGGCACTCGATGCCCTCCTAGTCTGAAAGGGTAGAATGCTAGTCTGATGACCCTGCACATAAGAGAAAATAGAAGACTGACTGCTGGATGTGTTAAATTAATTGGCACAATGAAATCACATCAGTAGCTGCCATAACTGCACTTAAAACTACCACACTATGCAGAGAAATAGACCCAACAAAACCACTCAGTTTAAAATCTCACTCGTCATACAATGTATAGTAAGGTCTAAAAGTGAAGTGCCCAACATGACAGAAAGTCCCCGGAAGTTTGGGGGTGGGGGTAGGATGTTTGTGGATGTGGGCATGATTCTGGGATGTACCTGTTTGGGGGGCATGGCCATAATGTATAGGGGCTGACCATAATCTTTTTTTTGGGGGGGTGACCACAATATCTGGTGACATGCTCACAACATTTGGGGGCACTTTAGCGATGTTTGGGGGCATGGAAGTTATCTTTGGAGGCATGGCCTTGATGGCTGGGGTATGAGCATGACCATGATGTTTGGGGTTGTGGCCATGAAAGCAATATCTGGGGGCGTGGTCACATTCTAGGAGGCTCTGCTTTAAATTTGCATGACAACTGCAAATGTGAATCATATCACCAATCATAACAGTCTTTTCAGGGTTTATATTTGTATATAAATGTGATTCATATCACCAATAGTAACATAGCCTTTCCAGGGTTTATATTTGTATATAAATGTCATTCATATCATCATCGTAACATAGTCTTTCCAGGGTTTATATTAGTATATAAATGTCATTCATATCACCATAGTACATAGTCTTCCAGGGTTTATATTTGTTATATGTTATTCATATCACCAATAGTAACATAGTCTTTCCAGGGTTTATATTTGTATATAAATGTGATTCATACTCACCATATTAACATAGTCTTCCCAGGCTTTATATTTGTATATAAATATGATTCATATCACCAATAGTAACATAGTCTTTCCAGGGTTTATATTTGTATATAATGTGATTCATATCACCAATAGTAACATAGTCTTCCCAGGCTTTATATTTGTATATAAATATGATTCATATCACCAATAGTAACTAGTCTTTCCAGGGTTTATATTTGTATATAAATGTGATCATATCACCAATCATAACAGTCTTTTCCAGGTTTTTTATATTTTATAAATGTGATTCATATCACCAATAGTAACATAGCCTTCCAGGGTTTATATTTGTATATAAATGTATTCATATCACCATATAACATAGTCTTTCCAGGGTTTATATTTGTATATAAATTCATTCATTCACCATAGTAACATAGTCTTTCCAGGGTTATATTTGTATATAAATGTCATTCATATCACCAATAGTAACATAGTCTTCCAGGGTTTATATTTGTATATAATGATTCATATCACCAATATTAACAGTCTTTCCAGGGTTTATATTTGTATATAATGTCATTCATATCATCCAAGTAACATAGTCTTTCCAGGGTTTATATTTGTATTTAAATGTCATTCATATCACCAATAGTAACATAGTCTTTCCAGGTTTATTTTGTATATAAATTTATTCTATCACCAAATATAACATAGTCTTTCCAGGGTTTATATTTGTATATAAAGTGATTCTATCACCAATAGTAACATAGTCTTCCCAGGTTTATATTGGTATATAAATATGATTCATATCACCAATAGTAACATAGTCTTCCCAGGCTTATATTGTATATAATATGATTCATATCACCAATAGTAACATAGTCTTCCAGGGTTTATATTTGTATATAAAGTTATTCATATCACCAATAGTAACATAGTCTTTCCATGGTTTATATTTGTTATATAATGTGATCATATCACCAATAGTAACATAGTCTTTCCAGGGTTTATTTTGTATATAAATGTGATTCATATCACCATAGTAACATAGTCTTCCCAGGTTTATTTTTGTATATAATATGATTCATATCACCAATAGTAACATAGTCTTTCCAGGTTTATTTTGTATATAAATGTATTTCATATCACCAATAGTAACAAAGTCTTCCAGGTTTATATTTGTATATAATGTGCTTCATATCACCAATATAACATAGTCTTCCCAGTTTATATTTGTATATAAATATGATTCATATCACCAATAGTAACATAGTCTTTCCAGGTTTATATTTGTATATAAATGGTTCATATCCCAATATAACACGTCTTTCCAGGGTTTATATTTGTATATAAATGTCATTCATATCACCAATAGTAACATAGTCTTTTCCAGGGTTTATATTTGTATTAAATGTGATTCATATCACCAATGTAACATATCTTTCCCAGGGTTTATATTTTGTATATAAATGTCATTCATATCATCAATAGTAAACATTCTTTCCAGTTTTATATTATGTTATAAATGTCATTCATATCACCAATAGTAACATAGTCTTTCCAGGGTTTATATTTGTATATAAATGTTATTCATATCACCAATAGTAACATAGTCTTTCCAGGGTTATTTTTGTATAAATGTGATTCATATCACCCAATAGTAACATAGTCTTCCCAGGCTTTATATTTGTATATAAATATGATTCATATCACCAATAGTAACATAGTCTTTCCAGGGTTTATATTTGTATATAAATATGATTCATATCACCAATAGTAACATAGTCTTCCAGGGTTTATATTTGTATATAATGTGTATCATATCACCAATAGTAACATAGTCTTCCCAGGCTTTATATTTGTATATAAATTGATTCATACACCAATAGTACAGATCTTTCCAGGGTTTATTTTGTATATAAATGTGATCATATCACCAATCATAACATCTTTTCAGGTTTATATTTGTATATAAATGTGATTCATATCACCAATAGTAACATAGCCTTTCCAGGGTTTATATTTGTATATAAATGTCTCATATCACCAATAGTAACATAGTCTTTCCAGGGTTTATATTTGTAATATAATGTCATTCATATCACCAATAGTAACATAGTCTTTCCAGGGTTTATATTTGTATATATGTCATTCATATCACCAATAGTAACATAGTCTTTCCAGGGTTTATATTTGTATATAAATGGATTCATACCGCCAATAGTAACACAGTCTTTCCAGGGTTTATATTTGTATATAAATGTCATTCATATCACAATAGTAAATAGTCTTCCAGGGTTTATATTGTATATAAATGTATATTCATATCACCAATAGTAACATAGTTTCCAGGGTTTATATTTGTATATAAATGTTTCATATCACCAATAGTAAACATAGTCTTTCCAGGTTTATATTTGTATATAAAATGTATCTATCACCAATAGTAACATAGTCTTCCAGGCTTTATATTTGTATATAAATATGATTCAATCACCAATAGTAACATAGTCTTCCCAGGTTTATATTTGTATATAAATATGATTCATATCACCAATAGTAACATGTCTTCCCAGGGTTTATATTTGTATATAAATGTTATTCATATCACCAATAGTACAGTAGTCTTTCCAGGTTTATATTGTATATAAATGTGACCATATCACCAATAGTAACATAGTCTTTCCAGGGTTTATATTTGATATAAAATGTGATTATATCACCAATAGTAACATAGTCTTCCCAGGGTTATATTTGTATATAAATAGTATTCATATCACCAATATTAACATAGTCTTCCAGGGTTTATATTTGTATATAAATGTTATCATATCACCAATAGTAACAAAGTCTTCCAGGTTTATATTTGTATATAAATGTGATCATATCACCAATAGTAACATAGTCTTCCCAGGTTTATATTTGTATATAAATATGATTCATATCACCAATAGTAACATAGTCTTTCCAGGGTTTATATTTGTATATAAATGGGATTCATTCCCAATAGAAACACAGTCTTTCCAGGGTTTATATTTTAATAAATGTCATTCATATCACCAATAGTAACATAGTCTTTCCAGGGTTTATATTTGTATATATGTGATCATATCATCATCACCATAGTAACATAGTCTTTCCAGGGTTTATATTTGTATATAAATGTCATTCATATCACCAATAGTAACATAGTCTTTCCAGGGTTTAATTATTGTATATAAATGTGATTCATATCGCCAATAGTACCAAGTCTTCCAGGTTTTATATTTGTATATAAATGTCATTCATATCACCAATAGTAACATAGTCTTTCCAGGGTTTATTTTGTATATAATGTCATTCTATCATCAATAGTAACATAGTCTTTCCAGGGTTATATTAGTATATAAATGTCATTCATATACCAATAGTAACATAGTCTTTCCAGGGTTTATATTGTATATAAATGTTATTCATATCACCAATAGTAACATAGTCTTTCCAGGGTTTATATTTGTATATAAATGTGATTCATATCACCCAATAGTAACATAGTCTTCCCAGGGCTTTATATTTGTATATAAATGTGATTCATATCACCAATAGTAACATAGTCTTTCCAGGGTTTTATTTTATATAAATGTGATTCATATCACCAATAGTAACATAGTCTTCCCAGGTTTATATTTGTATATAAATATGATCATATCACCAATAGTAACATAGTCTTTCCAGGGTTTTATTTGTATATAATGTTTCATATCACCAATAGTACATAGTCTTTCCATGTTTATATTTGTATATAAATGTGACTCATATCACCAATAGTAACATAGTCTTCCCAGGATTTATATTGTATATAAAATATGATTCATATCACCAATAGTAACATAGTTTTCCAGGGTTTATATTTGTATATAAATGGATTCATATCACCAATGTAACATAGTCTTTCCATGGTTTATATTTGTAATAAATGTGATCATATCACCAATAGTAACATAGTCTTCCAGGATTTATATTTGTATATAAATATATTCATATCACCAATAGTAACATAGTTTCTTCCAGGGTTATATTTGTATATAAATGGATTCATCACCATAGTAACATAGTCTTTCCAGGGTTTATATTTGTAATAAATGTTCTTCATTTAAAATCACACACCAAAAGTACACATAGTCTTTCCAGGGTTTATATTTGTATATAAATGTCATTCATATCACCAATAGTAACAGTTTTTCCAGGGTTTATATTTGTATATAAATGTCATTCATATCACCAATAGTAATATAGTCTTTCCAGGGTTTATATTTGTATATAAATGTGATTCATATCACCAATAGTAACATAGTCTTTCCAGGGTTTATATTTGTATATAAATGTGATTCATATCACCAATAATAACACAGTGCTTCCAGGGTTTATATTAGAAACCTTCCAGGAGCAAATTGTAATGTGTTACAGACCTTAAGGGAAATGTCTGGTTCCCTCTGATATTGAAGCTGTTCTTCTGTGTGTGCAGCTCTCTGAGTTTTGTAGCCGCACATTACACTGTAGTTGTGTCACTGAAGTGGACTCTGTGTCTGTGTTGTTGAAGTCGGGCAGCACATGAAGCCCAGGCCCTTCATCTGAGTTACTGAATTGGGGAATCACACTCTGCAAGTGATGTGCAGGCTTTTTATTGTTCAAACTAGACATCATGGGTGTCGTCCATTTCAGAAGGCATTGCCATTATGTGGATGCATTCAAGGGTGTGGCTGTGAGGTGAGCGCATACATACATACATACATACATACATACATACATACATACAAGATTTCTACTTTATATAGTAGATTATTGTGAGTGAAATTGGAGTGCCTGGAAGAAACTCATACAAGCACATGGACAACATACAACCTCCTGTGTAAGGAGGATTTAAACCCCGGTCTTCAGAACTGCAGGACATCAGTGTAACCACTGAGGCACCATGGTTAGCAACAATGCTATATTATCAATATATTTTATTTTAAATGAAATAACTCCTTTGTCACTGTAGCAGCTTACTGTTAATAATCCCTATTCTAATTCCGCATATATATAGAACACGTGTCAATGTCAGCTTAATACGCTTTCTGTAACTAAAAATGCATTTTCTCTTTGAATAGGTCTGCATAGAAAAGGTTACATGTTATTATCTATGTTTGCTGGATATAAATATATACATTGTGTTTGTAAGGAAGTAGTAGATTATGTAGATTAAGAAGTACAAATTTCTGAGAAAAGAAATTAAATCCACTGTATCAGCAGTGAATATTTCCATTTGTTTCATTGATCGCTACAATTAAAAGGATAGTACAGACAAAGCTTATGAAATGCAGTCAAGTGTGTTTAATATGTCTATTCTTGCTCGTGTTGGTTGGCAAGAAATTTACCACCCTTCAGGGACTTTTTCATGCCAAGACTGTTCTAAAATGACAGTGAGCTGCACATCTACCAACCATTTAGCTCTGCTTGATTAATGTATGATGATTGAATGTGCTTAACAAGAAAATATCACATCAAAAGGCTTATTCAGTTTGACTAGAGGTCACCTTGACCAATGTAAGGATTGAGTATACATGTCATCTGTCACATATGTTTTTCTGGAAAAAAATATCCCAGTACAAGTCTCATGCTCATGCTTGCTCCGTTTATTATTCATGCAAACACCTGGCATGGCATACAAAGATCTTAAGTGTTGACACTCTTTTAAGTTTCTCAGTAATTAACCCTTTATAAAAGTGACATGAAAAAGTGGCATGAAAGAATTTCAGGTGGCAAACCTGCCTTTTAAATATATTCAGGGTTATTCAATAAAAGTTCTTATTGTTAAAAATGGTGCTAATTTTGCCCCAACCAATTAGATGTTATCTTTTAAATGTTAAATAATACCTGATTGGTTGGGGCAAAATTAGCACTGTTTTTTAACTATAAGAACTTTTATTTAATCTCTCTGATAGTGACTGAACCTTCACAGCATCAGTGTAACAAACAGTAAGCAAACACTTTATGTAAGTGTCAACCTGCATTAGCCCAGGACATTCTCCACAAACCTCTAGAGCTTTTAGAGTCCTCATGCTAAAAAAAAACAGACTAACCAGCACTTTTAGTAAACACTAGTGCAGAAAGATAAAAAAATACACATTATAGAAAATATAATAAAATATATTTACTTTTGTCTAATGCTGATAGCTTTTTAAATTGCATTGTAATGTGACTTTAAATGCTGATTTAAAAAAAAAAACTATTTTACAAATAGACAAAAGCCAATCATTACATTTTTTAAAATACTGGTAAGCTAACATTATTATTTTTATGATTTGCGTGTGAAGGTTCTCATTCATTTAGGCTATAGTTTAACTGCTGTATTCAATTAGATCAACTGGACTTGAACATTGTTATTATTATTATTATGAATTTATATGGTGTCAACATCTTCTGTGTATGTAAGGAACACTTACATTAAATGGTAGTGCATATACTGTAACACGCAGTCATGCAGTACTCAGAGTACTAGGTAATATACAATAGAGCAATAAAATTATACAATAGGAAAGAGGACCCTGCCCAGGAGAGCTAGAGACTCTAGAGGTTTAGTAGGCTGTAAGTAAATTGTAGTAGTTTATGTCCAATGTTGGGACAGTGGATGGGGTAGTGCCCTACACCAAATTATATGCTTACCTGAAGATGTGAGTTTTAAGGTTGCATTTAAAAATATCAAGGAATGTTGTGTGATGGATTAAAGAGTTCCAGAGCAATGTGGTGGCACAGGTAATGTCCTGAATGTGGGTGTGTTGATGGGAGAATAAGGGCTGAATATAATTGGCAGAGCAGAATATATAAATTAAAACACATACATTCGACGTGTTTGGGCCATCTTGTGGCCATCGTCGGGAATCGACGGCCACAAGATAGCCGAAACGCGTCGAATGTACATGTTTTAATTTTTAAATAAAAGTTATTTTTTATTTTTGCAAGTCCTGAGAGTGCGCCTGCTATTTACTAAGTTGATGGATATGCACTGAGGCGGCACCGGGCATTCGTTACATTGTGAGCATGAGTGCAGTCACCCTTTTTGTTATATATATATATAAAAACATAGAAAAGATAATCAATGCACATTCCTAGGCCCCTATATAAACATAGAAAAGATAATCAATGCACATTCCTAGGCCCCTATATAAACATAGAAAAGATAATCAATGCACATTCCTAGGCCCCTACCTTGACGTGGTTGGAAGGCTTTTTATTCATGTGATCACAGTAATGTATACTAAAACCCCTTTGTTTATAAAGTATGCCAGTGTGCAGATAATATGATATTGTATGGGGCCTACGAATGTGCATTGATTATCTTTTCTAGGTTTGTATAAATGTTTGACCAGATCAGTAGCACTTCCGCTAAATGTAGTTGTAAATTAGCCTATTTGGAGTGCTTCCACAATTCTTGTATTGTAGGGTATGTATATATATATATATATATATATATATACTCTTCATCCATATTATATATATATATATATATATATATATACACACACACGCAAACACAGTGTATTTAATGTATATTAAAGTACATCTGTAAGTATTCACTATAAGAATTTAATTTTTGCAAAAAATCTTTTTTTAAATTTTATTAAAGATTCCAAATGATAGCGATTTATGGTATTTGAGCTATTTGACAAATCCTAACTGGGTGGCTGGTTGCATAGTATGCATTGATTTCCACAATGGATATGAAAGGTACAGTGATTTGTAGGTTTCGTTGTTTAGAGGAATCGACTTTTGAATTGCTTGTCTTTATTTTATGTAGAAAATAAATTGCACATTTATTAGCAAATAGCCAGATTATATATTATTTGTAATACTAGTATATTAGTTCACACACACACATGCAATCACTTACATTGCAGTAGGCACACTAAATCCAGGTCAGTCCCCAATATATTGAGTTGTATTTATTGCTCTATGTAACTAGAGATTCGTTTTCTTTTGAATTGTGAGGCTAAAGTTTGCAATTAACATGCAGGACAATGCACCGAAAATATGGAATGAAAGTTGTGCTACTAATGTAATACTCCTTGCTTGTTAGAAGCCAATGGTATTAAAAGGATAACTAAAGTCTCCAGACAATATTGTCCTAATAGACAGAGCACATTCACAAACATACAAGCTGTGCCTTACCTCTCCCCTTGCTGTGACTGTTGATTAATGAAATTAACCTGTGGGTACCAGGGGTCAGCTCCAATACTCCACTTTTTTGTTTTTGTGGAAGTTCTTCCCAGCTAAGTGTATACATTAGACTTCACATGAAGCTGCAATGTTGCCCCTAGAAGCTGAAGGGTCAGGCGGCGTGGCCATTGGTGTACATGCTCACAAGACTTCACGGGCTGTTAGTTGTGCTGGTCTAGAATCTACTTCTTACTTAAATGGAAATGAAACTTACTAGTGAAGAATTTTACAATGTATAGATGTTCTGGGGAGAAAAGCTTTCATGTTAGGATTTATAAAATTAAGTTTAGTTCTTCTTTCAAAATGATTTAAAAAAAAGTTAATTTTTTTTTAATGCAGCGTGATCTGATGAACCACTATTATTATTATTATGATCAGATGGAAATGCTGCACTCCTATTGTATATATTGTGTCACTGCACATCAAGTACTGCGATTAAATTGGCAGAATCCCTAGTTCCTATCAGAGGTTTCTAGCTCATGTTATCAGTTAACACCTGCAATTAGTGCAGCACATTACTGGGTGTACTTTGTCCCTTACTTGCCTTTGTTATTTGTGTATCTGCTGCTTCCAGTTCAACAGAGAAACTGCAAAAACCAGAGTAGTGGAAATGTAAGTTGTGATTTGTTATGCAAAATCTAGAAAGTTCCCCCATGTTTTATTTATTATTAGCATTGTATACACTGTATAATCTAAGAAAATAATCTAATGAACAAAACTAACTTATCAATTCAACAAGCTAAGAGCACTCTCCAACTTGCACAAAATGACATAGATTAAAAAAACAACCAATTATAGAGACGGTGTACTGCAATTAGTAACTATTGTGTTTGTGTTTACACAATGCTCAGGTTATACAATAAGTTATTCATATAATGCTGATGTTTAGACAGTGTAGCTGTGTGTGTATGTGTGTGTGTGTCTGTCTCTACTGGCTACCTAGGGAAAGGAAATAAGTTTCACTGAACCTTCAAAAGGCAAATCAAAAAGTGTGTATATAGCTATGGAGTATGAGAGGTAAAATGAAGTAATTTATGGGGCGATGCAATAAAAACTGCCATTTTTATTATAACACTGGAGGATAACATGGAAAACCTGAAATTTAAAAAAAATCTTGATTTATTGTCTTGACCGATTTTCGTTTGATCGATATTATTAGCCCCACTTGCCAGATGTTGTTCCTATTGCCCTATCAGCTAATAGCTGATAGATAAAGTTGTGGTACTAATGCAATTTTTTAAAAAAAATTATTTAAAATCTAAATTCTGTGAATTTTTTAGGCTGTTAAATTTCCCTAGCCAGGGGCATAGCTACCAGGGTGGAGGGGGTGTGACTGTACTGTGGCCTACACCCTCTACAGATACTAATCACCATCCCAGTGGGCATTGTTAATGACACAGGAACAGTAGTCCCATTCTTTTTATTTGCACCCCTATAAATTTGTTGATTTATTCTTTAAAATGTATTTAATGAATGCTAAAAATGGCAATTAAGGGTCTTTTTCTGCTAATTTTTTATGTAATGTTAATTTTTTTGGGATGTTAATGTTGCCAAGTCTGGTTCCTGATGTGCCAAGTCTTAATTCTGCATTTAGGCCCGGTGTCTAGCCCACAGGGTTACAGGGGAATCCCCTGGTGGGCCCACAGCCCATTCATCCGAGAAAACTGCTTAAATTTAAATACAGTGCCAAGGGGACAGAAATCATTGCATTTAAATGAACAATAGCAGTCAGTAGGAGTCAGCTATATATGTAAATAAGTGATCATAGTCTGGGCCCTTGGTCTCTCAGACTTCCTGGTGTGTGCGCCAACACCGCCCGTAGCCTTTTCTCTTACATCCAATAATCAATATCATTTAAATTTTAGAGCCCTGAATCTTAGAAATCTAGAAATCTAGGTCCAGTGACTTCACCAAGCTATCTGATCCACTTTAATCAGAATGCACAGTACTGTATTCAATATGGAAGTCATAGATCATAACAGACCTGTAAACTTTCTATCAGCAATCTCTCTCTCTCTCTCTCTCTACATATATAAATGTATATATATTTTTATTTTTTATATATATATAATTTTTTTTTTTTATATATATATATATACAAACAAACATAGAAAAGATAATCAATGCACATTCCTAGGCCCCATACAATATCATATTATCTGCACACTGGTATACTTTATAAACAAAGGGGTTTTAGTATACATTACTGTGATCACATGAATGAAAAGCCTTCCAACCACGTCAAGGAATTGTATATACAGTATATAAATATATATATAGATTAGCACTCCATTCCGTGTTACAGTTGGCGCCTGGGTGCCACTCCAAAAGGGCATACACAAGGAGAGAAGTGGAGGCACTCACGGGTCTGAAAAATAAGTAAAATGTAACATTTATTAAAGCAATTGAAAAGCTATAGCATATCGATGCATTTCAGCTCGCAGAGCTGTCCTCAGGATATGACATATAGCCCATGGGGCGGGTATTTATAGTGATACAGACAAATTGCCCAATTAAGAGGATACATCAAAGTTAAAAACTGTTATATACAATTAAAAGATACAAATGTTGTTAAACATAAGTAATAACCAAACAATAACAATCGACACTGCTGCAGGAAGAAAAGATACAAACAACAAGACCTTGATAGTATAAAGTTAGTTAAATAATGGCTTAAGTAGTATTCACAGAAAGCAATGAAATGACAGCTGCTTATTTAACCCCCTAGGTACCAAAGTGTCAAGGGTGTGAATCCATCTGGATTCTTTTTGTAGAAGTAGTTTGTCATGATCTAAACATGACCTTAAAGGGTATGTCCACCCAAAAAATAAACTTTTTATATGTTTTTTATATAATAGCACCAACCTCAAACGCCATGTTCATTTGCTTTGCCCGATGTTTAATGAGATATATATCTGGCTGCACTTCCGTTCCACTTCCTCTTTAGGTGGCTGCAGCTTAGAAAAAAAAAATAAAAAATTCTTCCTTGCCGGACGGAAGCCGGCTGGCTGCAGCATGTTGATCCTGGATTTCTTCCGTACAAATAACTTTACAGCTGCGATTGGTTGAGAGGGAAAAGAGGGCGGGATCCAGGGGTCAGATCATTACTGATGCAACTTTCTCTGTTCTCACTGCTGGATGTTAACAGACATGCTCAAGAACATGAAAAGAACAGAGGCAAGGTAATGTGACCTGTCTCTGTTCATCGCTTTATTGGTCCATGCTGCAGGATTAAGCCAGCTACAAAGGTCTGTAACTTTTGAACCACTGGACCGATTTACATGCTGTAAAGTTCGTTTTGGAGCACTTATTTGGGCCAAATAAATATAGAAAGTTAGTTTTGGGGGTGGACATGCCCTTTAATTCCAACGGTGTCAGACCATCAAAGATCATACACCTGAGTGTAGACAATGTATGGGTAAGGGATTTAAAATGTCGTGCTACCGGTTGGTCACCATATTTTGTATTGACAGAAGTGGGGTTAGTGTTGGCCAAAGCAGAGTGTATGGATGAATGGTGATTAGCCATGCATTCTTTAAAAAGGGTTTTGGTCTTGCCAACATAAAAAAAGCCACAGGGGCATGTCAGAAAATAAATCACATATTTACTGTCACATGAAAATCTTTGCTTAATTTTATAACGTTTACCACTATCTTTGCTGACTAACATCGAGCGGCAGGTGATACAGTTGGGGCAATGGTAACACCCCAATCTTTTGTTCTCACACAGCAAAGGACATGTGACTATCAGTATGAACCAATAGATTGGACAAATTATGTCCTTGCCAAATGGAAGTTGCTTGTCACTTTTAATAAGGTTCCAATATCCGTGAGAGATGTCTCTCATACGTTGACTGTGGGGAGTGTAGGTGGTACAAAAGTCAATCGTATCATTATGTGATGGAAGAAGGGCCTGTGTGTCAGGTTGCGGCATGTTCACCCTTTCCCTGGCCTTATGTAGTTGGTCAACTAGCATCCCATGGGAATATCCCCTGTCCCTCAGTCTGTCAAACATCTCTTCAAGTTGTATTTCTGTTAGAGTCTGGTTGGTATTATTGGGAAGTATACGTTAAAACTAACTGAATACAATGCCCTTTTTGATATTTTGGGGGTGACAACTGGATGCATGCAAAATAGAGTTTTTATTAGTGGTCTTTCTATATAAGGTGGTGCAAAGTGTGTTGTTCTGTTTGAAAATTCGCAAATCCAAAAAGTCTATGGTGTCAAAGCTGATATACATGGAAAGTTGAACCGAGGTATTGAGTGAGTTTAGCTGTGATATAAATAATTCAGCTTCCTCCAATTCAATTCATTGATCATTTCCTGCAGCCTGTTGGTAAGTCCATGCCCTCTTATCTTAGAGACAGCCAACATTTGTTGCAATTGTTATCTCAATATACTCATTCTATTGAAAAAGTTTTTTTTCTAACCTGTGATGTCAAAAGTCTATATACCATCATACTATATTTATTTATACTGTATATATATATTTATATCACAACTAAACTCATTCAATACCCCGGTTTTGATCAATGCACATTCCTAGTCTCATACTGCCCACTGGCAGAAAACATAAACGGCATGAAGTTTGGACAAGTGTGAATGGGGAATATGTGGCAATGTGTACAGTCTTTCCTAATATTTTTATGTACAGTATAAGGTGATATACCAATTAAAATGTTAGGAAACTTTAAAAGGAATTTTCAATTGTCAGTTACCTGCCCCCAAACCCAACTGATATTGTGACTGCTGACATCACAATCAATGATTCTTCACCTGCTGCCTCCTCTGCACATGCTCAAGCATATAAAAAGCTCTTAGAGCAGAGAAAGGAGGAGTATACCTATCTGGTTACAAATACATGTGATAAATTAGGAAAAATAGCAGTTATGTTGCATCATTACACCCAATTAGATCCTTTGTTTAAAACACATGCTTTTTTTAGCTAATCATAAAAAAGTAGTGTATGCTAGGCAGAGAAGTTATGCAACCTCTATTACATACCTTTGTGCAGTTATGAACACGTTGAGATCTGCCATGTTTGGATTCCAAAGAAGAGGTTAACTGAAAAGCCTTTACAAGTGAGATGATTTTAGAACTCTTCTAGTTTGTATTTCTCTCTACTCAAGTGTCAAGTGTCTACCCTTTATATGTTAAGTTAACTTCCTTTCTCCCCCCTCCCTGTAATATGTAACTGATTTCCCCTGAAAAATGCTCTCTTGGGATTATGAAAGGGAGATTAGTAACTGGTACACTGTACAGGGGGACACAGGGGCATGTATGTCACATTACACATAGTAATATTAAGAAAGACTGTAAATATTCCCCATTCACACTAGTCCAAACTTCATACCGTTTATGTTAATCTCAGGTAATGGTGTTATATGTATTAAAGGAGCAATACATTTCTTCAAAAATTGTTTTTGTTATTTAGATATTTCTATAATTCCCTATAAGGTAGGAGCAGTTAAATAACTAGCTCCAGGGTTCCAAATAGCAATACAGACATCCTAGATCTTCCATAATAAATGTAGCCAAAGTCACACAAAAAAAACAACAACGATATTAAAGGGAATGTCCACCCCTTGTAAAAAAAAATGTAATATATAATGCAGGACCCCCCATAACCTAGTCTCCATTTTGTTAAAATATAATAATTCTGCTCCCAGTAAGAGAAATCATACTTACCAGCTTCTCAATCCACTGCCATGTCTCTCTGGCACTTTTGGGTAAGGCAGTCAGTCTCGGCGGTGACAGTGACGTCACGGCCAATCACTGGCTGGTATTCCCAGACGATCCTCCACTGTGGCTGCTCGGGAACACAAAAAGAACGGAACAGCTGCAGTGGGGGGGAAGCAGAGAGACATGAAGCAGCGATGGATGATTTCTCATTCTGGTAACAAAATAATCAAATGTTAACAAAATGAAAATTAGGTTTTGGGGGGTCCTGCATGATATAATATTTTTTTTTTTATAAGGTGGACATTTCCTTATGTAAATAAAACCTGTCCAATTATAGTCCTAATGTAAATATAGGGATAATATTATATAACAGTATTTGGACATTTTTGCTTGGTGGTGAAAGGGGATTGTATTTACTCATTCATGCTTGATTTCAAAACCTTTATGCATTTCATTGCTTAACATGTATTTGTGTTTTTGTGTATTTTGCCATGCTTTGCAGTTACAGCAAGAGACACAAATAAAACACATCTGAAAATAATGTAATTCCTATGGAATATAGCTTTGCATTTTGGTATATTTTAACAATAGTATTTTTAATAATTTTATTTTAAGATTAAATATTTTATTTATGTCTCAAGCAAATACTAATTTCCCCCCCAAAAATAAGACAGCGAAAGTTAAAGGGTATCAAATATGGCGGTTGGGTGTGGGATAGGGTCCACTACACTACAGAAAAAGGAATTTAAAGCTAGGGCACCAGGCAGTAAACATAGATCGAGAGGGAGGGAGGGGGAGGTCTCCAATTGCGAGCCAGAGACCTCTCAGAGGAAAGGCAAGAGACGGAAACTTTTTTACTTATAGACAGGACTTTGGACAGACATTGCTGGAGAATCGTTAAGGTAAGGATTTTTAAACACTGCACAGTGGGGCCAGTAGTAGGGGAAATTTTAGTTTTGGGGGTGAACATAAACTAATTGAATTTGGCTTGAGAGGCTGCACAAAGCTTTATTAAAGGACATTTATATTCTATACCTTTACCCCATTTCACACCTGAATAGTACCCAGTGGGTGTGGACAAAACCTGCTAAGTCCTCACCCTGGGTACTTTACCAATCAGCTGGAATACTTAAATGAAGTTTCCCTCATCACTCTAGCCTGCTCTTCTTTCTCCTAGCTCGTTCAGTGGATTAGTAGTGAGTCTGTACATCTTTATCTTTTGTATATGAATAAAACAGAAGAAGAAAAAATAGAAAGTAATTTGGCTCTTTCAAGTAAAATTAAATTAAATTGTGATCGTCTTTGGAGTACTAATACAAAGTTATGTAGCACTCGGCAAATAGAGTGGTTAGTGAGTTGTACAGATTTATCTGACAGTATACACTTTAATACACAGATTATCAAAACTTTGACAGATCCTGTTATAACTGCTATTCAGTCATTGATGCCCTATGGCACCTTGATATGCTCTCTATTCAACTTTCACATAAGTACTTAAATGTGACAATGGCTTAGCAGAATACAAATACATCATTCCTTGCAAGTGAACTAAATTTGTGGCAAAGGTGATCAAAAACCAGCATGCCAAAGACAGACTGTCAGCTTCCCATTGCTTTTAACCTCTGCAGTAATTCAGAGTAATCACCCTGTTATGGAATATCCACAGCTGTAGAAAATATGAACCATTTATCATACAGTGAAAGTTAGCTAATGTACATCATGGTAGTCATCAAACACGTTCGGTCTGGCATACAAAATAAGTTTCTGTTCAGCTGCCAAGTGTGCCAGATGTGAAAAGAGGTCTTCCAGATATGACAGAAATACTGTAACTAGTGAGCTATACTGTATAACCAAACTATAATATTAGGAAAATGCATTTGGTTTACTAATTCATTAGCTTTCCTTTCCTTATCATAACAGTTCAATATTTAGTTGTTTTTAATAAAATAAAAGAAACAAACTGTGCTGTTATTTAATGGATTACAATTTGAGATGGGATCTGGATCCAACATGTAAGCCCTCGGTTCTGAAATCCGAACGCTCTGTCCGAAACTGGGCAAATCGTTTGAATTTCGGGAGTTTGGACCGCATTTTCATGATTTTCAGTAACCCTGGAAAATAACCTTCAACTTCCATAACCCTCGAAAATACTATTGGAAAATTGAAAGTAGTTTCCAATGGTATTTTCGAGGATTATCGAATGTTCGAGCTTTCATTCCTTTTTCGGATCTTCGGGTTTTTCCCGAGATCTGTAAATCTAAAAACGGAATAAAACTTACCAGATTCGGCCATCTCTAATTAGAATTGCAAGGCCATTAAGCAATTATTCCGATTTTTTTGGATTCTAATGCAATTCACTAATGACAGAGAAACACAAATCTGTATACCACCATAGTTTGAAAACATTAATGTAATATAAGGTACCACTTCAGTAAATAGTATTTACTCCATTAATTAGAATTTATGTGGATTAATTTATTGTCAGTACCTCTATTTCATGTTTTCCAGTGAACCTTAAGCCGGGCCAGGACAACGAAGGAACGAGGTGCTGTAAGTAGAGATGGGAAGCGTTTTTTGTGTAAGAATATAGCGGTTGGGGGTGGGGGCACATGCCCTACAGTATAGCAAAAGTTGGAAAAGAGGGTGGACATGCCCTTTATTTTTTATTAACGTTTCGAGGCAAAGCACCTACATCAGAATAATTAATGAAGCTAGGGATAGAGTGACACTTCAGATTGAGACACATAATGGAATAGTCAACATACCACATAAACATTGACCACTTATGACACAATCCTTCCCTGGGATAGAAAAATTCAAAAAGCCTCCTCTCATCTCTTATAGAGGAGAAGAAAAGGGATGTACAAGAGCGAAAATGTAACTGGCTTGGGGCAGAGAAATAAGGGCTGTATTCATTGTTGTACGAAGGGCAGGAGGTTAAAATAAGGGGATGTCATATGTGTGACTCCCGAATTGTAGTTTATCCCTTAATGTGTCCCCATGGTCTTTTCTATGTTGGAGAGACCACACAAAAGGTTAAAATGCGAATCTCACAGCATTAGTCGTCCATTTTAGTAAAAAATTATGTCCCTATCGGTACCAAAACCTTAATCGGATATGCAACATGAGTATGGGCTGCAAGAGCAATTTAAATTCATGGTATTGGAGCAAGTTAGAATAAATCCAAAAAAAGAGGTGGTGACAGGAAATTATTGCTCAAATAAAAAGTTCTAGTGGATCCAGAAAGTGCATACACTGGCACTCAAAGGCCTTAATAAGGACTATGACTTCTATTAATATATATATTTATATGATATACCACCAATATACCACCACTATGAAAAAAATATAGGTTTTCTGTGTGTTAAATATATCTTTTTCCAGCTGGAAAATCTAGAATTAGGATGTGGGTTACTGTTATGTCTAAATTATGTTCATATGCCTTGAATGAAAAAGTGCTGTTATATGTTAATGGAATCATGGAATTAGTTTTATAAGCAAGAAAATAGCTGCTGTAGTCTAGAGTTTAGTAAGGAACAAGATACAACTGTGGATATAAGTAGGGCACACCCTTATATAAGTACTAATTAGTCATAAATGAGAATAAAAAAGACCTTTATTCGTGCAAATGGCCAATTGAAGAAGCAATAAATCAGTGCAAAAAATAGTTAAAAACATCCTGTGCATGAACTGGTTAAATATAATTATAATAATCATGATATACCGGTATATCCATTCACTCATACATACACTCTATAATGAATCCAACAGTACAAAATAAAGTGCAATATTTATAAAATGTTACATAACAATAACCATTGGATGGCTGTATGAAAATCATCAAAAAGGGTAAGTTTTACAGCAATATCCCCCCCCCTCCACATGTAATACACAATATCCAGCATATGAAATAAGATAAATGTAAACAAGGGGCACTGGAGTACTAAAAAAGCACAGACCAGCGGCAGATCATCATATAAACCTAGTCTAGAATTTGTTCTTTGTCTTACGTATACAGCTTTGCACAAGACGCATGGATTTTTTTGCGGTGCCAATTCCTTTAGTTGCACTCTCAGGCGGGGTGCATCCGAAAGAGGAATCATGTAGACGACAGACGAAATGGACAACAGATGTAGGCGGAATGGACTCCCCCTATTTATTCTTATAAGAATAGATATATGTTATAGTCCTTATTGAGACCCCCTGGTGCCAAACTTTTTTGTCTGTGTATCCATTGTACCTATCTTTGTTTTAAAATTGTCACTCTCTCCCTACCCCTTTTAGGCATGGGAACAATTTCCAATACAACAAGTTTTAGATCGTTCTCACGGTTTCCTTGTTCAATAAAATGCCTAGGCACTGGCAATTTATCATCTTTCAGTCTGATGCTCGATCCGTGTTGGGAGATACATGATCAATTGGGTAGTCTCTCCTACATACACCAGGTAACATGGACACCACAATGGTGTCACATGTAAAACACCCTTTTAAAGCATATTCCCTTTTGGTACTAGGGTGTTGAAAGGACTTTCCTTTCTGTACATAACGACACTCTGCACAGTGTAGGCATGGATACATTACTACACTTCTTTTCCCCAAAAAGATCTCTTTTATAATTTAATGTGAGACATGTGTAGATCTGATTAGTGAGCTATGTAGTGTGCATCCGCCTGTATGACACTAATGGTGTCATTAAATTCTTCTATCTGGGGGCTAAACCCTCTGCAATATGTGCCATTTTTTATTCACCACATCTCTTATTTTTTTACTCCCTACAGCATAATTCATTACTAAGGGAATGAGATGTTTCTTATCCTTGCCCTTCACCCTGTCTAAAGCTTTTTAGACTTTTTTTTTACCACTTCCGGTTAGTTTCTTTGTCTCAATTTTATATAAAATATTCAAATATTTATATATATTATATATATATATATATATATATAATATTTTTATAATATTACTAGCAAAAATGTGTCCATTGGTGCAGCTGGTGAAATGATTTGTGTCTATGTTTGACTATGTGTAGATACACTGGATATATAAACTCTACACATCCTGCAAAATGGCAAGGATTTGTTTATTTACTGGTTACATTATTGTCACATCCCCTAAACCATTACTTTTGATTGTATTACAGCACTCGGCTGTTTTGGATAAGAGTCTATCAGTTTGGTATATCATAAATTGGCAATTTTTGTCTACTAGAAATATCTGAAGAAATGTTGACCAAAGGCTGGTACACCCATGCCATAGTGGATCACGACCTGCGCCGCATGATGTACGAATGAACGACTGTGGGATAGTTAAGCAAGACAGAAGCCTTTATGGTTTAATGAGTTAAGGCTCATATACACATGCGATCATAGGTCCCGACCCGCGACGCACAAACGAACGTTTCGGACGATAATCGGCTTGTGTGTAGGCGCTTTATCGACCGAAACGGTCGTTCGTTTAAGAATCGTTGAACGACCGACTTGGCCGATCTCCAAACGAACAACCATTTTGGCCGATAAAGCGCCTACACACAGGCCGATTATCGGCCGAAACCCTTGTTTGTGCATCGCGGGTCGGGACCTGAGATTGCACGTGTATATGAGACTTAACTCACTGAACCATAAAGGCTTCTGTCTTGCTAAACTATCCCACAGTCCAGAAATATGAAGTGTACAACAGATTGCTGTCACATGAAGGGAACAAACAGTACTTTCCTAGAAATCCTGCAGCTCCTTTTATGTTGGTGTAGGCCTCGCGGGAGCCTCCTTAACCAGTTTTCTTCTCAATTTTTATGTCACAGCTGAGACATATTTTCCCCACTTGTTAATGACTGCCTTCATTGTGATCCATAGATAGTTAAATCCTTTAGATACTTTTTTGTTTTCCTGATTGATACCTTTAATTAATGAGATCCCTTTTATGTTTTAAAGGTTCTTTGCAGACCAGGCCTTTTTAGAATGAAGCAAAAAGGAATAATCTAGGCCTGTCTGATCTTCTGATTAACTCAATGTTTAAAGGGTCACTTTACTCACTCAAACAACTTTAAATTATCTGAAACCGTAATTTAAGAAAAGTAAAATGGTGGTACTCACGTATTTATCTGTGCTTGCTTTGTCATTAAATTATTAATGTTAATGAGTGCTTTTAATTGCCTCCACTCTCTGCCCTGTTGTAAGTTCTGCACAGCCTCACCATAGACAATGCTTACACACCTCCCTCTCCCTCCCCAATGACTGCCAGTGAATCCTGTTGGCTGGCAGTCAGTAGAGAGATGGACTTCTGATTCATTTTACAGTTTGTATTGTATGTTTATCTGAATCAACTGTTGTATCACTTACACTTATATTTAATCTACATTCTGAGATACTGTCAAAGATTTAAAAAAAAATCTTCTAATAGAAGCAGCAGTTATTCATGTCACTTCAGTTCCTCACCCATTGGGTTATGGTCTAGTTTCAGTTTCTATGACCCTCTTGCAAATCACTACTGTCAAAGTGAAAATTGGTACATGAATAATCTTTGGGTGAGGGAGCGCTGAGACAGAGTAGTGTTAGCAGCTCCTTCTGCCAGAAGAATTTTCTAGGCTTGACATGTAATTGATGAACCAGATGGAATATAATAGACAGAGATAGACATTGTGAGTCAGCTAAAGTAGCTTTCGTCAGTCTACTAGAAATATCTTTGACTGTTAGAGGTTTATCCATATGTGGTTAGTATTGTGAGGTATTTCAATCTTTTCTAGGGTGATGAGAAAACATTGATCTCTGTCTTAAAGCCACATAATGGTATAAAACACACTTACTGCAAGGAGCTGTAACCACCTGGTAACCACCATGTAGACAAAACAGTAGTGCACACCAGTCTTTTAGTGAATAAACAAAACAGTGTTTATTCAACACATCACGTGTAACGTTTCAGTGTCACATGACACCTTCATCAGACATCATCACCAGAGCTGCAACCACCTCTGTGCTCGGTCCCGGCATGCCCTGCAACTCAAGATCCTGGTCCAACCTCTGGAGGTAAACAAATCCAAATTCAACAAACAGTGTAAGTAAGACTGTTGCCTCCAATAAGGATCCGAGCAAGGGTAGGTATCATAAAACTTAGCATTTATTAGTCCATAAAAAATATAGGTACAAACATAGTTGGACATGGACAGTTCGGGAAAGGGAGGTGGGCCTAACATGTTTCGCAGGTTTTAGTTGCTTGAAGCTGTAATTACCTCTATTTTATGTACTTTACAGTATTTACTGTAATGAAATTTCAATTTAATTAATACAATACAAAGTTAAGGCTCATACACACGCACAATGTGCATCCCGAGCCACAACCCCCGACACCAATGGCTACACGTGACGAAAAAGCCATTTCAGACGTCCGTGTGTATGTGTTCGGTCAGGGGTCGTTCTTTGATCCGCCGGCATGTGTACGAACCTTTACACTACAGTAACTGTATTTTTTATGTAAATATGTATGTACAACACAACAGAAATGTAAGTTGGGACAGTGAAAATATTTTTTCAAAATTTAGTGTTACTCCTCTGGCTCTCCAAATGTACATCATGTGCCCCATTACAGTTTGGGAAACCATCCTCTACACAATACAAATGTAAATCTGGCCATAGATGCAGCTGGCCATAGATGCAGCATAGTTATGTTACAACTGTTCCCAATAAATGGCTTCAGCTGGCAGCTGACAGTATCTGTGTGCCCTTAACAAGTTTTCTGCAGGGTTTCACACCCTGAATTTCATTAGTTATTTCGGCTGAAAACAATCTGATATTTTATACCCCAAATTAGGTTCCGGTCTAACTCCATAGTTGAAATTTTAGAGCTGTAGCCAAAACTAAACGTATATGTTTAGTGTACAATAGTATCGTTCACATCATGCTCTTTTTCCACATATGTTTATAAAAATGAACTTTATTCACAATACTTTCTATGGTGAATGCTAGATGGAGTTTAAATGGACAAGGAAAGTGTCAGGGAAACTATAATTAACAGGAAGATAAGAGAGCATGTTCCTACCTTCCTGTGTGCAATACAGTTTGGTGTAAGTTTACCCGCTAGCACTGCTCTTACCGGTTCTGACAACTGAAACATTGACTTGTGCAACATCCTCTGCACTTGATGTCTATGGGAAAGATAGGAGGAATGGCACACACTGTTGCAGATCATCTGTCAGAACCTGTGAGAGCAGTGCTAGTGTGTAATTTCACAGCAGCACCAATCCAATTCTTTTAAACACTGGGAGGCAAAAATATGTTCTCTTACCTTCCTTTAAATTACACAGTTTAGTGTCCCTTTTAAGCCTCTTGTGACAAATCCTTCCAAAGAGATTGGAAATAGATGGTATAGAAAATTGTATCAATTTATTTTACTTTTTCAATTTGTTAGCAGATGGATAAACTGCTGAAAATCAAGATCATGTCCCAACAAGAGATGAGTATGTATGAAAAAGTATGTACTGTAGCAAGTAAGGTTTATTTGCTGGTACTCCTCACTGGGTTACATAACAAAATTATATAGGGATGAGCACAAAGATTTAAAACAACAACAACAAAAACGTTTTCTAGATTAAAATTGTATTACCTTCCTTAAAAATAACTATTTATGGCATTTTAAAGAATGCTATTTGGAGCAGTTTAGACTTATGAGAATATGTTGTCAGTGTCTAATAATGAGGAACTCTTTTTGTAAGACTGGTGGCTCAGTGACAACTGTGTCTCCCAATATAGCTCTGTGTGATGTATTCATTTTCTCGCTGGAAGTTGCTGTTGTGTGTAGAAGCCGAAAACAAGCTTCATTATTTGATTGCCATATGGAAAAAAACAGTTTTACAGTCTGTCAGAGGTTGCCTATTACATCAAACTGTTTTCAATGGGAAGCACTGAGTATACTGTTCATCTATCTATGTTAAGTGCTAAAAAAGGTTGACTTCCACATTTTCCATTGATACTGACCCATAGAAGTAACACATTAAACCTTTTTTATTGTCAATAAGGGGCTTTACTTTTCTTGGTCTTACTGAAGCATGGCTGTCACCCTCTGACCACTAGGCCCGATAATAAATGTGGTAGGGGAGTTGATATTCTTCTCTCTAAGCACTGTACTTTCAAACCCACCACACCCTTACTAGCGCTCTCCCGTTTATCTTTTGAGTTTCACTCAGTACGTGTTTACTCTCCCACGACCCTACAGATTGCGGTTATTTATTGACCACCTGGCCTGACCACCTCTTTCTTTGATCACTTCTCTGCTTGGTTGTCCCACGTTATATCCACTGACATCCCCTCAATTATCTTAGGGGATTTCAATATCCCGATTGATACCAACACCTCTGCTGCCACTAAACTTCTCTCTCTTACCTCCTCCCTTTGCTTTACTCAATGGTCTTCTGTTCAGACCCATTGTAAAGAACACACACTGGATCTGGTCTTCACTTGCCTCTGCTCTGTATCTAACTTCTCCAACTCTCCCTTTCCTCTATCCGATCATCATCTTCTCAAATTTAATCTGGTGTCATCTGTCCCAGCCGCAACCCCATATAAACAAATGTAAAGATGCAGGGATCTGCGTAATCTCAACCCCCATTCACTCTCTTTCCCCCTCCAACAACTTTTCTTCATGCCCTCTTTCTCTGACCCTGATCTTGAAGCCGTCCACTACCATACCACGGTTTCCAATGCCCTTGACTCTGTTGCTCCCTTATCCACCCATCACCTTAGTCGCAAGAACTCACAACCATGGCTAACGGATCAGATTAAAAAGTTGAAAAGGCAATCCTGTATAGCCAAATGACGCTGGCGCAAGAGCAACAAAAATAGAGACTTTCTTGAATTTTAGGTGCTTTATCCTAAGCCAAACAAAACTATTTCTTTTCACTCATATCCATACAATCCCATAACCCGAAACAGCTCTTTAAAGTAAGCTCTGTTCGCTGCCTCCTCCGCCTACCCCGTTTATCGGCTGATGAAATAGCCTCATATTTCACAGAAAAAAATTGAAAACATCCGAAATTGTTTTCCTGTACACCCTAGCTCCTCCCCAGAGTTTCCAACTCCTACCACTGCACTGGCTTACCTCCCTTCATTGGTTAACCCCTTTAATTTTACCCTAATGAGCTTCACCACTATTACAGAACAGGGACTCTTATCTCTACTATCCAGGACAAGTCTCACCACCAGCCCCCTTTACCCCATTCCCTCTAATCTTATTCCCCCTCTTTCCTCTTCATTCATACCAGCCCTAACTTTTCTCTTTAACTTGTACCTCTCCACTGGTATGTTTCCCTCTTCATTTAAACGTGCTGTGGTATGCCCCATACTTAAAAAACCCTCCCTCGACTCGTCTGCTCTTTCCAGCTACCAGCCTGTCTCCCTTCTCCCATTTGCTTCCAAACTATTGGAAAGACATGTCTATGCTGAAATGGTCAGTCACCTGTCTGCTAACTCTCTCTTTGATCATTTCCAGTCAGGCTTCCGCCCTAACCACTCCACGGAAACTGCCCTCACTAAAGTGACCAATGATCTACTCTTTGCTCATTCTTCTTGATCTGTCCTCAGCTTTTGATACTGTTGATCACCCTCTACTTCTTCAGATCCTGGCCTCCTTGGGTATCCAAGACATTGCACTTTCTTGGCTATCCTCCTATCTCTCTGGTAGGACCTTTAGTGTTTTCCATTCTGGAATTAGCTCCACCCCTCGCCTCCTCCCTGTGGGGGTCCTGCAAGGCTCAGTCCTCAGTCCTCTTCTTTTCTCCTTCTACACCTATGGCCTTGGACAACGCATTAGTTCATTTGGATTCCAGTATCACCTGTATGCGGATGATACCCAAATTTACATCTCTGCCCCAGACCTCCCTACACTGACATCCCGAGTCCCCGACTGCCTTAGTGCCATCTCTGCCTTTATGTCCTCCCGCTTCCTCAAACTAAACATGGACAAGACTGAACTTGTCCTTTTCCCACCCTCACGATCTATTCCCCTCCCTAATCTTACTATTAACATTAACAGTACACCTATATCCCCATATATAATGCAAGATTCCGATCTTTTCTTCAACGTAATGTCAATTCCCTTGCCAACTCCTGTCGGCTCCAACTCAAAAACATCTCCTGCATTCGACCCTTCCTCTCGAATGAAGCTACAAAAATCCTAGTCCATGCCCTAATCATATCCTGGCTAGACCACTGCAACACACTCCTGTGTGGTTTACCAAACAACCGTCTGGCACCGCTTCAATCCATCCTCAACTCTGCTGCCCGGCTTATTTATTTCTCTTCTCTCTTCTATAATGCCTCTCCTCTCTGTCAGTCCCTCCATTGGTTGCCCATCACGCAAAGGATCCAGTTCAAGCTGCTTACCCTATCCTATAAAGCATTATCCAACACAGCCCCTCCATATATCTCAGAGCTGATCCAGCGATACCGTCCCAGTCGCAACCTCTGCTCCGCAAACGATACCCTCCTCTCATCCACCTTTGTCACCTCTTCCCATGCCCGCATTCAGGACTTTGCTTGTGCTGCCCCTTTGCTCTGGAACTCCCTTCCTCTGTCTGTCCGTCACTCACCGTCCCTTAATACCTTCAAATGTAACCTTAAAACCCACCTTTACAAGCAAGCATATAACCTGGCCTAAACATTATCCCTCTTACTACCCAATATGATCCAACGCGGCTTTCACACTCCACTGCCAATCTATTTACAGCCTACCGATTCCCGTCACCTTATATCTCACCCCCATTTCCTCTAGTCTGTAAGCTCTTTGGGCAGGGTCCTCTTTCCTATTGTATCATGGCATTGCTGTAAGAAACTCCTCACTCTGTTTACTTATATTATGTATTACCTGTGTATGTAATATGTATGACTTTGTATAACATGTATTACCCTGTATGTATTGTATGACTATGTAATTGTAAAGCGCCACAGAAGATGTTGGTGCTATATAAATCCATAATAATAATAAATACTATTTCCACTCACATTCTAAAGAATTTTCCAGAGCCATTTTTTGTGTGGGTGGGTTTTTAAGCTATTCGGAGATGGATCATTAAATAATTGCAGTTAGTGTTCTTGTGTTCTGAAATAAAAATTGTACAGTTCACTGGAATATGTTGACCTTTCATCTACTTAAACTGCCTTTTTAAATAGCAAAAAAAAACCAGGGACAACAATACAGAGTCAATCATTATGACTCCCTTGGTTTTATACTTCTTTATCTCCAAGATGTGGGTGGTTTTAGTTAATTAGTTAATTATGTTGGCTCAGTTAATTTTATACAGTGGCTCAATAATTAAAATTAAATTTATTAGGATTTTTTTTATTTCAAATTTGACATTGCTGCATATTTTTCTAAAATCCCTAGGCCTTTGAAAAAGAAAGACTGTCTTGAGCGTCCATAAACTGTGTCATTAAGTTATTCCTTGTGCCTTCATGCTCTCTCAAAACAAATGTTAGCGAATCTAGCAATGAGTTTTTCTGCAAATGATCCACTACAAAGCATATTCCCATGTCCATTTATTTCAGCTGTTTTCTTTGGGAAATCTAATGACACATGTTTTAGGATGTGAAATCTGATAATGCGATTGTTTTTTCAGCTGATGTTATTAAATGGTCCGTAACATTTGTATACTCTAGCTTTTGTTGTCTGATCGATGCTATTTGCAAGATACTATAACAATGATTGCTGCTTTCCATAATATTGTGGGATTTCTTGCATATTGGCAGTAGCTTCTGAGATTTTCTGAGAAAAAAGCTTAATTCAGAGACTTCCAATTTGCTCCTCTTTTTAAGCCGAAATGTGTACCTTAGAATATGTGTAAATCAAGGTACTTTTAGACTTAAAGGAGACCTAAAGTTTCCAAACAAAATTGTCACAATAGAGAGAGCACATTAACAAAGATACAACAAGTTTTTCACTTCTCCCTTTGCTGTGGCTGTTGGTTGACTCATTAATCTGTGGGTACTAGGGGTCGGCTCCCATAATCCACCAATTTGTTTTGGTGGAAGTCTAAGTGTAAGCAGTACACCACATACCCTCTAGGGCACAACAGATCCAAACAAGGAAGCTGCATCTAATGTTATTACAGCACAGAGACATCCCTCTGCTAGTCACAGATCATGCTACAAAAGAACCTGCTTTTCAGACACATAACTGAGATTTAGCAGTGTTGAGAACATAGTTTTTAGATTCCTTTCCATATTTCCAATTTAATACAAAAAAACTGAAGTAATCTTTGCAGTTTATTTCCTTTCAAATTTTAAAGGGCATGTCCACCCCCCAAACTAAAATCTAACCCACTTCTGGCCCGACTGTACAATTTAAAAAAAAAACCCTACCTTACATTCCTGCTCCTTATGGTTCTCCTGTAGTGCCTCTTCAAAGTCCAGTAAACTGTAGGGTAGGAGCTGTCTTCCTGCCCAAATGGTTTCTGCCTCTGCTATGTCCTCTCAGATGCTACTGGCATGCGCAGAGGAGCCCTCTCAGCCAATCACAGCCACAGCTGCCGGTCCCCTGCTTGTAGTTCCGGCTGGCAGGGGAGCCGGACAAGAGCAACGCTGGAACAACGAGTTATAAGTAGAGTTTGGAAGCTATTTTTAATGTGCCAATATAGAGGATAGGGGTTGGGAGGGCATGCTCTACAATATATCCAAAATTATTTCTGAGGGTGGAGATGCCTTTTAAGTAAAAAAGAAAACAGTTAGGGGAAAGATAGAAAGTTAGGGGATTGAAAACTTTCGAGCTGTGTGTTACTAAAATGAATACATTAGACTGCTGAGCCACCAAAGAATACACAGAGGCAGCAAGTAATTTTAGAAACTTTATCTTTTGCTAGGAAAGAATAAAAAAAGCAGTAAAATCAACTGACTGTTTTGTATTCTTTCTGAAAGTCTGTCAGAAATTCACTCTGGCTGACAAATACACTGCAGTATATTAAGCAGCTTTCAAAGACTTGTATATTGGTATGGAGACATCTGCATAGAAACTATTAGGGTTATGTACCGAGAGCCACTTTTGCTCTCTATTGCACCCTTTAGGCATGCACTGAGCCAAAAGTGTCTCTCTGAGCGTAGCGAATGGGCTTAACCAATTTTGCAATTTTTTTCAAATGTCCTAAAGAGCTACTATCTGTTTAGTATTTAACATGTCGTGAAAGCATGTTCCAGTATGTTACACATACCTCACATGATTTGTGTAATTGCATATAGTATATGCAATATAGTATTTGTTTACTCTCTGTTTATATCAGGGTTTATCAAATGGTGTTTCAGGACACACTGAGGAGAGCCTCAGAATTTTGGAAGTGGAAATATTTTCACCAGTATAACTTTAAATTTTGTTATTTTGTTCTCAAAATATGATTTGAATACAAAATACACTGCAAAGTACATAAAATGTGAATAATTCCAACTTAAGAACAGGTATGCCACAAATGTTTGCATTGACAAGTGTGCTGCAATCTGAAGAAGTTTAAGAACCACTGGTTTAGATAAACTGTTATAAAATCAAGAGGTGATCCAGTCTATGTAAAGAATATTGAAAATTGTTAAAGATTGTCTTTATAAATAACCTTACAGTCAGCTTGCTAGTAAAACAGGACATATCAGTTATACATAAGGTATATATATGTTATATATCAGTATTTATTTTGTACCAAATGTAGACTCATATTTTTTGTTTGATACTCATGTCCAAAATGCAATTAAAAAGAGGAGTAAATGGTATACATTCTATAAGGCTTTTCTAGCATTGCACAAGTGCAGATCCAAAGGGCCAGTTGTTTCAGCTTTATTGAGCCATCATCAGTACAACATACTGGGAGTGCTAGAGAGATTTAAGGGTAGTGCTCTATTTCTAATTGTGCAAATAAGAGGATAATATTCTTCTTGGTAATTTCTGTGTTTCATAATTAAATGCTATTTAAAAGCCTCATAGAAGGTAAAGCATTTACTTAAAAATCAAATAAATTATAAATAAACCAAACACACAGCAATACGTATTTATTACCACCAACCTTGCATGCTCACCTTTAAAACAAAAAAATGGTCAATTGATATATTTTGCACTTTATTACCTGCATTACTTGGTCAGTAGAGATGGCCGAAACTCACTGGTTTCTCTCCGTTTTCGGATTCCTGAAACTGGAACAATTTTTTGATAATTTTCGAAAGTACAGGGCTATTTTCAATAATTTTTTAAAATAGCCTAGAACGTTCGAAAATTATTGAAAATACTATCGGAGACTATTTTTGCGTTTCCGATCGTATTTTCGATTGTTCAAGGCTATTTTTGAAAATTATCGAAAATAGCCTTGAATGTTTGATTTTCGAAAATACGATCGGAAACTCAAAAAATGGTCCCCGATCGTATTTTCAATAATTTTCAAACGTTCAAGGCTATTATCGAAAATAGCCCCGTACTTTAGAAAATTATCAAAAATGTCTTCCGAAGTCCCGAAATTCGGAGGATCCGTCCGGATTCGGACAGATCTTTTGGATTTCAGAACCGAGGGGTTCCGTGTCGGATCCGGGTTCGACACAAACCCGGATCCCATCTCTATTGGCCAGTTTGATTGAGAAAATTGGAAGCTATATATTTACAATATTTGAACAATATGCATGGATTTTAATGAACTGCACTATAGAAGTGTTAGGCAATCTTTACCAAAGACATTCACATGTTTATATTGTCTTAAATGAACTCTGTGCTTGGTTCCATGGTTTTAGTGACATGCTTTCATATAACTTTATCACTTAAGGTGAAGCTATATTGTTTAGTAGAATATGAGTTTTTAGCATTATGGGTAAAATAACTGTTACTTTTACTTTAAAATCAATATTCTTGCCCCTAGGTATATTTTTTTTCTTGAATTTGCTGTGTAGCAGATATTCCCAAAAGTGTAATTCAGGCCAGTAGCTTTTAATAACCCTACAACAAGTATTGTACATATGTATTCTAAATTCTCTGTCACACTAGCATGCTTCTGAACACTTCTAATAGGGCTATGTCATTTCTCTTGCAGCTCTCGAGAGAAATGAATGAGATATGTGACTTGGATTATAGCATCTGAAGGACTAAGCTATTCTGTTGGAGAAGAGTTCTAAATGAGCCAAGCTGAGATACTGGATCTGTGTAAAGAGGACTAAGGATATAATAGGATGTCAACTGAGACAGAACTTCAAGTGGCTGTTAAAACCAGCACGAAAAAAGAATCAAAAAAGAAAGGTAACTTTGACTTTATAAGTAGAAATGAGATTATGTGTCACCAGTATATACTCTATGCAATAAATGATAAATATATGTTTATTGTCTCAATATATCAGTCATTTTATTTATCTAAACCCAATTTAATAAAAAAAAAATACCTTACTTATATACAATAGGAAACAATAAAATCAGTAATAGAATATATGAAACCAGGACAAAGTTTGAATGAGGGGAAAAAGAAACTTTAAAGAACGCAATAAACTTCACTCTATATGTATTGTTGAACATATGAGACCTGGAGTTAATCAAACATAAAATATATGCGGCAGCAAAAGCTGTAGTTTTAGTACAGACTTGGGGGCAACAAACTGGTATAGCAAATCTGGTGCTATAATTTTAAGAGACTTTTCTGATATCTTAAAAACAAGCAAGCAATTTTGGAGGAAAATGGGCCTATTTTTTCAGCTGCCATCCAGGCTAACTATGTCTGTTCAGTTATAGGAAATATTGTTTCTAACTCATCCTTTATTGCTAATAAAATAGAAAAGTACTAATTTTAGAATTTTTGGACTTTTTTACAACTTGATTTGTACTTTACATATATTACAATGGATGAAAGGGTCAGGACTGGAAGTTATGTCATCTAATGAAACATTGCTGTTCACACCTATTGAAATAACTGGTTTAATTACAAAGTCCTTACCCTCCCTTTGGTTCTTGTTCTGATTATATAATGGTTTTATTTAAAAATTGGTTGTGGCAAACTGAATTTCATAACGTTTATTCATCAGTTTCTTAGTGCTCATTGTGATGCTATCAGTTTAGCTTATCCTCTGGAGGAAATATTTGAATGATGCATTTTGACAGCTCCTCATGTGTTTAGGTACAAGGATGTTCTGTACTACAGATAATCCTCAAGGAATGGAGTTGTTAACGGTTGACTTATATCAGGGTAAAAAATCTACGTTTATCTGTCAACATAAAAAGGAGATAAATTATTATAAAAAGTAAAAAAATATTAGCATGATATTAATATGCAATAACTTATAAGAATTGTACAGTAAGCAAAGGTCATGCAGTGGTGTTCTGTGTAGGGTGATGGATTTGTAGATGTCATTGTTGGACTTCTGAACATTGTTTGATGTTTAAACATGAGCTTTTGGTTGTTTAGCTTTTTCTCTTTTTTGTAAGGCTTTTTATTGAGTGTTTCTTTGAAACATATTGTTAAACCATATGTAAAAATATTGTTAAATCTTTGATTACTTTTATTACCATGCTAAATAAACAGAATAGGATTGATTCAATTGCATTCAAATTTATTTGTATATTTAAGATATAATTCCACATATATCTGTTGTATTCAATTAGATCAACTGGACTTGAAATGTAGTTCTTGAAGACGTTTCACTAGTCATCCGACTGGCTTTCTCAATTCAGAATGACTTGTACAAGAATCTGTGGCAATTATGTACCCTGGAAAATCCTAATTAGCATATCACAGCCAGGTGTTAAGGGCATGATTGCATAGTAGCTAAGAGGTGTTATAGGAACGCCCAGGGTAAGGTGTCAAAACAGCATTGTACATGGCAGACAGTTGGTGTCAAACCCCCCCACCCCAGCCTCTACCAAGGCTTGGTTTCTTTATTTTCACATAAATGGCCTCCTTAACACCTCTCTTAAACCAGTCATGTTCCTTTGCCAATATGTTAACATTACAATCTTTAAAGGTATGTCCTTTATCCTTAAGATGCAGGTACAGATATATATAATTTCACAGATTTTTACTCATATTTAATTACATAAGGGAAAATAAACATGCAACATTCTAGCAGACCTGGCGAGAATGTTAATTATAATCAGAAATCCCATCTTACTGTTATCTTTTTTTGTTATCATTGTTGAGTATGTGCCGTAAGTGGTAGATTGTTTTCCTGTAAGTAAATGGGAATAAATGCAATTAATATGATAATAGTATATGCCTTCAGGGGACTTTAAGGGGGACTTGGATTCTGTGGCCTACTAAAGATTCATATTTTGAGAAAGCCATCAACCATTTTTCTTAAGGTTACCGTTATGGCCTTGATTGATGTTTGTTACCCGGTAGCATTAGGAGGAGTGAGAACTGTGGAGAGGGATTGGGGTCTGTAAGTATCCATTTTATCCATAGGAACATCAGATGAACTAGTAACTAAATTAAAACTAGGTTGGGGGGGTTGCTGGATATGTATCTAATGTATTATTAGGAGTCTGCCTAACCCTGTAACTTGTATGAACACAATCAAGCTTTATTGATAGTTTAGGTAAAAATCTAAAATAAGATGCTGTAGTGTCATCAGTTACTTAATTCTTCTTATACCTCACTATGAAATATAATCCCTGATGTTGATATGAATAGATTCTGTTATTAATTTAAAGCCATAACTGTTAAGATGTCATATACTACATGCCTGCAGTGTGTAGCTAGTCCTATGTTCTGTATATCATGGCATGAGAACTATATCTCGTTTTCAACAACAAGGAGAACTAAAGCTAAACTACAAATAAACCTGCATAAATGTTATAATTGTTATCAACCAAATAGCTCAGTGAACTATGTTACCCACTACTTTAACCCCCAGAGCTATCTAGTAACTATAATAAAAATAGCAGAAACCGGATAAGTTAAAATCACCTTCTATAAACAAGGTAGGTCCTGCACCTTGCCATACAGATAGATGCAACCACCTATCCAGAAGTATATAGAATAAAAAATATAGTAAAGGGTATATAAATAGAATAGGAGCAGTAATAAGCAGAGTATTTCTTTAATATAAACACAAAAATATTCATTGACATATATAACATATTACCTATACAAAGTGCTAAGGCATAGATAATAGCTCTACATATGAAAGTGTTTCAGTTAGTTATCACAACATAGCCTGTGTAATTTTTGGTGTCTCCCCAATTTTTGCCTCACCTTTCTAAGGGATGTTAAACTTGCGGCTCTCAAGATGTTTGAAAATGACAATTCCCAGCATTCCCTGGCTGCAGAATGCTGGGGGTTGCAGTTTTTAAATGTCTGGAGGGTCACAAGTCTAACACCCCTGCTGTAGATAATCATGATTTTAATTAATTCAATTAGATTTTATTTTTAACCATAACAAAGATGATGGAGTGAGATATTTAAGATACAACTTGGATGGATTGGTTTTCAGATATGTGTTTGTTGTAAGCAGTCTCCAAAGAATGTATAAACTAATAATCAAAAGAAACAGTATAATTGATTAGTTTTTGCTATAGGGGATTTCAAGTGCTTCTTTATATACAGTATTATCATATTCATCTCTTATCTGCCTTATGCAGCCAATGGCTCTGTTTGGGGAATATATAATACCATCTGCCCAGTCTTTCATAGCTGTAATTGCAGAACGCAATTTAGAGTCTATAAAAAAAGAAATAAAATAAGTGCCCAGTGTTTTATAACTACACTGGCAGAATAGGACTTATCACTGTTGTGAAATTGGGAGCATAAAATCTATTATGTATTCTCTTTTTTTGATGTTTCCCCTACTTTTACATAATTATATTTTTTAGAACATGACAAGATTTCCAACATGTCAATAGAAGGAGAAATCCTTATAGATGTCAAGATAACAAGACATTTATTATTGCTTTTCCCTCTGGCAACAGCAATACCTAGAGATACCGAATCTAATCTTTATAGAAACTGACTGCAGTGTTAGAAATAACAGCTACATTCTCAGTTTGACATGTATCACAATGACAAAGAAATTGAATGTTCACAGCAGTCCGTGTTTAACTGCCTCTCCACTCACTTTGGCCATCAGCCTTTATTATTACATTACTTTTCAGTTAAAAAGGCCATCTGCATGCAGTTTTAGTGTATACAAACAGGGGTATGTTAAAAGGAGGACACTGTGTCATTCTACATTGAAATGCACATCGTGGTGTCTGAAGAAACCCTTGCATGCTGTCTTATTAAAGACATATTCTTTATGTTTATATTACAGATAGTGGATAAAATATATCTTAATTATATAGATATTGCTTATTATTTGTTTACTTTCTAATATAGTAAATAATGTACCCCCTACTGTAAATTATAAGGATATTAAACATCACTAAGGAGTTTTGTGACCATATAAAAGCATGAGGCCACAGGCCGAGTGCTTTTATAAAGGGCACGAAGCCCTGAGGTGACTTCTCATATCCATATAATTTTAAGATGGGGTCTTAAAAATTACACACGTGTGATCGCAGGTCCAGACCCGCGGTATACAATGTGTCTGAACGTTCGTTTCGGCTAGTCATTCAGCCGGTCATTCGGTGATCCGCCACAGTCATTCGGTGATCCCCGACCAAAACGTCCGTTTTGACCGGAAAAGTGCCCATACACGGGCCGATTATCGGCTTAAACGAAGGTTCAGACACATCGTGTGGCGTGGGTCGGGATCCGCGATTGCACGTGTGTACGAGGCTTTACAGTCTGCTCTTGATAATATGAAATAAATTGTTTAACATTGTTTGGAAGACAGAAATACAGCCATGGCCATAGAGAGCCAGACATATAGGGAGAAAGATGTTTTTTGTAAGTTATGCATTTGATACATTAAATATAACACAAATTACTTCAGCACACAACTACATAATAATACAAATAATTAGCATATATACAAACATTGATGGGTAATAGTCCAGTTTGCACAAACATGCTTAAAGGGACAGCCAATAGCATTTACCCTGTTATTTTGTGAAACTGCCTTGCTATGAGAAGATAAGCAGCTCTAGCTTTTAGCTGTAGAAGTTTGAAGGGGTGTATTTGTGTGGGTGAGTAGGGACAACGACTTTGGTATATATTTCTTTAGGCCCTGTGATACATTGGAACTGCAGTAAAACAGACCGCACAAACAACAGCTAACCAATCAAAACTTTAAAATATAGCTTTGAGACAAACTGGGACCATGATGTCATAGTCCATCTGTGCACTCTCTTGCATCCCAGCACTGATGTTTTATTTGCTAGCACATCTGCTAGCCACATACTGTACAATGCTTACATAGTAACATACATATTGGACACTTACTTATTTAGTTAACTGAGGGTTTTTTTGTATTATATTTGTTATTTAGTATCTGTGAACAAATACCCATGAGCCTTTAAATACATAGACACCTGTAGATAACACAATTATATGAATTGCTTACATTCATAAGTCTTGCACAACAGCAAATGTACTGAAGATAAGAAGATTTAAGTAATTTTACAAATCTGTAGCCAGACATATATTGCCTGGAGTTATATGTTGCTAAATATTGCTTAATACTCACTTAAAACTCAAGATTACAAGAAAGAATATTAAAATTTAAATTATCCAGGGAAATCATCTAGTTTTAAGGCTCAGTGGTTAGAAGTATTTCTGAAGCCTATCCTGGTGATATTTCAAAAATACTGAATTTGTAAATTGAAAATTGCATTTATTGTACTAATACCCAAGGAATATGGCCTGCGCATAATGGTTTTTATTGGAATAACTTCCAATATCACAAACTACATCTATAAAATACATTTATTTTAAACCCTCATATTTGTTAGTTTGGGAACTACAGTATTCAGTGCTCGCCCTAATTAAAATGAAGAGCTAGCTGTGAAATTACAGTGACCAATTTCCAGGGCTGGAGGAAAATCTTTTCATTCTTAAACACTGACCTGTACATGTTACATTACTTCCACTTTCTCATCAAATTAAAATGTTTTACCCTTCAAATTCCACTGAACTGTCAAATTAATTTTCTGGGATTTCAGTAGTACAATTCAGAACTAGTGTTGCAGTTCACTGTAATACACATTCCTACTTACAGTATGCCAAAATATCTTGTTTTCACAGTAACCATATTTGTATTCAGAACCTATTTTGAAAACCTACAATTTGAAATAAATGGAGTTCTTTGCTTGCGCTCACTACATTGTGTCCTTCTGACATTTAATTCTACAAGAAAATACCATTCAGTAACATTGACTGTTTTCATTATTATTTTTACCACAAAGCATAATACAGTATAGAGGGGAAACAACACTGTCTTTCCTATAGAAATATTACTAAAGGAGTAATAAAAATTACATATTTTCTTGAAGGTTTTCGTGGCCTAGGAGAAATACTATTTATACGTTGCTTTATAAAATATCTTTGTACAGTCTGTAAGAAAAGATTTAGTTGTGAGTTGGGGGAAGTTGATATTTTTTATTACTCTTGACCACATTTAGATGGCAAAAACGAGTAATGGTACAGATTGACAGCTAGGCCACTTCCCTTAGCAGCTTCTCACAAAGGGCTACAAGTCAGCTATTTGTGGTGGAAGGAAAGAGATAAATATGTTTGTGGTAAGATTAAAGAAGATATTTTTTTACTGAATGTCTCAGTCAGGGAGTCACTCAGCATGGTTTTTTCTATACTTGAAAATTAAAGTTCAGTGCTTCAACAGAAGAACTCTACCACCATCTTTGTTATTATGTGGTTGAAATGTAGGCCTCCATTTGAGTATAGTGCAGTGTCAGAGGGTATCAGCCATGTTTCATGAAGACCTAAGAAGGTAAAGACGTTAGAAATGAAAGCTCACATATGATCTATAAATATATATTTAAAGGCAAAAGCTGGTTAAAACTGCCGAAATGTAGCAAAATGGTTCAGTGTTGTCACCTCAGCATGAAACAAAACCCCCTTGCATTTGTTGAACTTTGTTGATCAATAAATCACCTTCTGTCCAGTATTATAATAAATTATACTAGGAAGCTTACTCTCGGCTTGCTTTGTAAAATGATTTACAGTGAAGCTAAGTCAACACTTTCTGCTGTAAAAGGAAATTCATGTATCTGCTAAGGAATAGTTTCTTTAAGGAAGTTCTATCTCTTGCAAACTGTGACTTGAGAAATTCCTTACTGACCTCTAACTGGCAAAAGGATTTTTTCCTAGATTGGTTAATTCCATTTTCAAATGGAAATGCAATTGTAGTGGATATTTTGCTTATACGAGATAACATCTAACCAGTCTCTGAAGGCACTGAGCCAATCTACAGTCACAGTCTCTAGTAGAGCATTCCTCAGCTTTAAGCCTCTTGCTGTGAAGAACCATTTATGCTGTTGAAAGTGAAAATGACTTTTTATACAACCTAATGCAGTGACCCACACTGCTTTTGTACACATCTGTGAGAAAAAAGGTCTCCTTATATTTATCTCTTGATCTCAAACATGATCTCTTTTGAACATGTCTGAGGACACAAGGACATACTGGAAAAATGAAGTTTAGTCTTCAATTTCAGAAGGGGTTTTTCACTGTGAGAACGGTAAAACTATAGAACTTCCAATGGATGTGGTGATGGCAGGTTCATTGGATACTTTAAAAAAAAGCTGGATGAGTTTCTAAAAACAAAGAATGTTGAACGTTACTGGCATTGATACATTAAGTTAGAGTCCATTCAGGGATATTTCTCAAGCTCTTTGTGTGGCCTGACTCTTAAGCTGGGTACACACAGTAACGATAAAGCCCCGATACCGTGGGATCCGATGGTATCGGCGCTTTATCGTTATGTGTGTACCTTCGTTTCCCAAACGAGCGAGCGGCCGCCGAACGGGTTGGCCGAACACTCGTTGGGAAAGACTGAAAATTTCCATCGGCCGCGCTAGACTCCATATAGAGGAGTCTAGCGTGACTAATGGAAACACACAGTCCCGAGCATTCTCCCTATGATGTTCATAGGGAGAACGCTCGGGACTTTGTGTATGCAGATCTTTGAAAGATGGCAGGATCTTGCAGATCCTGTCTGTCATCTTTCAGAAATCTGTACTGTGTGTACCTAGCTTTAGTCCCTGCTATCTGTTTAGCAGCATAGCGCAGTCTGAACCTCCTTTAGCTATTTTTTAATTATTTATATTTTTATTTTATCATTTATTTTGTAAAAAAAAAAAAGCTCTGACATTTTTTTCCATGTAAGATGTCACCATGTTACATGAGATACTAATTATTCATGTTTTAAAGGAAAGCAACAGTATGTTAAGTGACCTGATTCAGTAACTTTACAGAAGAACTACACCTAATTTTATTTGCCCTTAACATGAAAGCTTTTCTAACCAGAACACCTATACATTGAAAAACACTTCTCTAGTAAGTTGCATTTATATTCATGTAAGTAGATTCTCTAACTATAAAGGCTAGCATGTTGTTGCCAGTACAACACAACCCATTTAGTCTTTAAAGAGTTTATGAGCTTGTGCACCTATTGGCCATGCCTCCCGACTCCAGTAGTCACTTTTTTATGCACATGTTTTCTACACAGATGTCTGCACTTTACATTCAATGTCCTTTTTAAGACTTTAAAAGCTGCTGATAACCAGCAGTTTATTTTACAACCAGCATAAATTCCAGACAGTTTTTTTTCCATTTTTGTTGTTGTTGTTATTGTGTTTTTTTTATATGTTTGCCTCCATTGTGTTCCAATCACAATTTAAAGTTTCAAATTGTATTGTTTTTCTTTGTGTTAGCTCTGGTGGGTTAGAAACAGAGCCTGAGAGGTTACAAGCTCAAATCTCCAGACTTCCGAATATTTTTTTACTCAATGCTGGATAGGAAACAAACTGTGAAGATTACTTTTTTTGTATGGAATGCAAAGCAGTGTGTGTGGGGAAAATATTGGTTTCAAACAGTACAGTACAATACGCTGTAAAATCCATGTTCTGTATCTGGGAGAAATAGGATCATTTTGCTTTAACATGATCTGTGCCTAACGGGCAGGTGCTGTAACATTATTGTCAGCTTCTAGTATCAGGACAGCTTTCTTGTTTTGATCTGCTGTTTACTAGAGAGCTTTTAGGGGAATATGGGAGCAGACCCCCAGTATCCACAAGTTATTTTTAAATCAACAGATACAGCAAAGGGAGGGTTGAGACACAGCTTGTTGTATCTTTTGTAAATGTGTCTATTGGGACAATGATATCTGGTGACTTAAGTTCCTCTTTAAAAATTCTATAATTTACCAGGATGCAACTTGATACAACTACAGTTGCTGCTACCCTTTGGTTTGGTACACACGGGTGGGCTTTTACCCAATCAGTTGGTTTTGGCAGGTGATAAAATGTGATTTCCAGTATGAGAAAATGTTTCAAAAGCGCCTGAATGATCAGACATGGCAACGAACAGTTGCAGAAGGCCAGATGATCATTCAGACACAAATAACTGGCTAATATATATTTATTTAAATTAATGTTATTGCAGCTCATTATCATAAAGCAGGGTTTTGTTGGGTCTTCATACTAAACGCTGGTTAGCTGTATGAAACATCTTTTACAATTACCTTGTTTTTAATGAAAATGTTTAGCTATATGTTTGCATGGTCATGTTCAGGAACAGTGAGTAATAAGTCATAGCCTTCTATATAAACTCTTATGTTTGGGTGCTTTGCAATCCCTGATTACATTGCTTTGTGTGTGGGGGTTTGTACTGTATGTTTCTATACCAATGCTAAAAATGCTTTGTTTCTGTACAGTATCTAAAAGGGAGCACTAAATGATATTTATGCAATGTTGGCTTAAAGGGCATGACTACCCTTAAAAAAAAACTGCTTGTAACACCCGGATCCCTGAGTTTTTTTTCAGCAGAGATACCCCAATCTAACAGCACGCTTCACCAACAGACAAGTCCCCACTTGCCAGGAGGCTTGTTGTGCTTTACTGGGATCAATTGCCTATTGGACTTAGAGTGCAAGGTATCTTGACTGAGGTCGAGAATACTTGAGAAGTCCAGATGAAACAGACAGCTAGACACAGGACAATAGAATAGAGGACAGCTAGTGTCCAACAGCATGGTACAGACAAGGAGAAGGCAGAAGTGTATTCAGGCTCGGAGCCAGTAGGTATTTAACAGCCAGGCATGGTACAGAGGGTAGATAGAGAGAGAGAAAGAGACAAATTCGGGGATAGGCAGGAGTCAAGACAGGCAGCACAGATTTAAGGTTAATAGGACAAGCTAAGATCAGTAACAGTAGATCAATAAAGGAAATCACACCACTAGCAGAATAGAAACTAGAAACTATAGGACGAGGGAAGTAAGGGTGAGAGGAGAATATCAACGGAAGAGTAGCCAATGAAAACAAAGTAAGGACGAGAAGAGAAGGTCTCGAGTTCCAGAGATCTCGACCTCTGAAAATCTCTAACGAAGTCTACCAAAGCCGTATACAAGGAGCTGATTGGACAGAGTAATAGCAACTGGGCGAAAACACAATGCAGGAATGAGGTTATGGTAGGCGACACCTAACACTGGTCGATTATCTGCTTGCAAGACCAACTGCTATTTTTACCAGTTTCAGCAATCAATGGTTGTGATGTGTCCGCAGTCATAGCCTTGACTGGCTGCATGGAGGGGAGTGCCAGCTTACTCTGCCAGAATGGAATCCATGATTATACTTAAATTTCTGCTTAATAATACATCTAATAATGTGCTGAATATATCATTTGGGGTTGGGTGCAGGTAACCCACATTTGAACAGTTTTTTGTGGACATGCCCTTTACGTTTTTCTTGTACCTGCAAAATGTAGAGGTTTGCAACTCTGAATAAGCTACAAAAAGCCTGATATAGCAACATTATTCATGCTGTCAGGGTTTATATGGGATTCTTTTGCTTTTGTAATAATTAATAGCCTATAACTGTACATATGACTATATCTGTTGTATTCAATTAGATCAACTGGACTTGAAATGTAGTTCTTGAAGAGAATTCAATTCAGAATTGAGAAAGTCAGTCGGATGACTAGCGAAACGTCTTCAAGAACTACATTTCAAGTCCAGTTGATCTAATTGAATACAACAGATATACCATGACCTGGATGAATGAGAACCTTCACAAGCATGTACATATGACTATTTATCTCAACAATTTGCTGGAAACAAATGTGATTATGGGTCACCAAACTATTGTGATAAAGTAAATGTATCATGCACATTCCTGTCTACATATGTCAACAATTTAATTTACTGATGCAACTTTAAAGGGCACCTCCACCCTCCATATAAACCTTAATCCATATTGTAGGCATATCCTGCCACCTCCAACCACTAAGTTAGAACTTTAAAAATCGATTGCAAACTCTACTTACCACTCCTGGTTCCAGCGTCGCTCTGGTCCGGCTCCCCTGCCTGCTGGATCTATAAGGAAGGGGGCCAGACTGGCAGCCGCGGCTGTGATTGGCTGAGTGGCTGCCAGCAATAGCGAAGACGCTGGAACCATGGGCTGTATGTACAGTTTGGAATCTATTTTTAAACTTTTAACATAGCAGTTGGGGGTATGCACTGCAATATGTATTAAAGGGCATCTATACTGAAAAAAAGTTATTTTAAATTGATTATTAATGGAAACTTTAATTCTTTCCAACCACCACTGTGCCATTATTTTGTTGACCTACCCCCTATTTCTTCAGATATCCAATCTAAAACATCTTAAATGTCATCTGTCAAATCTTGCTGTCATAAACTATTCTTCTGTGAGCAGTTTTGCTGTAGCTGGAATAGTGACAGAGTTTTGTTGGAATTCTGTATGCTGTGTGCTGTTTTGACAGTTGTTTTGTGGGGGAAAAGTCAGGTCAGATGAAAGTGGGAGTGGTTAAGAGGGAGGGGGGATACTGCTGATGAGCAAACCGTGCTGGATTAAGGGCATGCAGCAACACACACACCTCAGACTATGTGCTACTTACGCGTATTTATTTATAGATTAAGATGAGGAAAAAAAAAATTTGTTTTCAGTTTAGTGTCCCTTTAAGGTTTTTACGCTAAGTGAATGAAGAGCGGGGTCGGGAGGGAAGGGGGAAAGGGCTCCTCTGCGCATGTCACCATCCCTCCCAGAGGCAACACAGGAGGCAGAAATATCTGGACAGGAAGACAGCCACTACTCTTTCCTGGACTTTGGACATGGACTACAGGGGAACCATAAGGAGCAGGAATGTAAGGTAAGGATTTTTTTAAACTGTACTGTGAGGCCAGTAGTGGGTTAAATTTTAAGTTTTGGGGGTGGACATGCCTTTTAATGTTTTTGTTTTTCAGTTCCATTTTTATTTGTTAGAAAATATTGCTAAGAATAAAGTTAAAATAAAAATATATGGGATTCTGCCAGTAATTGGAGAATGCTCCTTGGCCAGAGTTAATCATGTGGGCTTTAGTAATTTAAAAACCTTTTTTCAGGTTATCCTATAATATTTGGAGTTAATATTAATTTATATTAATATACAGTACCTAGTTTTTCTCAGCTTGACAGCAAGTCTGTACCAGACTGTACTTCTAACATGTTTGGAAATCTGTCTATAGAGAGATTAAACGAATAACAATATTGTTTCAATCACTCCTGTAATTGATGGGTTAATGTCTTTAGTAACAGTTATGAACCAAAAGATATTAAGTCATGCTCTTAACCTCAATATTTTTATTTTAGCAAATGCTGGACCAATAATAGTTAAGTGTTCAAATGTGTATTAAAGGGTAACTGTGATCCAAAAATGACTTTAGGTAAATTGACAGGAATTGCTTTCCTGAGTATTGTTGCAATTTACTTTCATTATTTAATTAGCATAGTTTTGAAGATATTTACATTTATATGCGTGATATGGGAGCAGCATCACCAGATCCCCTGCACTTCCTGCTTCCTGCTCTGAAACCATGTGACAGTCCCTCTTCCCTGTGTCTCCATCTCCTCATGGGCCCCCATGGCCCCTTTCCCTTGCAGCCTCCTGTGGCCCTGCCCACTCATGGGTCATGTGGTCCCTCTCACTTGTGGGCCATGTGGCCCCTTCCCTTGCAGCCCCCTTAAACCTTTTCCTTGCAGCCTTCTGTGCCCCCTCACTTGTGGGATCTGTGGCCCCTCCCACTCATGGGCCCCATAGCCCCTTCCACTCACAGGCCCCAATGGCCCCTCCCACTTGCGGGCCCTTGCAGACCCATTCTGGCTCCTTCCCTTGCAGCCCCCTTGGGCCTTTCCCTTGCAGCCTCCTGTGGCCCCTCCCACTCATGGGCCCCAATGACCCCTCCCCCTTGTAGGCTCCCCATTGCCCCTCCCCCACTTGCACCTCAGACCAATACCCCCCTCCTTACAGAAAACTGTAAAAGCAGCATTTTTAGCAGAGAAAGAATCAGCAGTTTTAAACTTTGTATGATTCTTTCTCTGCTGAAAAGGCTGCTTTTACACTGTCTTCTGTAGGGGGTAGGAGGGTATTGGTCTGAGGTGCAAGTGGGGGAGGGTCCATAGGACCCATGAGTGGGCAGGGCTACAGAGTCCATGAGTGGGAGGGGCCACAGGGGGTTGCAAGGGAAGGGGCCAGGTTGGGTCTGCAAGGGGACACAGGGCCTGCGAGTGGGAAGGGCCAGCAAGTGGGAGGTATTAAATAAAAACAGTGCTGTGGGCTGTGCTGTTCTCCCAACCCCCCTCCTACCCTTCAGTCATGCACTGAGCATGTGCCAACCGCAGATTAGTGCAGTATTTCTGACCGCAGATTCCGAACCTCCCACCCCCTAACTTTCTGATCAGTGATTTCTTCATATTTTGGGCTGTGCAGCACATAGAGAGGTGGTTGATGGCTTGTTGTAAAGGTAGGAACCTGGCCTTTCATTTAAAATCAACATGTTTGGAGACCACAGTTCCCCTTTAAAGAAGCAAAGGAAAAGGACAATCTTCAAGAGCAGAACTTATAGAATTTTCATCCTCCAGAAAGCCTTTTGCTGTAGATATTACCAAGAAAGTAGTAGTTAAGGAAGATGTTAATTTATGTATTAAAGGGACACTACACTCATGTAGTAACTTACTGCTCTCTAGCTTGTTCCAGAGAGGAACCAGCATATGTCTCTAAAAAATTGCTAATGTTAGAGATTGAGAGATAGAGATCCTAGATGCATTTATTAACCCTTTGGGTAAGAGATTTATATGAAAGTAACCGCAGTGATGTAAGTTTCTGTTGGTTGGACTAGATGGATGTATGTCTTTATTCAACCTGAATTACTATGTTAATATGTTACTAAATTACAAATTTTAAATTTTTTTTTACAAATTCATTACGTTTCTACCATTTTAATGATGTTTTTATGAATGCACTAGGGCCCCTGCTCTCCTAAATAAGCAATAGGTGGTGAGTAATAATAATAAATGAATGGGCATTAAAAGTCAATATGGGATACATGAGTATAAAACAGTAGTTGAATGAATGAGTATAACTGATGGAATTCTGGCAGCATTTGTAATTTTGTAATTAAGCATGTCTGAGATTTTCCTTCTATGTGTTACAGTAATTGCCATAAAGGGCATGTCTACCCCCAAAACTATAATCCCCCCCACTACTGGCCCCATTGTGTAGTGTAGTTTAATCCTTACCTTACAGCCCAGCTCCATCTGGTTTTTCTGCTATCCCCCCCCTAAAGTCCAAAACGCCCACCAGGAGTACTGCAGAGTCCATATAGGACTCTGCCTACTGTCTCCCCTCCTGGAGAAGTTTGGCATGCGCACTGCAGCCCTTCTCCCCCTCCCTTCCCCTCCCTCTCCCTCCCGATTAGGATTCCCTCCCCCTAGCGTAAAATCCTTTATACATAATATTCTCCCTGTCCCCCCATCCCCAACCGCTATAGTTTTAAGTTCAGAAAGTGCCCCAAATATTACTTACCTTCCCTCTTTCCTCCGCCGCACTGAACTCCCTGCAGCCGCGTCCATGATGCCGCTCAGCCAATCACAGATGCGACTGCCGGTCCCGCCTCTCTGCTTGCATTTTCTCACAAGCAGAGGGCCTGGTAGTGCGGCGGAGGAAAGAAGGAAGGTAAGTAATATTTGGGGCACTTTCTGGACTTAAAACTATAGCAGTTGGGGCTGGGGGGACAGGGAGAATATTATATAAAACATTTTTTAGAAGGATGGACATGCCCTTTAAGATAGTCGCCCGTCTGCCTCTAATTATACAACCCTGTTACTTTGTGGTTTTATATAAATAAATATCCATTCTTCTAAAACTACTGATGTTTAATGCTAGAAACAGTGTATAGATGTATCTGCTCTGGTAGGGTCAACTGAAATGAGAAAGAGGACATGGAAGCTGTTAGTGAATTTAACATTTTCTCTTAAGCACATTTGGCCAGAGGTGACAGATTGAAATCTTTACTTTCAGAGGGGAAGTTATTATGAATGCAGAGCCTGCTCCTAAGTTTGCAAAAGGCACTATTATTTGCCTTTGGCTGTTCACATTTTCAAGCAGAATATGTTGTCATCACATTAGTACATTCATTTACAGGATGGTAAGAAATCTGTAAAACAGTATCAGATAAATGTCAGGATATAAAAAGCTCTGCTGGATATTGCCTTCCAACTGTAAGATCAAAATGGCATTTGCCCAAAGTGAAGTTCACATCAAGAACTGAAAATTAATTTTATTCAGTTATCTCAACCCCCTACCCCCACACACACATACCATCACCCCTGAAAATGAGTATTAATGAAATATTAATCATTGGCTGTCTGGTTTCCAACAGGTTCATAAACGTATATGTAACTGTGTGCGTTTCTTTACAAGTGTGTCTATATAGTTGCCTGTTTCTAACTATCTTTTAATTGTTCATGTTCAGTGCATCTGTAAATGTGTATATGTGTTAAGTGCATCTGTGTAGATGTTTATATGTTTAGTACATCTATGTACCGGTATATGTTTTTAGTGCATCTGTCTACGGGTATATGTGTTTAGTGGATCTGTGTACAGGTATATGTGTTTAGTACATCTGTGTATGGGTATATGTGTTTAGTACATCTGTGTATGGGTATATATGTTTAGTACATCTGTGTACGGGTATATGTGTTAAGTGCAGGGTTTCTCAAAGGGTGTGCTGGGCATACTGTTGTAACTTCAAAGAGCCAGAGGTTAGCCTCAGAATGAATTTTGATAGTGGAAAATATTTTTACCAGTATATTTTACATTTATGTTATTCTGTACTTTAAAATATATATATGATAAAGTTACAACACAGTCAATGTAGTGTAACATTACACTACATTGATTTTCATACAATATACTGTAAAGTGCATAAAATATGGGTAATTACATCTGAGTCCTATATTAGGATCAGAGGTGTGCCTCTGCATTTGCATTGCCAAGTGTGCCGCAGTCGGAAAAACATTGAAAACCACTGGTTTAGTACTTCTGTGTACGTGTATGTGTGTTTAGTGCATCTGTGTACGTGTATGTGTGTTTAGTGCATCTGTGTATGTGTGTTTAGTGCATCTGTGTAATTGTACATGTGTTTATAGCTGTGTGCTAGCAGATATGCATGTGCACTAGTGTTTTTTGTGTGTAAAAATGCCTTTGTGATCATGATTGAATGGGTAGCGTATGAGCATATTTACAAAAGAATTCAATAATAATAGAGAAAACTGTGTAACATTAATACGTAGTACACATTTTATTATTTATTTTTACTAAAGAAACCAACCAAATGCTCATGTGTTTAAGTACATAGAGATCTGCCCTTTATATTAAACACTGAACTTGTCATCTTGCCTGTCTGTAACTACAAGGATTCCTTGATCACTAAATTCATATTTGTAGAGATTTGCATTGTTTGGTTTTAAAACGTGTCCTTTTAATTATTTTAACTTTGTTTTGCACATCATTAAAAAAAAATTTAGAATTGCCTGATTCTTTATTTCAGTTACATTTCCACTCTCATAACCCAAGTCAGAGGCAGTAATTAAGATCCTGCTAGTTTTCCATCTGAGGATTTGTGGAGAAAATTAAATTAATAATTTGGTAACATCTTTTTCCACCAGCTGTGAAGACAATGAAAGTCAGGTGGCAACATGATAGTCAGGCAAAAAACCATAATCCAGTTCATGAATCACTAATTAAAGCTATGTTTTTCCCACATTTGTAGTTAATGGGTTTTTTTAATCACTGAAATGGGAAATAATTCTATACAAATATGCCTTTAATCTAAGCACAAATTTATACATAGACAACACCATGTGTGTGCACCCACATGTTTTTTTAAAATCAAATTTCCTTTCTTATCCACATTTGAGTTTATTCTGTTTTTAAATAGAGATATTCTATTATTACCCTCTATCACTTTACCATCTCTGTCTAAATTTTAGTTCCATATTCTTGGTTAACAGTAGCATGGATTACATGCTAATCTTCGGAGATGCAATATAGATTTTGTGCAATGAACCATCCAAATCACCTTGCTATAAGTTCTATTGGACTGCCATGCAAGCTTCATGATATTTATTTAACATACGCTTCTTTCCCTGATTACAGTCTGCATTATGGCCCATTCATGCTTACACAGTAGTAGAAGTCTGCAATCCATTTTTTTAATTTTAGAGAAAATAGGCTCATGACTAATATTTATATATATTATCAGTATTTGCCTTACTTACTTTCCTCTGCTCCCACGCTGTTGAGTGCTTGCTCCTGGGTTTACATTTAATTTTGTCTTTTCATCTCATTCATATTTTTATTCATTCAGGAAAGTTCCTGTCTTCTTGCAGCAGATTATTGTTGGAGTTTTGGAGGCAAATTCAAATCGTCATCTTCCTACCCCCTTCATAGTTTCGTTTTGCAACTTTCCCCCTTGCTCTGCTTTCCCTTTTTAATTTCCTGCTAACCTTCCTTGCTCCAGTGCCCTTTATAGTTTGTGGTTTTTCCCTAACTCATGATGCACTTTACCTTGTCCTGATTGTCTAGTGAAGATTTTTTTCCTGCCTAACATTTCTGATCGTCTGCTAACTGCAGAACTTGGCCCTGTCCCCAACTTAATTTTTTTGCAAAAACACACGCACCTACTCATTGATCCGGTAGTATGGTCTATTTACTTTATTGTTTTCTAACATATATGTATTATTTTATTTAAACTTTGAGCACCATTGCTAATAAAGAGGCTCTATTACTCCATTGGGATTCTTAGCCTCTTGTTCTGGGTATGGGGGACACCCCGTTTGCTATTTTGTCATCAAAAGTAGAACATCATCAGAACACATCAAAAGTAGATGAACTACCTTGTAGACAAAAGGAGGAACTTTTCACGTTACCAAACAAGGAGGAATGGGTGAGTAACTTGACCCTAATCCAGCCAGAAATGGAAGTCCTGGTGAAGGGTTTCAATTTTGCTATCACTCCTAAAGTCATCAAAAAGCCTCAATCCACAATAATGAGGTACCACAGAGTGAAGTAGAGTGAAGTAGAACAACGTCTTAGCCAGTGTTATCAGCAAACCTTGCTGCTATCCGCAAACCTGACCACATATCCATTGAGAAAGACTCCAATATCATTATTCTGCCAGCAGAACATCTTAAGGCCCTTGTTTGGAAGTTTTGAATGGTATGTCCACCCTAAATTAAAACATTAGAACTATTGTAGATAAGGGGATAAGTTTGTTATGGAGGATGGCGATAAAGCAAACGTCTTGAATATTTTTTTTTCCTCTGTATACACTATAGAAGATCGAAATACAGATATCATAGAGTATAGTAGCATTAATGGTATAAAAGATTCAAGTACACTTTGGTTAACTGAGGATATGGTACAGAAAGAACTAAATAAGGTTAATATTAATAAATCTCCTGGACCGGATAAAATACATCATCGGGTACTTAGGGAGCTAAGTTCAGTTTTATCTAGGCCATTGTTTCCTATTTTTGCAGATTCCCTCATGTCTGGATGTGTGCCTCTGGATTGGAAAAAGGCTGATGTTATTCCAATATTCAAAAAGGGTAGTTGTTCACAGCCGGGTAATTACAGGCCTGTAAGTTTAACTTCAGTGGTGGGGAAGATACTGGAAATTTTAATAAAGGAACATATTCTATAGTATGTTTTAAGTACTGACATTATAAGTAGTAACCAGCATGGATTTAGGAGGAATAGATCTTGTCAAACTAGCTTGCTTGGCTTTTATAAGGAAGTAAGTAGAAATTTAGACTCTGGCATAGCAGTAGATGTAGTATACTTGGATTTTGCAAATACAGTCCCCCATAGGAGACTAATGTATAAGCTAAGGTCTGTTGGTCTGGGGAGGCACATTTGTACATGGATCGAAAATTGGTTAATGAATAGGATGCAGAGAGTAGTTATTAATGGGGCTTCATCATTATGGACTTAAGTGCTTAGTGGGGTGCCACAGGGTTCTGTGTTGGGGCCGCTTCTATTTAATCTATTAATGGTTTGGAAGTGGGTATTGACAGCAAGGTTTCTGTGTTTGCTGACGACACAAAACTTTGTTGAACTTTAAAAACTTCAGAGGATGTGCAATCGTTGCAGAGGGAGCTAGATAGATTGTCACAATGGGCTGCTAAGTGGCAAATGAGATTCAAAGGGATCTTGGAGTTTTGGTGGATAACATACTTAAGAGTAGCAAGCAGTGCCAGACAGAAACAGCCAGAGACAGCATGGTATTGTCTTGTATAAAAAGAAGTATGGATTCAAGGGAGGAAAGTGTTATTCTCCCTCTTTACAAAGCATTGGTAAGGCCTGATTTGGAATATGCAGTGCAATTTTAGAATCCTGTGTACAAAAAGGACATCTTTGAAATGGAAAGGGTTCAGAGAAGGGCAACTAAATTAATTAAGGGGATTGGGGGAGCTTGAATATGAAGAGGGACTGGAAAAGTTACAATTATGTACGCTGGAGAAAAGATGCTTGCGTGGGGATATGATTACTGGGTATAAATACGTTAACGGTCCATACAATAAACTATCTGGGGCATTGTTCACCAATAGAACATGTCAAAGGACACGTGGCCATCCCTTAAGACTTGAAGAAAAAAGGCTAAGGCTTCAACTTCAGAAATGGGTTTTTCACTGTGAGAACGGTAAAGCTATGGAACTGTCTTCCAGTGGACGTTGTTATGGCAGGTTCATTGGTCAGTTTAAAAAAAAAGCTGGATGAGTTTCTGCAAACAAGGAATGTTGCAAGTTACTGGTATTGATACATAAAGTAGAGTTGATCCAGGGAAATTTCTGATTGCCACAGTCAGGAAGGAATTTTTTTCTCCTCCATAAATTTGGTGGGTTTTTTTTGCCTTCCTCTGGATCAACAGTTAGGCAGGAAATGAGAATATTGCTAGATGGGTTGGACTTGATGTATGTATGTCTTTATTCAATCTCAAATACTATACTATACTATACTATTGTACCTTTCCCTTGTCCACCCCCAACCGCTGAGTTAGATCTCTAATAAAAGCTCCTGAATCATACTTACAGCCATTTAGTCCCAAGGCTGTCTTTTCCAGCTCTTTGCTTACCAGAAGCAGTAGAGAGGGGCCGGACCGGCAACCAAGTCTGTGATTGGCTATCACAGGCAATTAGATGCGGCTGCCGGCTGAGAAGACAGCCACAAGAGCAAAGGTCTGTAAGTATGATTTGGAAACTTTTATGAGAGATCTAACTTGGCAGTTGGGGGTGAGCAAGGGAGAGGTACAATGTATCAAAAGGATTTTACGCTAGGTGAAGGGCAGCAATAGAGGGATACAGAGGGTGGGAAGGAAAGGGCACCCTTTTGAACAAGGAGAAGCCTTCTACTCAGTTTCCTAGATTTTGGACTAGCACTGCAGGAGAACCATAAGGAACAGGGATGTAAGGTAAGGATTTTTTTAAACTACACAAAAACAAATTTTAGTTTTGGGGGTGGACATGCCCTTTAAACATCTCATCCAGAACCAGGAATTCACTTACAAGATTCAAGATGAAGTGTTTGGTACAGAGGAAAAGTATGTGGGGGAGACCAAACAGCAGGTGCACCCACACAGAAGAGCCACTTCCTTGGGTCAGGACTCAGCCATGTACCTGTATTTTAAGGAAATAGGACAAACGTTTGAAGAATGTAATGTCAACAACTTGGTTAAGGAACAGTATTGGCTCAAAAGAGGTGTCAAGGAGGCCATTTATGTCAAAATAATGAAACCAAGTCAGTAAAGTCCAGTTGATCTAACTGAATACCTCAGATATCTTCAAATGCTTGTTCTACGAATACATATAGAAACATGTAGATTTGCTGCTACCTCTCATTTTAAAAGGAAGAGCTGACCTGTTGAATGTAGAAAGACAATTTTTTTATGTCTTCTCCATTTTTACCCTATTTGATTAACAATAAAATACGGTGCTATAATGAATAAGACTTTTGATTTAATAGATGTTTTTGACAGAGGAAAGACATTTTTCATGTCAGAAAATAACTTATTGAAAAAGAAAATATTATGAAGAGTTTTGCTTTTCTCTAAAATACCCATTTTCTCCTACGCCTTCTTTTTTCCAACATTACCTCAGAACAATTTCACACCATTACACATAGTCCAAAGATTTCATGTGAATTATTACAGCTGCAAAATGAAGGCTACCATAAATGTAGGATTAATACAATCATATAATAAGACTCAAACTTTCTAAAAAGAAATATACAGCCAATTAATCAAACACAATGGCCTAAAAGATCACTGTTCTATTTGGTACCTAGACGAGTTTTATCGACATTCATTTATTTTATCTAATAAGGATTACTTTTCCTTGCTTACTTGCAGTTTCTTAGATGTAAAATGCTCTTTTGTTCTCTGCCATTGTATATTATTTATGACACCTTTGGTCTATTATCCATTGTTTTACATGAAATACCGTCAGTGTGTGGACCATTTTGCTAGCATTTTCTTTTTGCTCAAAGTGTACAGTTAAAAGTGGATAAGGAAAAGAGATGGCGTTCAAGTGACATATTATATAAAATATACTATATACATTAAACCTTTATCTGTGTTTAGGCTAAAACAATTTTCCTTCTAAAAATATCCGGAAGTTTAGTGCAAACACATATAGCATACAGATGCAGAAGCTGTTCTTATCACTGTTCTTATCACTGTCTTCCATCCTCCCACTCTCTTTCAGTGACAGTAATTTCCATAAAGCATAATGTTGTTTAGAAGCACCAAAACAGTGTTAAAGGGTAAGTGCACTGTAAAATCAAGTTATATTAATTTGGAAGCTACAGCTTTAAAAATACCGTTGCCATGTTTTTTTTTTACCTATGCCCCTCCAGAGCCTAGCTTTGTGCCTTGAAAGTTGCTGACATCTTGTTACTGGTTTGCTGAATGTTAAGCTCTGCCCCTCTGAGATTTCCTCTGCTTTCTCCTGCTTGAGCCTCAAACAGTAATGCTCCACCCCTCTGAGATTTCCTCTGCTTTCTCCTGCTTGAGCTTCGAACAGTAATGTCTGTGAGTTCCATGCACTCTCCTGCTTGAGCCTCAAACAGAGGCTCAAGCAGGAGAAAGCAGAGGAAATCTCAGAGGGGCGGAGCTTAACAGTCAGCAAAACAGTAACAAGATGTCAGCAAATTTCAAGGCACAAAGCTAGGCTCTGGAGGGGCATAGGTAAAAAAAATATATGGCAACAGTATTTTTAAAGCTGCAGCTTCCAAATGAACATAACTTGATTTTACAGTGCACTTATCCTTTAACCTTGCTTTACCTCCTCTTCGGGATCTCTACCCATGTATCTCAAGTGTCTTTTGGCAACATGATGCTGGCAGTCAGAGACAGGGACAGCGCAGTGACCACTGTATTATCTCAGGCTATATATGGGTTATCTCTACTTGCTGGTGTCATAACATGATTGAGTAAATTACATTGGAGGGTCAGTGGGGAGGAGCACACATATGCTAATTATATTGTGGGCTGACGTTCTGCAGTTAGATGTTGGAATTTCACGCACTGAAATGAGCCTAGTGAGAGGGTTGGGGAACATAAGATAATTAAATATTCATTTAAATTGCTTTTGTTGATTGCCCTTTATTTTGCCCATCCAAAGACTAAAAGTGTGGAGTTTAGGTAGCAGGACTAAAAGACTCTGTTACTGCCCTGCCATTGACTCACATAACAGCCAATGATGTACAAATGACTCTTTTAGTTCTGAAAAGAAGGAATGTTTCAGAAACTGAAATAACTGCTCACTACTGACCTTAAAGTGGCATATCAAAGGGAATGATTTATTATTCAAAAATAGAATTACTGAGATATTTGTAACATAAATAATTGATTTAAAAATGTATGATTTTTTTCCACTGAACTTTACCTTAAAATGTTGACTTCAGGGTAAAATAAGTCAGCAATACAAAAGGTAAGATTTTAAGAGATACTTTCCTTTGTAGCTGGCCATGGAGCTGGGGAAGTGGCAGTCTAGGACACCCTGCTGCCTTCGCAATTACTGAGAGGCGTCTTGTTGACATATCTGCCTGATGTTGCTTTTTCAACAGTACTGTATGAAAAAAATACTGATATCTAGGCATTACTAAGGTAGGTAGGTGTTTATTAGGATAGGTTAAGGAAAGATTAAAGGGAAACTTAAGAACAATATAGAGTTTTGGATTTCTGCTTACCTTAACATTTCTTTTTCTTAGAAAAAAGAAAAATGAAAAAAAAAATGATTTGTATATAGTGTTTGTTTGTTGTCTCTAAAGAAGAATTAAATTCTAATTAGAAATTAGGTTCAGGTGATTACCCAGAAATGTTGTATTTTTAACTTGGATTTACCTTCAAATTGTAAAAAACATCCTGCAAAATTTTCCAGGACTTCCAGCGTTTTATGTGGCAGCACAGCTAGTCAGGTTGGTGACACTTGAGGGAACAGTTAAGCTAGAAATACACACTGATGATAAAGCTGTATCGGGAATTTATTGTCAGTGTGTGTAGCTCACATTTCCGTCTGCATCGCGGCCGTTTGGAAAATACCTACATATTCCCTCGTGGTTGTGGGCAACACACAGTCCCGATAGTTCTCTCTATGCTGTGTATAGGGAGAACACTTGGGAATGTGTGTTCCATGATCTTTGAAAAATGACAGACAGGATATATCTGTTGTATATCTGTTGTATTAGATCAACTGGACTTGAAGTTTAGTTCTTGAAGACGTTTGGCTAGTCACCCGACTGGCTATCTCAATTCAGAATGACTTGTACAAGAATCTGTGGCAATTATGTACCCTGGAAAATCCCAATTAGCATATCACAGCCAGGTGTTAAGGGCGGGATTGCATGGTGGCTAAGAGGTGTTATATGAATGCCCAGGGTAAGGTGTTAAAACAGCATTACTTATCACCAAATCTTGTTTAAATATTAACTTTCCCCATGATCGGGAAATTGTCAGGCTTCTGCATTGAATTTTCGAAGGTTACCAAAATCGAACGCCACATTCAAGTTTACTGAACACCGCATTTGTGGGTTATCAAAATCAAACTCTACACTTGAGGGTTGCTGAAGGTTGTGATAAGGTTGAGGGTTATTGATTCAATCGAACATTCGATAATTATCAGACAATTTAGATAGTTTGAAATACGGAGTATATTGGGTTTTTTCGAACTATTAAAGTTTGGGTGGAACTCGGGTTTGAGTTCTAGTAACAATCTCTAATAACAATCTTGCAAAGCCACCAGAGGAGGAATACAGTAAAGCAAGTTTATGGTATATCGGTAAGTTTAGGAGCATCTTAGAAAAGAGTATTGTGGCTCCTAGGTTTTGGGGAGGGCCCACTGCTTCAATACAAATTTTAAATATGGGTGTGGACATGCCCTTTAAAGCTTAAAGGAATGATATACTGTTAAAGAAACAAATCTATGGGCAAAATAAATAATAAAAATTGTGCTTGTAACAAGACTCATCTACACTTTGTATGGCAAGCTACATTTTATAGGAAAACATGATTGCAAGGAACACCAGGATGCATTGCTCCTGTATGGAGTTAAAGTGCTAAAGTACTAACCATTGTGATATCTGTTAGTGCCACTTTAACTCCTTGCTTGGAGCAGCTGCTTAGCGCAGAAATGAATCGCACAGCCACCACAAGCTATGTTATATTTGCGTAGTGGCATGTTGCTACGGGTCTTAAATCCCAGCCAGTTGAAGGTTTTAAAGGGACACTAAACCGCTAATTTAATGTTCCTTACATCTTTCTCTTTTTTTCACAGTGAGGTGAGATCGCTTATTTACACCTCCCTGTGAATAATAGAACTCCTGGGTTACCTGCTGGCGCACCACTCGCAGCTTCTAACCAGCTGATCAGCGCTCCATCCCAATCGTGCTCCTTTCTTTATTATAGACGTGCATGCACAAAAGATAGGAACACGGTCGAGAAAGTGTCCCATCAGCTGGTGAGAAGCTGCGAGTGGAGCGTCAGCAGGTAAGTTTAACTCTGTAGCCCAGGCATTGTATTATTCAGAGGGAGGTGGGATTAAGCAATCTCGCTGTGAATAATAGATGAGGATGCAAGGTACATTAAATTACTGGTTTAGTGCCCCTTTAAAGTCCAGCAATGGTTAAACGCATGCATGGAAAGCCTCTATGTGAATATGAAATCGCCATTGCGATTGCAGTGGATAGCCGATAATGGCTCTCCATGCAACGCCCTGTTAGTGTTTCATTATTGTCCTTTTTCATTTATAGCTTTGTTATGTATTTATGCACATAAGTCTTATATGTTTTTCAGTTAAAATTTATTCTAAGCATTTTTATGTTGTTGGAAAGTGTTGCAGCTTTTTTTTTTATGTATGGCATATGTTTGCATCTATGGAAACTAGATAACTAGCATGCCGAATTCTCAGTAGTTTAACAACCTTGGGGAACTTCCAAGATAACCCAGTATGAGACAAGTGTTTGCAGAAGCCTACTGCTACCGAGCAATGACTCGTTCATTGGTACAAGCTGCTAAAGGAAAAATAATCTAAATCTTTTCTTTGTTTCATCTGTCTGAATTATGAATACAGTGCAGTGATATAATTGAAGTAGTATAGGTTAAAATCATATGTCATGTTTAGTTTTGTTTGAGGATATTTGAGACAAGGTGCACAATGTTTCAGTTGCAGGGGGAACTGATTGTAATTCAGGTGAAATCTTCCTTTTGCAATAAATACCTCTTGATTAGAATGTGAGGGCACTTTCAAATACATGGGTCTTCTGATGTTGCTCACTAATTTGGAAATTAATAACCCAGTCACACAGCAAGTTTGCAATGTTAAAATGAGACACTGTGTTCCCCGGAGGATGAATTAAATACCCTAAATTAAGACTGTTTTTCCTAGACAGGGTATTAGCTGACTGATCTCTGGACTCAATAGTAGTTTGAAGCCTCTTAATTATACAGTGTATATAATCAGGAAGTCATTGGTGCTTTTGCACAAGGACGTCTTCTCCTTTTGTTCATCAACAGCCTAGACACTGACATTCCAGTAAGATTATCATCAACATATAACATGTATATTCGTAAATAAACATCATTCAAGGAATCGATTGGGACTCATTATTCTAAAGGCATTTAGATGGCTCTGGTATGTGTTTGCAAGTCACGAAGCTTATTCCTTCAGGGTCAGTCTAATTGCAATTTAGAGGACTAGTTTAATTGCACATGTAATTGCTGATATAAAGTCAAATAAACCCATCACTGCTAAGGGGTTTTTACATCTCTTGACAGTTTTGTTGATGTTCACAGCTACACATTGAATTTGCTTATCACAGTGTGAGGTATAAGAACTTACCTTATACTTCTTCCATCAGGAGACCATCTATTTTCTCTATAAGGCACTATTTGACAGCTGTATAATGCAATACAGATTTATAGAAGCAGAGAACAGGTTCACAGAACACTTATTCAAATGAACCAGGTAAATAAAAAAAATCTGGTTTGTGACAGCATAGCAACTGGAGAGTCTGATGCTTCTGGTTACGGGATCATTTCCTGTGCAATAGCAACAATGTGAGTGCACTACATTCATCAACACTTGGCTAGACAGAAGACACAAAATAAACACATTTCAATCTCTGGCAGAGGGAACACGTTTACAGTAAAGGAAAAGGAGAAAAGTAGATTATGTTTAAGAGCAATCAGGCGAACATAATCAAGTTGTTAATGAAATTTCAAATAATATTTCAAATATATTCAAGGACAACTACAATGTAAAAATGTTCTTTTAAGTACCTGGGGCAGGTGAGGTAGGATTGATTACTACCTATCTGTATCATTTCATTAAGGTTCACCAGCATGTACAGTTTTCTTCTGCTAGGTTAGTGTCCTGGGACTTCCTGTATTAAAGATAGTTCTGAAGCACTGAGGAAGCCTGGCAGCAGCAGTTTTTTTACGTGCTAGTGCTCCTCACAGAAATTGTATTAGGAGGTAGGCATAACAACACTTAGGGCTCGTACTCATGCACGATGTGCATCCCTATTAGTGGATCGGCGAACAACCCCTGGCCAAATGCATACAAACGGATGATTCTCGCCCGAAATGGCCGTTCGACGTGTGTAGCCATTGGGGGTCGTGGATTGTGCGCATATTGAGCGTGTGTACGAACCTTTACTGTTGAAGTTGTGCAATCTGATGGTTAGTAAAACAGAGAAGATTTACTGTATGAATCTAAGTAAATATGGAGAATAGGCTGCAAAATGAGAAATATGATGTGTGTTTGGGCAGAAGCAATGTGAATGCTACCTGTATCCCAAATGGAATGTTTTAATTAGATGACTTAAGTGAGAACATTTGTGAATAATAATCTTTGTAATTAAATATTAGAAGAATTAGGAGAATATTTGACTTCACTACACAGATAGTAAGTGTGGCTAACTTTAAAGGGGTGAGATTACAACCTTACGTCTGAACTGCTGTATTCAACATGATCATTTAAATAAAAATACTACTTATCTGCTTTTAAATATAGACTATGTTTATTCCATGGTAGTGGCACTGGGCATCCTTCACAGTCTAGTAGCAAATTGCAATACACAGGGATTAATGATTTCTTTTAGCAGTGAATAGCTGCTGGAATTCTGCCTTGCCTTAGGTCTTATTCTCAGACTGCAAACAAAACATGTCTGATTCTCAAAACAAATAAAGTCGATCTAACATAAATTATGAAGCCTTTAACAGCTACTAAAATAAAATGACTTAGCTATTATTAGGGTTGTTAGCTCACACCTATTATTAAGGATGTACTGTAGTTTCAACCCTAAATTGGTTTCATGTTAATATTACTGCTTCCTTCCCATTAAAATGTTGGCGGTTAACAGTACTGACAAAACATCGATTCAAAATTAATAAAAAATGTCTTATATCTTTTTATTAGATTTTGTCAACTTTCTTAAATTTTAGAGCTCAAACTGTAACATAAAATCAAATGTCAATGTCAAAAAAAAATATATATATATATATATATGTGTGTGTGCACTTTAAGAGCTTGGCTGCTACTGAAGTTTCTTAAACACATCACTTGAAAATAACTTCTCCTTAGTGAAAGCGCTTGTAAGAGGGCTCTATGCAAAAGAAAAAACCACAAAAACAATAAAGTCTCCCACGCTATAAAAACATGAAGGAATCAATCGATAAATTGAACCCTTACATTATTGTACATCCCACATACTAGTCTAGAGCATTCCATATACCCTCTCCTTACCCCACCTGCGGAAGAGATTCACAATAAAAAATCCACAATAAATTCCTCTCGAAAGTTATTCCACCTGCCGGCAGGGTATATACACATGAAGGAACAGGTGAGTATCTCTATATGGCTAGATATAATGGTTTTCCACTGTCTGTTGCATTAAATATAACTTGGCATCTAGGGAATAAATAAACATCAGGCCCCAGGTGCCATCATGAAGCTTTCCATATTAACTTGCTTCCTTGAACAAAGTTATCAGAATAATGAAGTTCGTTATGTCAGTTGAACCTTGTTATTTGGAATATGAGCAATATTTGTATTGAAATGTATCTTTGTATCTTATGTGCAATTGAAGGTGAGTCAAAAATAGACAAGTATTCTCGTGTTGTGGCAGCATACATGATTAAAGAGACGAAATACGTGTATGGATCTTGTTTCCTTTGCTGTCCATAACAGAAGGCCAAATACAATAAATCATGTAGGTATACAACCTTACTCATACACGGCGTACAGCTGCGCCTTCTGTCCGCCCTTGTCCTAACCCATTGAGGTAATACCAATCAGGTTCCTACTATGCGAGATTGGTGCCGGATGGCCATAGGCAGCTGAGGGTCTTTCACTTGGTACCAATAGTGGGGGACTCCTTTCCAGTCATGTTCCTGGGCCACTGTTAGGTTGGTTAGGTAGCGTTAGTTCGGGGATTGCAAATTAACATGATTAGGCAGAAAATTGTATTGACATTTCATACTCTATCAGGGTTATTCAATAAAAGTTCTTATCGTTTAAAATGGTGCTAATTTTGCCCCAACCAATCAAATGTTAAATAAGATCTGATTATTAGATTATTAGATAAATTAGCACCATTTTAAATGATAAGAACTTTTATTGAATCTCTCTGTTTATGTCTTTTTTACAATGTTTATTACATTTTTTTAAATGTAAATACAAAACAGTTAATATTTACCTTAATCTTAAGAATTATTGTAAATTGCCAACAAGACTTGCTGCATCATTTCCTCGCTCTTTTTTTCAATGACTTCATTGTACAAGACAAGCCCATAGCATCTGCCTATTAGGCCCAGTGGATCAATGTTCTTTTTTTAGAAACATCTTTTTTTTTCCCCTCAGAAACCAGCTAACAACTGGGGCTAACTACTGCCTCAGGATTACTGAACCTATTACTTCTACAGCAGAGAAATAAATCACTCATAAATATAACCCTGGCTCTTCCACCTTCTGTGCCCCCATTGCTATTCTCACAGCTGTACAGTAAATGTAGGGGACGTTAATCAGCCAGAAAGGTGCAATGACATCAACCATGAAAGCTGTGAAAATGTTCCAGATTCGCTTGCTTTCTTAATGCTTTGCACATTCAAGAGTTCATAAAAGTACCTGAACTTTCCATCCTCATTAAGAGAGGAATACATGCCATTAGATTTCACCTGTAGTTTATTAGTTTGTGCCTTTAAGACATTTCTATTAATGTATATGTTTAATGTTTCAGATAAATGGTTGTTGGTCTCAGTGGCGTAACTAGGAATAACTGGTCCCCTCAACAAAACTATGATGGGGCCCCTATCCGTGCTTCATCCAAAGTGGTTTTCTGGGAGGTGGCTATATCTGTCATAGGAAAAATAAGAAGATGGGGCCCCCTTGGCTCCACACACACACCCCAGTGGTTGCTCCCCCTGCTCCCCTTTAGTTGTCTTTCAGTGTTTTTGTTTCCAAACTTTATTAAACATGATATTAGAATTTGCAACCTCCAGGAATTCCATTTTCTAATGACCTACCTGGACTATTTTTTGCTTTAATTCCTTTTTACTTTTTATCAATGTAAGCAGGACAGAAATCTGATTTGATGGCTTTTCTTTCTTAAAACATTTAGGTCATAAATGTTGGCTCAATGCCAGACAATTCCATAGATGCAGTCCCCCTGCCCTCCACTCCTAGGGCCAGTCATTTCTTTAGCTCTAGAATATATAGAGGAGCACACTACAAATGGTGAATCCAAAGTTTTATTGTGAAAAACAACAATAACGTAGTGACACATTTCACTTGCAACTTCCTACTTCCTACTAATGCTCAGAATTTTTTTTTATTTGCTAACACTGCTGTCAATCTAATATTAAGCACACCATTGGATACAACACTAAAAGGGAAGTGATGAATATGTTCCTTTTTAAGCTTACATTGCCTCCATGTAAAACTTACTGGGGTGTGGCTTAAGAGTGGGGACTATGCAAGTACTTTTATTTATTTATACATTTTGCCTTATTTACATTTCTATATACTTTAATGTCATTACTACATATTTGTTAATATTGATATAACTATTTATTTAGTGCTTAAACAACACATAAACACTGTCCCTATGTATATTACTTTTACCCACCCCCACCAACATAGTACCTCCGAAAAACCCATGAATTTATAAATTTATTATAATATATATTTATATATATATTACACACATACTATATATCACATATGATGCAGTGTTGCTTTTTCATATTATATATTATTTGAGTAAGCAAACGTGATCTAAAAAGTAAAAAAAGGTGAAAAATCTGACAGTCCAACATTATGTACAGTCCAACATTATGTACACAGTAGGGGAGATTCACCAAGAGCTGCAAGTGCCCTGAACGAATTTCCCTTAACATATTCACCACAGGCTCTGCTGTTCTGTTTGAATCTCACCCCACATATGCACAGCATTTGGTGAATAGGTTGCATAGGCTGTGATTGTGAACCAGTTAGCATGACTTTAACCCGTAGCGGGAGTATCTTTGGCTCTGATTGAATAGCGATGAGTATGTTCAACTTGTATAATGAGGTATTCCTATCTACTTATAAATCAATAGAACTTCAAAAACAAAAAGATTTAGTGGTTGACACACTTATATGTAATGCAAAATATCAAATAAACTTTAATTATGTTAACACACTTCATAACAATAATAATAATAATTAAAAAAAAACAGCAAATCCACCATAAAATAGGTTTAAAATACTTCTCTGTCCCCATTCTCTCCATAAGCATCAGATGGCATTCATTCATTTTTAATGACACCCCCTAACTAGGGATGTGGAATGGTTGACAAGGTATTGGTTTTGTTGCTTGGTGGCGTTAGTAGTTGATCTATGCCTTATGCTCTGATATTATAGTTACTAGGTAGTACTGTTATTACACCAGGGACACTTATTCTGTGGCGAATAAGCTATGTGCTATTATTGCATTAATTAGTGTTTTGATATTTGGCAATACATATAGTACCCCATTTGTACCGCTAAGTTATCTGTTTTTTGAGGCCCCGGAGAGTCAAAAAATTTTATTTTCTTGATTCTCTGCATCTAAGATTAAATGTTTCTTTATAATCCCAAATATATATATATATATATATATATATATATATATATATACATACAAAAATGAAATGAGTCTGCTTTTACTGTCTCATTTTTTTACCTGTAATTCTGTAATTTTATCATACAGAATCCTGTTAATATTGCAAGCACAGGGAGCAAAGACTGAGGTTCTTAATCTTTCTTTACTCAACAATAGCTGATTGTATAAAAATATGATTTTCTCCAGTAAATGATTTAGGTTTGTGAGAGTGACGAAGAGCTTTGAATGAGCAAAAAATTAATGCAAAGCTTTGAAAGGACTCTGAAATCCTGTGTACTGCAGCTTTTTTGATATCTCTCCTGGAGGTTTGATGCTATTTTGCAGACTAGGAACAGAAGAGATTTTATAAGCAATTGAATTTTTATCTCATTCATCTCAATTCTTAACGGGTCAGCACTCGCACAGAAGGTATATGCTAACCCATCTTTAGTGAATAACTCTGCTCATAACTTCTTTTCACTTCATCTTTAATACTTAGCTGCAGGAAAAATATGCAACATTTCTAGTAAATGTCAGGATACATATCATTTATCTTTGATGCCCAATGCCTTTCTCAGCAGTTTGAACTGGGGTTTTGTTTAGAATTATTTTGTAGAAGAAAGTAGAGACATACCATGTCTTAAAAAAAAATCTCTTCTTTTTTGTGTACTGTTGTACTCTTTAGGGGTTTGGGGATATCTGGGCTACTGTATATTGAAACAGACATTGGAACTAGATTGTTGAAATTCTTCCAGTCCCAGGGAAAACAAAGTTACAAATCAGACCGTTCTGTGGCCAAGTAACTGTTTGCAGCTTATTTCTTTACTTATTACATGTGGGTTGTTTCTTATATTTCTATGTCGGTAATCTTAAATGAAATATTGTTTTTATTATAAAATGGGCAGGTAAATAGACAGTGTTTAAATATTCTGGCTGTTTTAAGAACGTATCACTAATGTTTACCACATTGATGAATGAGATGGGGATTTATTTCAGATGTGGAGATATCAGTCATCTTCAAATTTTCTGTACGAAAGGCTATAATGCCGTAAGTCCTCTTTGTACAGATACAATATGACTTAGAAGACATAGCACAGACTAAAGAATTGGTTTTGTCCCTTTATATATTTACTGTGATTGGTAACCCACTGCATGTTTGATATTCCAAAGCCTTTAACAAATAAACTCACTTTTGTAAAAACACTTCCAGGGCAACGCATCATCAGCTGCTATATCCTATTTCCATCTTAATGTCTCGCTTACCCCATTACAACGATTTTGCAACAGTTAATGCAACTGTAATAGGACTTGTGGTGGTTGCTGCAGTACACAAAAAGGCCAGTACACAAGAGCAATAAACAACTGCCACAAGCTGGTGTTAAAGTCATGCAACAGTTAAAAGGTATGTCCATCCTAAAATTAAAAAAATTCTGTAGTGTAGCTTTCCCCCTCCCAACCCTAACCACGTGGTTTGTTTGTTAAAACAAGTCCACATAAACTTACTTAACAGACCGGGTTCCCTCAGCTTCAGCCTTCAATGCAACCTTCGGGAACAGAGTCTGGTAAGTAAGTGTGTGTGAACTTTATACAAGCAAACCATGTGGTTATGGTTGGAGGGGGGAAGCTACACTACAGCAAAAAGGTTTCATGGTAAAATAAAAGTGCAACGCCAATGTATCTGGATGGAGGGAGGGAGGGGGCGTCGGCTCCACAGTGAATGCCTCAGGGAGGAGGCAGATATGTTTTCGCACACAGGAAGGCTCCTACTCTTCACTTTCCTGGTCTTTGACTAGACATTGCAGGAGAACCATTTGGAGCAGAGGAGAAAGGTAACACTTTTTTTTTACACTACACCATGGGGCCAGCATGGGATTACATTTTAGTTTTTTATGGGGGGTTTTTGTGATGTACCTACGTAATTTGCAATTACGTAGGTACATCACAATACAATGCACAGTATCAGTCAAAGCCGGCTGTTACTACATGGTCCTGTTCAAATCTTCACTGGTAATTGCCATAAAAACAAGTGGGAAACACAATAAATTCCCACGTACTAGCAATTTGCACACAAACCACACCTATTTAAAAAAAAAAAAAAACGTAAGTGCAGGTTTATTACACTTGTAATTTTACAGTTACAGTTATTAATAGTAAATGACCTGCAGAGAATGTGTAAACCTTTGTAAATGTTCCATTGTTAAAAATATGAAATTCCACCTTTAAAATCATAGTAACACAAATCATCATAGTTATATATTAATGAAGAACACGGAAGCATTGATGATAAAGCATTAGAAATTATAGCCAGGGAATAGATTTTTAAAAGAAAAAACATATGATGAATTATAAAACCACTGAAATGGAAGTTAGCAGAGATGTAAACACGAGTTGAAACAGAACCATTTTCTGTATTTGTCATTCACAAAAAGACTGGGTGACAAGTTAAAGAGCATAAATATGTAAATAAAACCCATATGACTGTAGTCTGTTTCTGTTCAGGTTGATTTTTGATAAACTGATTTTCCTATATTAAGCAGCCAGATCACTGTGCAGCTGTATAAAAATAAGGCTTATTACCAGTGGAAAACAGAAATATTTCTTTCTGCAAATATCATTGTATAAATCCGCAAATGGAATGAATGGAAGCTGACAATTTTTTCTGTAGAAGCAATCTTTTTCCAATATAGCTGATATAAATCAGATAAATTTAAATGTATATGTATTCCATTGAGGAGATTTAGCCAGAGGCACAATCTCTCTAGGCAAATCCCCCATACCGGATTTACCAGAGGCTGTGTGACTATGGGTGAATCTCACCCACATGTAAGAATTTAACGCCAGCTATTAACGCCAGAAATTAGAGAGTTAATTACCACCAATATTAAATCTGCTTTTTTTCTCTACTCTGACCTACCTATCCCTTGTTTTTTAGCTCTGTGAGTTTTACTTTTTAAAGAGGACGGGGCACAGCTATTCAGTAAAGAACTTTCAATCACCCAGCCCCTCCCCCTGGCAAACTACACGTAGAAACTATCCATTCTATAAAAGTAAAGCTTACTGTATTTCTCTATCTCTGTATGGCTGTATTTCCTATCAGGAAAAGGAATAAGCATTTTTACTGTGCAGATAAACCCAATCCTGTCTGTGTTACTTAAGTCCCAATGTAGCACGGCACCTAAAGAAATCAGTTAAAAATTGTCCCCCTCCCATACACACATACACACACACATAACACACACACACCTTCAAACTCCTACAGCTAAAAGAAAATCTTACTTGATTCAAGCAGTTATTACAGCTGCCAGTGCTGCTTATCTTTCCATAGCAAAACAGTTTTACTTTCACTATAACACAAAATCAATGGGTGAATGCTATTGGCTGTAGGGAGGCACAGATTATCTCCACTGCACATGCTCCACACTGGCTGTGCCTCAGTTTTGGTAGGGGGTGGATACATAGAGAGGAGACATGCATACTAAATATCAGTGAGCTGAACAGGACATGAGGAGGTCTAGTGACAAGGAGCACTTAGAGCAAAAAGGTATCAAGTTCCTGACAGCACTAAAAATATAGAAAAGGATAAAGGCAAGTCTTTTTTTTCAGTTTAGTGTCCCTTTAAATGTGGCTTGCAGACACTAGTAATATTCTTATCCTGCACTCTAAGTTAGCAATCATGTTTGCTGTGAGCTACACTACAGCAAATAAAGTCACATTAAACAGTGACCCTGGTCTAATGTAATAGGAGATTTTGTCGCTGAGGCTTTGTTGAGATGAAATATCATTGAATTTGACTTTAAGCAAAGTTTACATATAAGTAGTAATGTCAAAATGTAAAAACAATCTGTGCTCTTCTTAAAAGAAAATTGTGTAACCATAATAACTGATATACATATTGTTATTGGTATTTGTATTGTCTGGTATGCCAGTGCAGGATTACATTGTGAACTTTATTTATAAGTATCTATGCATTAAAGTACTTGTAACTGTCTTGTTTAGTGAAATATGACGTGATATTGAAAAGCAGGGAAGCTGAATCCTGAAGTAGGCATTCAATCAGCATGTGAGAAATATTTAGCATCTATTTAAAGCACTAAATGCAATGAAAATTTGAAGTCCTAAGTTCAAGCAGATGGTTTCATTCTAGAAGGTGCCACGCAACAGGAGCTTATATAGATGATAAAGGATGAAACATAAGGTTGGATTTAATTAGTTGAAAAATTAAATGAAATCAGGAACTTATTAAAGACAAAAAAAGGACCTTGGTTTTCCCTCAAACAAGTCCTTTAAAGTACAGCTTGTATGCCAATCTTTCCCAGCCCCCTCTCAAAGTCGGGGACTGTTCCCAAGCCGACCAATGGGAAAGTGTGTAGGAGGTGATGGGCCAGACAGATCTTGTACAGACATACAAGACAGATTTTGGGAACTCGTTGGGGGAACTAATTCAAACCCAGGGGTAAGGACCTCCACTTTTAAGGGTTGGAGACTTGTATGGGGGATAATGGAGACCATTACTAACTGATATAATAAAGGTAAGCAACAAGATGTAATATAGCAAAAGCAAAGTACCTACAGTAATCATTGTTGTATTACATTGCTTGCGCAAAAACATAGAGATCAATATCGGCCCAATATCGGGGTGTCGAACTATTGTGTTTTTACCTTCCCCCCCAGAAATGCAGAAGTCCTATACCTTCTGCAGAACAGTTTTGGCTCTGCATGTTTGTGTATGAGGCTGCTGGATTGCATTTGACAAGAACTTCCTGCAGGCCGAAGGAAAGGAATACTCCATACAGCAGATCCATTTGGAGCTCCTACAGACGACCAACTACACTCATGAGTTATTGTGATAATTACCTGCTCTCATGTAGACTAAGTCCGTGCTTCTACTGGAGCAGGGTATATTACTTTGTGCGTCGCCTATAATAGTATAGTATTTGAGGTTATAGGGCATGTCCACCCCCAAAATAAAAATGTTACCCTTTTCTGGCCCAACTGTTTAGTGTTAAAAAATCTTTACCTTTATCCTCTGCTCCAAATGGTTCTCCTGTGACTATTTAAAGTCTAGGAAACTGAAGAGTAGGAGCCTTCCTGTGTGTAAAAAGGTATCTGTCCCTTCCCTGTTCTCCTGGAGGACTCCGGCATGCGCAGGTGAGCCATCCAACCTTCCGGATCCCTAGTCTTTGCAGTTCATGTTTAAAAAATCTACTTTTCTGTAGTATAGGGGACCCCCTTTCAACCTTAACCGCCAGGTTTAAAACTTAACTAAGTGTCCAGAAACAGACTTACCAACCTTCATTCCCTCAGCTCTCTCAATGGCCGACAGCCCCGTCTGTGATTGGCTTACACCCATAGACTTGGCTGCCAGTCTGGCCCCTATTGCTACTCTGTACCTGGAAGCAGAGACATTTAAGGGCTGATGCAATTAGAGGTTCAAAAGCTGTCTTTTCTCACTGTATAAGACCTTTAATGTGTGTTCTCACTGCATCTGGCTTTTATTTGTTTGTTGTCACTGTATGCCTTTACTGTCTCCTCTCTCTGTATGGGATGTTATCGCGGGTGCTGCTTCTCCATTTCTTCCCAAGATCCTCTGCTTCTGGTAGCAACTTCCCATGAGCTACATCGTTATTTTGCACTAGCCCATAAGACTTCAATGTTTAAATCACCAGCAGCAGAGGAACATGGGAAACAGGAAGAAAGGGAGAATCAATGATTGCAATGGTATTAAGGTATTGCATTTTTCAGCATTCAAACATTTTGTAAAAAATAGCAGATAAGGTCCTCATTGTGTGGGGAATCATACCGCTTGATCTCTGCAAAGGAAGTAATTTTTAGATTTCAGATTTAAATCAATTAATTTTTACATTTTAAACATGTACTGATTTCTAATGATTTCTTATACAACCAACTAAACATATTGTGCTACACTTGCTAGATTGTGAGTTCAAACACCTATAAATTCCCAGTGCATTTTTTCTGTTTGTGTGGTGGTGAATAAAAAGAATGATCTATATATTTGTTTCTAAAAAATAAATGGAAAAGTGCCAAATAAAAAAATCTACAAATAAAATAGATCAGTCAATATTATATCATGCTTAGGGGTATGTATTTAATGCAAAAATAGAATGTAAAATATTAGAAAGGCTGGAAAAGGAAAGTTACCATGGTTACTGAAAGACCTCGCAGTTAGTTTATGTGAGCATTAATTGCCGGGACATGGTGCCTGCCTGATCAATGGATCGTTTAATGAGCTTCAGAAAAGTGTAAAGAATATACTGTGGCCATCTTAGTAACCAGTTGTCAAGCAATTAAACACTATAACAATTTCTTTCAAGAAAGACCAAGACTTTGTTTGCCACCAACAAATATCACCAAATAAAAATATTTATCGTGAACAAATGCCAAAATACTGTGAGTATTTTAGCATTTACCTGCATGCTTACGGTACCTGCGTGCTTACTATAAAACGTTCTTTCCTTCCTAATGTCAGGCAAATCAACCAAATTTCAGTGGGTTGCAATTAGATTCCCATGTTAGATTGTAATTTACCCAAAGTTCAATTTCTTTTCTGCCTTCCTCTATCAATTTTGTCAAGCTTGGGTGAGTGCCCCAGAACATAAAGAACATTGGTGATTTATTTTTTCTGTCTGGAGAAAGCTTTATTTTTGGCTACGTTTTTCCCAGTGATGTGCAAATCACAGCTTACTGAATAGTCATAAATGTTGTAATTTAGCAAATTGCCTAACATTCAGATCGAGACCGTACAGTTCTTCAGAATCACACGGGGCCAAACTGCAAATTTTACATGGTTTCGGTTTGTATGAAGAGTTTCATGAATAAAGTATAAGCCAATGTGTGCAGGATTATTCTGAGAATGCTGTTAGCAATGCTTGAACTAGTTTGCAATGCTGGTAGATAACAGATCTATGTGCAGGATGAAAAAGGTCCACAAAATCTGCCATCTGCTGCTTGATATTTTTGGGGTAATCTGTTAAATAATCTAAACGCAAAGATGTAGGACAATGCGTATATTAAATTACTGTTCTCCAGATTTGCTACATTAATCTCCTAATTTTCTGATCTAGAACTGGAGCGTGTGTAATTGTATTTTCTTACCTGTGCTGTTTCATACAGGATATCATTTGCCATTAATTTTACCTGACTAGAATTTATTCTTTTTATTCAGCTGTGGTGAATATACATTTTGTATGTATGGAGAATCAGAGCAGATCTTGTCTTGTAGCAGCAGGATGTCTCTCTTGAAAGTAATATTGATTCTCTCTTTGGTTCAGTGACAGAAGTAATACATTGAATGCTCCTTGCAAACGATTGATGTGCATGTACAATGGAGTGAGATACCACACAGGGCTCCCCTTCACTGCTCATGTATGCAATGATCTTATACCCTTATGGTCATGTTATTTTGTCGCCTGTTGGGTTTTCACATGGAGTATATCATTAGTCCTGCATTTTTGAACTGTGGATTGTTTGATCGCTTGTGTTTAGTTGCATTGCTATATTACTGATATAAAATTTGCTGTTTAATTATAAAGCATCCAAATGTTGTTATTGCATGTGACAAATGAAAATGAGTCATGGGGTCTCTGTAGAAAGTAGCTGAGTTGTTTTGAACTTTCAATTTTTACATCAAATGATGGATGAACTCCAAAGAGATTAAAATGCCTACACACAGAATGATTTAGAGGTAGCATTATCCTTTGTCTTCAGTGCTGAATCATGTGCAATTTTGCCAACACATCAGGATGATCAGACAGCATAAACGGTATACCCAATATTTAAAGCCATTAGTCTGGTTACCCAAATACCGGTTTAGTAGATACCGGTTTAGTAGGTAATGCGGAGCTGGAGCAAATTAAAATGTAGCAGTCTGATTTTAATTTGCTCCTGCTCTGCATTATCTACACAGAATATTAACATTTCAGTAAAAAAATACAAGTAAATATGGGGAATTGACCTTCTATATTATGTCTTTTAAAAAGGAAAGCTTTCTACCTCTATGCCATAAGGGCTACTAAATGGGTTAACAGTACGTGTAGAACCTCCATCTTTTGCTAGAAACATAATAGAATTAAAAGAAAGCATAGGGAATTGAACCTGTGTCCAAATGGTCTTTCTCCCCTCCCCCCAAAACCAGCATTTTAGCAGTGCGTCATGTGGGTGTTTGTTCATGTTATGTGGTGGGATTGCCTGGGTCCTTTTTAGGACTTTCAGACTTATACCATTTGAGCCTCCCCCTGGATACTTGCTGGGAGTGGAAAGGGAGAGCAAGTTTGGAATGGATCCTGATACCTACAGGCTAAAGGGATTAAGTAACCTCTCTCCGGGCCTGCAGCTTAACAGTGAGAGGCAGATAGATCCGGAATCACTTGCATGTTTGTGCACTTTGTGTTGGTATCACTGAAAACATGACCCCAAGCTTTCAATAAAAATAATAAATAAAAAAAATGGTACTGTTAAGGTTGAGCTGCACATTGTGGCAGGACTACCTGGCAAAATATATATATATATATATATATATATATACACAAACATAGAAAAGATAATCAATGCACATTCCTTGGCCCCATACAATATCATATTATCTGCACACTGCACACATTACTGTGATCACATGAATGAAAAGCCTTTCAACCACGTCAAGGTAACCCCAGTCTGGAATGTCCTAACTTCTAACCTTTTTTACTTCAATTATGACTAGCTAGCTTTTGCATTTCTCATAGTTGCACACTGGATCAAAGTTGTAGTTGTAAATTAGCCTAATTGGAGTCCACAATCCTTGTATTGTATGTATTTATTATGAAGCATGGTCAAGCTTCTATGTGGTAAGAGCACCCCTAACACGCCCCTTTAATGGGAGGTCCTGTGCCTTTAATATAAAGCACTGGATGGATGGCTTCTTCCCTCATTTTAAAATTCCAAAGGGCTGGGGGGAAGTGAGAAAGCCTGTTATATTAATCCAGTGTGTAACTATGAGAAATGCAAAAGTTTGCTAATCGTAATTGAAGTAAAAAAGGTTAGACGTTAGGACCTTCCAGACTGGGGTTACCTTGATGTGGTTGGAAGGCTTTTCGTTCATGTGATCACAGTAATGTATACTAAAACCCCTTTGTTTATAAAGTATGCCAGTGTGCATATAATATGATATTGTATGGGGCCTAGGAATGTGCATTGATTATCTTTTCTATGTTTGTATAAATGTTTGACCAGATCAGTAGCACTTCCTCTAAATGTAGTTGTAAATTAGCCTAATTAGAGTGCTTCCACAATCCTTGTATTGTATATAGATATATATATATATATATATATAAACAGAGAGATAGTTTGTTTGTTAATTTGTTTATTTATTTTTAACATTTGTCTCTCAGCATGACTGTTTATGAAATCTGTTTGATTTAACTTTAATTTGTAAAATGAGATTTTTAGCTCTGTGTGTGGTAAAAAGATCACTGTAATGTAAATTATATTAATTTGCCAATATTGTAACTATGTGAAAGTTGATTGCCAGTCAAATTGATGTTAGACAGCTTCTACTTTATTGTAATAGAAAATATGCTTTCATTTATTGACATTATTGTGATATTTATAATTGCATTTTATTCTTGTTTTAAAATATTTATATGTATTTAAAAATATTTAAGCTGAATAGTGAAACTTGAACAGCTTCTATCATGCTTGTACATTTGTGCATACAAGTACCTGATTCTATTGAGAAATCAGTTGTTTATTGATACATAATCTTTGTATAGCTGTAAGTTAAAAGTACACAATTGTGCACAATATTTATTAATTCTAAAATTCAGCAATTACTGTATACATAAAGGACAATAATGGTATCTTACTCACCAACACCATCCTCCCTTTAATAAAGCTAGTACCCAGTGTAAGTACCTAAACCTCTAGGTCCTCATCCCTGGGTTTACTCTAGGTAGGAGTCTAATAGGGAGATTCACCCAGAGCCACAACTGCTCTGGGCAAATCTCCCATACAGGATTTACCGGAGGCTGCGCGGCTCTGGGTGAATATCACCCTGACGTAAGTATTAATGCGGCTCTTACGTCTTAAGAGCCGCGCAGCCTCTGGTAAATAGGTTTGCGACGGCTGCGCAAGTTCCTGTTCTGGGTCTTGCGCAGCCGCTGCAAAGCAAGCCTTAACATTGTGCTAACTAAGCATAAATCAGTTAGCGCGACGTTAAGAAGGGGCAGGAGCGCTGCGTGCCAGCAGCTCTCCTGGGTAAATCGCCCCATAAGACTGCAATAATTACCAAAAATTGTGATTGGTAATCTGTTCTAGCTGGTCTACTTCAGTCTGGGAACAGGCCAATAAGAATGTGCACTTCTTGCAAGTTGTGTCTTCCATTTGGTCAGGTCCTGGACTGAGGTAGGGGACAGAGTTAGTCCTAGTAACCTAATGGAAGATAGGTATTACTGTTTAGAAAATGTTAACCCAAAGGTGAGGACCTAGTGATCTATACCAATCAGAATCAGGTCCACAGTACCATAAATATTCATGTCTTTTTTATTTGGAAGTTTTCTTGGGAGTTTGCTGGGTTCTTTAGTGGTTAATATGTTATACAAACTATGCATTACACTCTTTTATTTTGTAGATAAACCATTTTATAGAACTGCTAATTTATCAGACTGTAATTAGGGAAACTTTCTATGTGCTTGGTCCCTTTTGATTCTTTCAAATGCTCTTCCATTCCCAGAAATAGAAATACTGTATTTAATCCTAACTTAACAAAAATCAAGTATTGAAAGCTGTAGATTTTAACATAAAAGCTGCATCATTGTATATGTATTGAAATCTCACTAAATTCTTGTTACTATTAATGCACAGCATAACATGTACAAAATAACAAAAGCAACAGTGTAAACTTCAGAAGCTAAAGACTAAAAGCTACAAGGATTGCCAACTTAATTTGATTTTATTATCTTGTAGGGATTCCTTTAGTAGTATGATGAGGGAGGAGGACTGAAGTGTATTAGATCAATGCATTTTAGGTACTGCTTGCTTTGTAGGGGTTTAGTAGCAGTGGTTCCTATTTTTTTAGGGTTTTTGGTTCCTGTGATAATACTGTTCCTGTTTTTTCACAAAAATGTGTGGTGTGCTTTTATTTACTATTTTGTAAATTGCTATATTGGACAAATGGAGGCAAATGATAGCTCTGTACTAAGCTGGAATACACAGAGAGAGACTGGAAAATAACTTTGATGCTGTGATGTACCACCATATAAATGATAGCTACAACCAACTGAACTGATTATCAATTCCAAAGACTATAGGCAGAACAAAAACAGTCCTTAACTAAACCTGACACTAAAGGCTCATACATGCATGCGATTTGCTGCCCGACAAACGTGCAGTGTGTAGCCATTTGATCTGGCGCCATTTGTTGATCTGCCAGGTCAGACAAACAATGACACCTGACCGAGCAGACACACATGTGATTATTGTCCGATATAGCCATTCGCCAGCCGTTGGGTGGCAACTCACATAAATGTACAAGCCTTTAGTGGAACAGATGATAAAATATTATTAGCAAAAGAGACAGCGGAAGATCTATTAACATGATAAGATGATGCCCAGGAAGCAGCTTGATTTTGGATTCCCAATAAGTAAGAGAATGGTTCTCTTTATCAAAAGCAACTGATAGATCCAGATGAATGAGGACAGAGAACTGACTATTGGTTTGGTTAAAACCCTGATTGAAGTGGGTCCCACCGATTATTAGCATGGAGGTAATTAGTAACAGCATGGCATTGTTAAACCATCAGCAAATAAAGGGAATATTTAGAAAAGTTCCCTGTGGTACTATACGAATGCATTTTTCTTTATCCTTTATTAAATATAATATAGATTGGCTGCAATGCAAAAATAGAGAACATTTTTATTATATCAGTTTTGAATAAAACAATTTTGTATACCATAAAGAAGAGAAAAGATAGGAAAGGCACCAGATCATAGTGATGGTGTAGAACAATTATTAATGGTATTGACATTTTATTCAATTTGTCTTAAAAAGCTTCACAATATATACTTAAAAAAATCCTTATTAAACTGCCTAAAGTTCTAGGACTTATTCTGTTAAAATTGTAATGTCATTTTCTTACATTTTACCTTTCCAGGTCAAGACCGCAGTGAAGCCACTTTGATAAAAAGATTTAAAGGAGACGGTGTTCGGTATAAAGCTAAACTCATTGGAATTGATGAAGTTTCAGCTGCAAGAGGAGACAAGTTATGCCAAGATTCCATGATGAAGCTCAAGGTGAGTGTTCAGGTTTAACAGAAATGTGTTTGTTATTATGCTTCTTTTTATCATAAGTATATTTTGTGTCTAAGAAACATGCAATTCAATGATTAAGGAATTCTCAATCTGCAAACAAGTATGGCTTATTTATCAGAGCTATATTTTGGTATAGATAATGAATTTGGCGTGTTTTCTGTTCAGAGATCTCTGGGATTTTTATGTGCCACAAATTGTTAATGGCTATATATTTTGCTTCCAAGAGCACTTAGTAAACAGTATTGTTATTGGCACTTCCTTTTTTGTGTACCCCTGCTGCTTGTGCTCCATAGTGATCAAATGGCTTTATTACGGTAACTCAACCATCATTTTATGCCATCTGCTAGAATACCATGATCAACAGTGTTTTCTGAAATGTTAATCTGCAATCAGATTTGCATGTATAGGTGTCAAATACTTCTGTAGTAGTTGTGTTAAAATAAATGTGTATTCTAAATCATATACCCATAATCCCTCTCTGTTTCAAGTAAATGTCTTAAGTCCTTTTGTGCTATTTATTTTAAAGTCTGATGATTGTTCTTCCTTCGCCACTTATCACATCTGTTTTGCGGATTACATAGACACTGCATCCATGCCCTACTATATGCATAGTGTTGTATCGAATGCGTTGTCATTTAACACAATTTAAATGAAAATTTTTCATTTTAGAGCGGTTCAGGGCCTTACCCTGAATGGGTCAAATTTTAAGTGCTGCCATTACCTCTGTGCTCCTTACCTGCTGGGTTCCCGCAATGCAGTAACTCACGCTAAGTGAAGAGGAGCACAGAGGGTAAGTATTATATCTCCCTGATTGTGTTGTTCTATCAAAATAAATCACCACATTTTACTTAAAAGTGTGCGTTTGGGTCTTTTGTGATATATTTTTATGGTTTTCCATGTGGGATGAATTCCACCTTTTAGTACAGTATGTGATTGACATTTGATTACAGTTTAATATAAGTGGAAAATATTTCCTCACTTTCACATAGTGTATACAACCTCAGCTGTGACCAAATAAATCAGCCCCAGTTTAACTCACCATGTTAAAACATACAACATGTTAAACTGTCAATGGATAATACAGTGAGAACTGTTGCAAAAATCATTATTAGGAACAGCTAAGTGAACAAACATTCAAACGGGGTGAAATCTCAAAGGGATAGTTCACTGAAAAAGTGAGCTACTCCTTTAATGCCTTGATTAAAGACCGGGAGGTAAAGTACCTATGTCTGCCCTGTGATTGACAGCAGCATAGAGAACTGCATTAACATTAACCCTGCATCTGCCTTAGGCTGGGTACACATGGAGGGACTGTTTGTCCCGACCAAGCGCTCACTACGAGAGAGCACTCTGCTGGGACAAATGTCCTTCGGTAGCTGGAAAATTCAGCTGCAAATTTATATATTGTAACATACCTGTGGGAAAAGTTATGGATGGGCAATATATTCCCTTAAGGTTTCTTACCAAGACATGGTGAGGTAAAACCAGAAGCCTTGCACTGTGCAAATATCTGGGTTTGTTCCTTGGCTGCTGGTTACAACTAATAGTTGTACCGGGTCTGGTTTTACTGGGAATCCACTAGTGAAGGGTGGGGTGGATTCCCAATCCCTTAAACTGTTCCGGGTTTTCCTCTAGGTAAGTCTTTAATAGGCTCCCAGCTGTCTCCCAGCTCTCTCTCTCACTCTGGACAGGAGTTACCTGGGGGAGCCAGGTACTGTAGGTTACAGGATTACTTCTGTAAGTAACAGAAATTGTGCATTTCAGGGCTAGGCCACACTGCAGCGTTTCTTTCTGCATTTGCGCATGCATTTTTTCAGATAATTGAAAATGTGGCAACGCACCGAAAACGTGTGTTTCGGGTGCATTGGGATTACGTATGCGATTGCGATTTGCTTTCCACATTTTAATCACAATCGCATGCGTTTTTCTATTTATATTGAAAAAACGCATGCACAAACGCAAAAAAATCGCACACGAAATTGCATTAACCTGAAGAAATTTTGAGTTAATGTGGGTTTTAGATCGATTTTAGAGCACAGCGCCATTTCCAAATGTTTTTTGGACATTGTTGTTTTTTACTTACCCTTTAAATATGTCACATGCATTAAAGGTAGATCAGTTGGTGTGTGTGTACTCATATCAGGTTGGGGGATAAAATACTAACTTTTTTGATGATTGGTCAAAATGTGTTTTTTTGACTATAGTTACCCTTTAAATATGGCTGCCATGGAAATGGAAGGGTGGGTCAGTAGGTGTGTGTACCTGGATCAGGTTGGAAGTTAAAAAACAAGCTTTTGATTATTGATCAAAATTAGTTTTTTTTACTTTAGTTACCCTTTAAGTATGGCTACCATAGTAATGGATAAGTAGATCAGTAGATGTATGTACCTGTGTCGGGTTGGGGGTTAAAAAAAACAAACTTTTTTTGATGATTGGTCAAAATTCGTTTTTTTTTACTTTAATTACCCTTTAAGTATGTCCGCAACAGTAATGGAGGGGTAGGTCAGTTAGTGTGTGTACCTGTGCCATGTGGGGGTTAAAAAAACAAACTCTTTTGATTATTGATCAAAATAAGATAAGTATGTGTGCGTACCTGGGTCTGGTTGAGGGGGTATGTCTTTTTTGTGTTTACAACCATAAAACTATCTTTTATTGAAGATAAATCTAAATTAGTTTTTTTGACTTTAGTTACCCTTTAAGTATGACTGCCACAGTAATGGATAAGTAGATCAGTAGGTGTGTGTACCTGGGTCTGGTTGAGGGGTATGTCTTTTTTGTGTTTACAATCAAAGGAATAAAGGGTAGGTCAGTAGGTGTGTGTACCCTTGTGAGGTGGGGGGTATATGTTTTTGAATGTATGACCATATAACTAACTTTTATTGATGATTGACCAAAATTAGTTTTTGACTATAGTTACCCTTTAAGTATGGCTTCCATGGGAATGGAAAGGTAGGTCAGTAGGAGGGTGTATCTGTGTCTGTGTGGGGGGTTGGGGGTATCACCGTTTGTATTTATAACCATGAAACAAACTGTTTTGAAATATCCACATTTGAGGATTGTTACCATTATAGTCTATGGGAAAAAATGTCCCGAAATTCGCAGATAACGCTTCCGCGGATTACTTAGCTAGAAGATAGCACACTTCTCCTATATGTCCCGCACGTCTGTTCCGAATTTTATGTCTTTAGCTCAAAAACTGTGGGAGGAGATGCAGTCCAAAAAAGTGGAAGAATAAAACGGAAGAAGAAGAAATAGAAAGAACAGGAATTTGGCTTTTTCAAGCCAAATTAATGATCCTTACATACATACAGACAAAACGGCAACATCTTCCATAGCGCTTTACAATTACATGTATACGTTCACATCAGACCCTGTCGCGAAGAGCTTACAATCTAAGTATCTATTTTACATATACAACCAATCAGTATATCTTTATGATTGTGGGGGAAACGGCTCCACCAGGAAACCCATGCAAGCACAAATAGAACATACAAACTCCTTGCAGATGTTTCAAAAGGTGGATTCAAACTAAGGACTTCATTGCTATGTATGTGTAGGGTAGTAGTGTATATGTGTGAAATTGTGAATGTGTGTAGCAGAATATGTATATTTAAATGTGTAGCAGTATATGTGAGTGAATGTGTGCTACATGTGTGTGTATAGTAGTGTATTATGTAAGCAGCAATGTATGTGTAAGTACAGTATATGAAAAGTGGATGAATCGTAAATACACAGCAGTGATTGTTCTGTTTATTCTATATACAGTACGATCGTTCAATGCACAATACAGGGTCCAATGTGTTTGGCTTTCTCTACTGTAGTAAAGGAAATGTTCTGTCTTGCCCGAGGCTGTGGGACAAGTATTGTTACAAAAACATTGTATTAAAAAACTGTGTAAATGTACCTGTAACCAAGGCTTTCTGGTCCATCAACTAAAATAAGACACTTACAAAGGCGACAAAGTTCACGGCAATGGTGCATACTCTTGTACGTAGGAGACTGTACTTATAAGGGATAGCAAAAAAAAGAAAGCAACAGTGGAGAAGGGTGTCCTCCGGCAGCTATGACCATTTAAAATCGGCACTTTATCTTACAAAAATTGAGCACGTACAGAACACCCCCCAAAACTCAGGTTCTGTTTTACTTATATTTACCACAGATGCTCCAAGACTGTGTAAAGAACAATACAAATCCACAATCCATCGTCACGGCTCTCAGCTACTTCCTGGTAATTACTGTCAGTCAAAGGCGTGACATTGACGTCATGGGCAATGGCTGATGGTCGTTACTGAAAGTGCCTCTGCTTCTGCTGCTTGTGCACATAAACGGCACATGCAGCAGCATCTGAGGCGTGGACTAAGAGACAATGGATTGTGGGTTTGTAAGGCTCTATAAACAGTCTGGGAGCTGCATGACTTTGTATTATATGCACTACCCTTGTATGTAACATGAATGTTTTTGGCACTAAATAAATCCATAATAATAATTTAAAAAATAGAGATTGGGCATCCAAATCTATATATATATATATATTATGGATAATGTCCTTGCAATAACCTATATTTTGATTTTATAATATTTTTATGATCTTGGAAATAGCCATTTTCTAAATTAGTTTAAATCTGCTTCATTTTCACTGAGCCAACAGGCAGTCCAGACACCTGCTGTTAAAATATGCTGTCCTGCATGTCCTGAAAACCCACTCCCACGTCTTAAAGATGCCTGGTTCTTTCTAAAATAATTGCAAGGTTTATCTGAGCACTGGTAAATGATGACAAAACCCAGGCGGTCTAACAGATTAATGTTCTTGTCTTGTAAGGAAGAATACAAGCCTTTATATTTAACAGTACGACGTAAGGGTTTCTGTTCAATTTTAATAATTTCTGCTTTTTTTTATTAAAGTATATGTGATGCATTAAGGTTACTTTCTCTTTCAATGCACATGACATCAACTGCTGTGAAAGCACCAAGCTCAGTGGCAAGTCAATGTTGAGGCTTCCAAATTCAGGGAAAACAACAGTGACATTAAATTTTCAGTACTCGGGGATGGTTTTAGACAGGATAAAGATGTGGTGAAACTGCTGTTGTAATTTGAGTTAAACCTCATCCATCCAGTACAAATCCACTGCACGGTGTTCATGAGAATTTATTATAAATATAAGAAATCAATTATATATCCAGTTTGTTAAAGGGCATGTCCACCCCCAAAACTATATCCCCCCCCCCACTACTGGCCCCACTCTGTAGTGAATAAAAATCCTTACCTTACATCCCAGCTCCAAATGGTTCTCCAGTAATCCCCCCCCCCCAAAAGTCCCAAAAACTGTCCACCAGGAGTACTGCAGAGTCCATATAGGACTCTGCCTCCTGTCTCTCCTCCGGCCTCCCGTTTTGGTCTCCCTCCCCCTAGCGTAAAATCCCTTTCCCATATGATAGGTCTTGCTCCCCCAGCCCCAACCCCATTAGTATTATTGCAAGAAAGTCCCACGATCATTACTTACCTTACCTCTCTCCTTCGCCGGCAGCCGCGTCCGTGATTGGCTCCTTCTCAGTTCTATGCAAGCAGAGGGCCGGAACTGTGCGGCAAGGAGAGAGGGAAGGTAAGTAATGATCGCCGAACTTTCTTGCAATAATACTAATGTGGTTGGGGCTGGGGGAGCAAGACCTATCATATATAAAAAGTTTTTTTAAAGGGTGGACATGAACTTTAAGTTTAATATTAATAAGGCTTTTTCTTTAACTGAAACACATTTTTTACATGTGTAGGCCATTTGTTATGAACACTACCTTAGTAGCCACATGTACAGCACAAGTAGTACAAACTTATTTGTATACCTTTATGTAAAGTATGCAGAACTGTAATCCTAAAATGTAGTTTACGCTAGTAAGAGAAGGTGAAAGTCTGTAAAACCAAAACACTGCTTCAGGCATTTTCTCGGGAAAAAAGACACAAGTTAACTATTTACATAACTACAAAGTATTGGAGGTTATTATATATAATGTAGGGCACCTCTGCCCAACCCCAACCGCCATGTCAGCATGTTAAAAAAAAGACAATGTCACTTATAGCCCCTCGATCCTCCGGCGCACTTATCTGGTTCCCTGCTTGCCTTAACTTTCAAGCCGGGACCGGACTGGCAGCAGCATCTGTGATTGGCTGAGAGGCAACCAATCACAGTCGCGGCTGCCGTCAATGGAGAGCGCCACGGGAACAAAGGGCTGTAAGTAGCGTTCTAAATCTTTTTTTAATGAAATGACAAGGTGGTTGGGGGAAGGCAGGGATTCCCTACACAACAGAAAAACCTTTTTACACTAGGTGGATGGCCAGCCATGGATGGATCCAGATGGTGGGAGGGAGGGGTGGAAAGGGCTCATGTGTGCTTGCCACTGTCCTCTCAGAGAACAAGGAGGGGGCAGAAACCTTTTGGACAGGAAGACATGCACTGCATAAGGAGCAGAGATGTAAGGTAAAGATACCTTACAGAGGGGCCAGTAGTGGGTTAAATTTTAGTTTGGGGGTGGACATGCCCTTTAAATAAAGGCATAAAGGCAATTTTTGAAGGTGCCTTGATTTAGATCTTTTTAATTATTATTATTATTTCTGATAAACTGTTCAATAACTATTAAAAATGAAAACCCTACAGTGAATACTAAAGATACTATGAAACATTCTGCTTTCTGGTATTCCTGTTTCCCATCTTTCTCTTCTTTAGTCAATACTAGATTCTGCTGCATACATGGACTTGTGTTCTAATAAACAGGAACTATAAGGGTTATGTACACTGTAAAAACAACTTGAGCTTACTGGATAGCTTTGGCTTTTAAAGGATAAGTGCACTGTAAAATCAAGTTATGTTCATTTGGAAGCTGCAGCTTTAAAGGGCATGTCCACCCCCAAAACTAAAATTTAACCCCTTACTGGCCACATCAAGTAGTTTAAAACAATCCTTACCTTACATTCCTGCTCAAAATAGTTCCCCTGCTGTGCCCCTCCAAAGTCCAGGAAACTGCTGTGTAGGAGCAGTGTGTGACTCATGCTGTGCCTGAGACTTCCTCAACCTCATCAAGGTTGAGGCATGCTCAGTGCAGCCCTCCCTGCCTCTCAGCCAATCACGGACGCGGCTGCCGGTCCCGCCCCCTGCTTTCAATTCCATGCAAGCAGAGGGCCTGAACACTGCAGCAGGGGAGAGAGGGCAGGTAAGTAAGAATCGGGGGACTTTCTAACAATTATATTAATGCGGTTGGGGCTGGGGGAGCATGCCCTACCACATATCAAAAGTTAAATTTTAGGGTGGACAAGCCCTTTAAAAATACCGTTGCCATATTTTTTTTTTACCTATGCCCCTCCAGAGCCTAGTTTTGTGCCTTGGAAGTTGCTGACATCTTGTTACTGGTTTGCTGAATGTTAAGCTCTGCCCCTCTGAGATTTTTCTGCTTTCTCCTGCTTGAGCCTCAAACAGTAATGCTTGTGAGTTCCGTGCACACGTGTTCCGAGGCTGTGCAGAACTTATAAGTGTCACAGACACTACAAGAAGGCAGTGAGTAAGGGAGGGTGAGGGCAATTAGGAGCACTTACTAAACATTAATAATTTAAGAACAAAGCAAGCACAGATGAATATGGGAGTGCCACCATTTTATTTCTCTCAAAGTGTTGTTTCAGATAACGTTGTTAAACTGTGGTATTCTTTAACTTTATTGTTAAAAAAACTTTCAGCCTTGTGGTGATAATTAAGGTAGAATTTTACTAAAACATAACAATGCAATTTAATTAAAATTAGATTCAGTTTTTGATAAAACTAGGCTTTATTGATCATGTTTGAACTGGCGGCTTTGAGCTTATTTTGACTTTGTGCATATATACGAATAACAGAATAACTTTCTAACTGAATTTTTTATTTTCTCACCCTAAATAGGGTATTGCTGCCGGTGCGCGATCAAAAGGAGAACACAAACAAAAAGTCTTTTTAACAGTTTCCTTTGGAGGAATCAAAATCTTTGATGAAAAGACTGGCGTAAGTAAACATCAGAATAATCAAATAAATCAGCTGGCTAGGAGCCGTGGATGAATTAAAAATACAGATGTTTGATTTTTGTCTTTCATTTAGACTGTCATCACTAACTTTATTTAAAATACTTGTGAGGATTTCATGTTACACTGTTACTCTTAAATGAACTTTTTTTATATTTAATATATTCATTGACCCTGCTTCAACACAATATGATAATTACCTGTAACCATAAGAGAAATATGTCTGTTTATGATTAGGAAGAAGTAGTTTAGTTTGAAAGGAATGGTAAACTTACTAATTGGCAGACTCTAGACAAAGATACATTATTTGTATATAGCAGTTTATGGGTATAACTGTAGCTGCTTATGCCACAAGGGATTTGCTTTTCCTGTCATGTCTGCACAATCACTGCATCGGAAAGCAAAAATTCATTTTGAGGGCCCTTTCTACCTCACCCAACAAAATACATAGATTTCAGAAACGAAAGCATAGGTTACCTAAAGGAAATCACAAACAGAACTATTTAATCTAATGTTTGCACTAGAGGTGGGTAAAGTTTTTCATTAAGTTAGTTTTCACCAATGAAAGTTTACAAAGAACAGCTTTATTCCCATTGTACTGAGGCTCCAATGGACAGTGCTTCCAAAACCTTTATGTCAGATGCTTGTGAAGGTTCTCATTCATCCAGGTCATGGTATATCTGTTGTATTCAATTAGATCAACTGGACTTAAAATGTAGTTCTTGAAGAAGTTTCGCTAGTCATCCGATGGCTTTCTATTCAGAATGACTTGTACAAGAATCTGTGGCAATTATGTACCTGGAAAATCCCAATTAGCATATCACAGCCAGGTGTTAAGGGTGTGATTAGATAGTGGCTAAGAGGTGTTATAGGAACGCCCAGAGTAAGGTGTTAAAACAGCATTGTACATGGCAGACATTAAATTCACAAGGGAAGAGGTACAAAACAACAAACTGGCTTTCTTGGACTGCTTGGTAGAAGTTAAGGAAAATGGTAAACTGGAAGTAGAGGTTTACAGAAAACCAACACACACAGATCAGTATTTGATGTTTGACTCCCACCACCCTTTAGATCACAAGCTGGGGGTCATCAGAACCCTGCAACACAGAGCCGAGAACATCCCCACTAGCACAGAGGCGAAGGCTAAAGAAATGAAACATCTCAGAGGAGCCCTTAAAACTTGTGGATATCCAGACTGGGCCTTTGTCAAAAGAAGTAGAAGGAAAGAAAAGAACACAAATACCAACAGTGAAGGGGAAAAGCAAGACAGGAGGAAGAACATGGTCATCCCATATGTAGCAGGGGTCTCCGAGAAATTAAGAAGAATTTTCAAAAAACATAGTATCCCTGTCTGCTTTAAACCGAAAAACACACTGAGGCAGCAATTGGTACATCCGAAAGACCCAATACCAAAACACAAGAAAAGCGACATCATATATGCAGTGCAGTGCAGTGAAGAATGCTCTGATTTGTATGTGGGGGAGACCAAACAGCAACTGCATCAACGTATGGCCCAGCACAGAAGAGCCAATTCCTCGGGTCAGGACTCAGCCGTGTATCTGCATCTTAAGGATAAAGGACATACCTTTGAAGATTGTAATGTAAACATACTGGCGAAGGAACGTGACTGGTTCAAGAGAGGTGTTAAGGAGGCCATTTATGTGAAAATAAAGAAACCAAGCCTAAATAGAGGTAGGGGTTCGACACCAACTGTCTGCCATGTACAATGCTGTTTTAACACCTTACTCTGGGCGTTCCTATAACACCTCTTAGCCACTATCTAATCACACCCTTAACACCTGGCTGTGATATGCTAATTGGGATTTTCCAGGGTACATAATTGCCACAGATTCTTGTACAAGTCATTCTGAATTGAGAAAGCCAATCGGATGACTAGCGAAACGTCTTCAAGAACTACATTTTAAGTCCAGTTGATCTAATTGAATACAACAGATATACTTTATGTCAGATATTTAACCATTGGTATATGTTCCCTATACCATTTCACTGCTACTAATAACATGTTTATGTTGTTAGGCTTTAAAATGAAATAAGATAATGCTGAATGTGTTTGCCTCTCTAAGGTCTAGACACACTAGTACCTTTCTCACATGCTTGTGATCTGTTTGCTTGTGAGAAATGCAGAGCAGTGCATGTCAATGTGGGTGGACACATTTCATGCCCTGCTCTGTGCTGCAATCCGTTTTCAGATCTCATGTGATCATGATTCTTTTGAGAATCACATACGCTCCAATTGCACAATATTTCACGGATCACAGCACAATCAGAAGTTAACGCACGTGAAACAAGCATGCTTTTGCACACGGATGTCCTGTGTAGTGTGGCCTCAGCCTCAGACCTTGTGTTTTTAATTTGCAGTTTCTCACTTCTATATAGAGATATATCTCTATATGGGCTAGGCCACACTGCTGCGTTTTTTCTGCGTTTGCACTGCGTTTTTTTCATATCATTGGAATCACAGCAACGCACGGAAACACGCGTTTTCGGGTGTGATGCGATTGCGATTTGCGTTCCGCATTTTAAATCGCATGCGTTTTCCAATAATTAATGAAAAACACATGCGCAAACTTTTCCATTCAAAGATGTCTTTTTGTACACAAAATTGCACTGCATATTCCAAATGAGGCCTTACCATTGTTTTGTAAAGAGGGAGAATAACATTTCCCTCCCTTGAAGCCATACCTCTCTTTATAGAAGACAATACCATGTTGGCTCTGGCTGTTGCCGCATAGCACTGCTTGCTTCCTTTAAGTTTGCTATCCACCAAAACTCCAAGATCCCTTTCCAACAGGAATTCACTTAACACAGAGCCATTTATAGTATAAGCAGCACAAGGATTTTTAAATCCAAAATGCATCACCTTACAGTTATCAATATTGAATCTCATCTAATTGTGACAATCTATCTAGATCCTCCTGCAGCGATTGCTCATCCTCTGAAGTTTTTAATGGTCGACAAAGTTTTGTGTAGTCAGCAAACACAGAAACCTTGCTGACAATACCCACTTCCAAATCATTAATAAGTAGATTAAATAGAAGCGACCCCAACACAGAACCCTGTGGCACCCCACTTAGCACTTTAGTCCATAATAATGAAGTCCCATTAACAACTACTCTCTGCATCCTATTCATTAACCAATTTTCTATCCATGTACAAATGTGCCTCCCCAGACCAACAGACCTTATCTTATACATTAGTCGTCTATGGGGGACTGTATCAAAAGCCTTTACAAAATCTAAGTAAAGTACATCTACTGCTATGCCAGGGTCTAAATTTCTACTCACTTCCTCATTAGAGCCAAGCAAGTTAGTTTGACAACATCTATTCCTCCTAAATTCATGCTGTTACTACTTATAATGTCAGTCCTTGAAACATACTCTAGAACATGTTCCCTTATTAAACTTTCCAGTATCTTTCCCACCACTGAACTTGAACTTACAGGCCTATAATTACCCGACTCTGAACGACTACCCTTTTTGAATATTGTAATAACATCAGCCTTTTTCCAATCCAGAGGCACGCCTCCGAACATTAGGCAATCTGCAAAAATAAGAAACAATAGCCTAGATAAAACTGAACTTAGCTCCCTAGGTACCCGAGGATGTATTTTAGCCGATTTATTAATAATAACCTTATTTAGTTCTTTCTGTACCATATCCTCGGTTAACCAAAGTGCACTTGAATCTTTTATACCATTATTGCTACTATACTCTATGATATCTATACTTAAATCTTCTATAGTGCATACAGAGGGGAAAAAAATTTTCAAGACATTTACTTTTTCGTCGTCCTCCGTAACTAACTTATCCCCATTAATTATTGGTGCCACGTTCTCAGTCCTAATCTTACTATTAATATACTTAAAAAAAAAATTAGGTTTAGTAATGCTTTTTTCAGCTATCCTAACTTCATTATTAATTTTAGCTAGTTTGATTGCTTTGTTACTCTCCTTGTTAGTTTTTTTTAATCCCTAAAGGCCCTTTCCGTTCCCTCTGACTTAAAGGTTTTAAATACCTTTTTCTTCCTTTCCATTTGCCTCTTTACATCAGAATTCAGCCACATGGGTGACGATTTATTTTTTTTTACAAAAAGGGTATAAATTTAGATGTGAAATGGCTTAAAATCCCCTTAAACACAGTCCACTTCTGTTGAGTAACTTTACCTGATAATACATTATACCAGATGAAATTCTGAAGAGCTACTTTTAACCTGGGAAAATTTGCCTCCCCGAAATTAAAAGTCTTTGTTAACCCAGCGCACTTTTCCTTTCAAAAACATAGTCCTAACGACACTATTTCATGGTCACTATTCCCTAAGCCTCCAGTTACCTTTATATCTATAATGCGCTCCACAATGTTAGATATTACCAGATCCAACAGAGCTCCTTTTCTAGTAGGAACTTCAACCACCTGTGAGAGAAAACTATCCTGCAGCAAATTCAGGAACTCATTGCCTTTTTCTGTGATAGCAGTTCCACTACACCAATTAATATCAGGGTAATTAAAGTTCCTCATAATGAGCACACTCCCCAAACTTGCAGCCCTTGCCAACTGCAGATGAAGCTGACTCACTTCCTCTCTGATAGCATTTGGCAGCTTATAGCAGACACCAACAATGACATTACCCCCTTTCTTGTTGCCTAATTCCACCCATATTGCCTCCACTTTAAGATCCATATCACCAAATATCTCTTTTTTTTTAAATTTGGCTTCAATTCTTTTTTAACATAAACACATACTCCACCCCCTTTCCTTTTTTCTCTGTCCTGCCTAAACAAGGCTTATCCTTCTAAATTTACAGCCCAGTCGTGAGAACTGTTCATCCACGTTTCTGCTATACCCATTACATCATACTTTTCATTCAATGCCATAATTTCCAATTCACCCATTTTGTCAGCCAGGCTTCTTGCATTTGCAAACATACATTTTAAATTATGATCCTGGAATTTATTCATACACTTTAATACACATGCCTCCCTATCCCCTATGCTAGCCCCACCCCCCTTTCCACCCACCATTGGCCTATCTACACGCTGCTTTCCTCCTGGGCTATCTATCCCAGTGAGACTGCTAATATCCTCCCCTCCAAACCTAGTTTAAAATCTCCTCCAACCCTCTAGCAATCTTCTCCCCTAAAACAGCTGCACCGCCATCAGTGAGGTGCAACCCATCCCTACTCAAGAGCCTGCAGCCAACAGCAAAGTCTGCCCAGTTCTCTATAAACCCAAACCCTTCTTCCTTACACCATCCTCTTTGCCATGCATTAATGCTACTAAGCTCCCGCTGTCTCCCTAGCTTAGCACGTGGATGGGTAGTATTTCTGAAAACACTACCCTGGAGGTCCTTGCTTTTAACTTGGCCCCTAGCTCTCAGAAATCATGTTTAAGGACCTCACCTCCTCCTCTAACTTGTTGTTGGCACCAATGTGAACCAAGACCATTGGGTCACACCCGGCCCCACCCAATAATCTGTCTGCACGATCCACCACATGCCGAACCCTAGCACCAGGCAGGCAACACACAGTTCGGCCTGTAGGGTCTTGGCAACAGATTACCCTATCTACCTTCATTATAATGGAGTCCCCTACCACTACCACCTGCCTAGCATCCCTGATCCTAAGTTCCTCCTCCCTTGTATCAGAGATGGCAGTCCCCTGGGTGCCCAAGGGACTAGCCCCCTCCATACATGCTAATTCCAAGCTGTCCTCCTCCACTTTATCACCTAAGGTAGCAAATCTGTTGGGATGGGCAATCTGGGAAGAATCTGTAATAAAAGTGTAATTGATATGGTACTTTTTTCATTGAAGCAGTTGCGTAACTACAGGGGAGCAGGGGGAGCAACTGCAGGGGGGCCCAGGAGCCAAGGTGACCCATGTTCTTTTTTTCCTATGACAGATATATATATATAAGACAGGAAACCACTGTGGATGAAGCACGGATAGTGGCTCCATTACAGTTTAGCTGGGGGGCTCAATGATTCCTAGTTACACCACTGCAATGAAGTCCAGTTTATGCTAATATTGGTATCAGGAAAATAACCATGGAGATAAGTTCCCATTTGTGCTACTGTGTGGGCTTTATCACTGTCTATGTAATTAGTTTTACACCTGTCACCAAGTAACTCTAAGGACCAAATTTATTAACACATGGTATCAAAAAGGTTTGATTATCATAATCGTAAGAGTATTGAGTAAGAGCCATGGTATTAAATAGGCGATTGTAAAATTACGATTGCGATCGTAATTAAATGACTATTTACATAATTTTATGGTTAAGATACAGGACTTTAAAAATGTTGTCCTTAATTTAATAAATGTATCTTGGCTCCCATTGTATTAATCCTGTTTTAGACTGACACCCTTGTAATTTCTGATGACGTCATGGTTCCAGAACTACTTGTAACAGCAGAAAGGAGGAATTTATTGTTCTTTTAATCCACCCTAAAGCTATCTATGGTAATTATATATATATATAGTAAAACTATACAAAAAAGAAACTTAACCCTTATTTTCTTTATTTGGGGCATATCATTGGAGTTTCTCATTTTCCTTTCATTTACTAAAACTGTTTAAAACTGTCATTAGATTTTACAATTTTACAAGGTTAGGGAAACTTGAGCAGAAACAATGTTGTTTTTTCCTAGACTTTCCAGGGCATGTCCACCTCAAAAACTAAAACACAAAAACACTGTGTAGTGTTAAAAAATCCTTACCTTACATCCCTGCTCCAAATGGTTCTCCTGCAGTGATTGTCCAAAGTCCAGGAAACTTAAAAGTAGGACTCGTCTTCCTGTGTGAAAGGTTTCCGCCTCCTCCTTATCCTCTGAGAGGACAGTGGCAAGTGCATGGGAGCCCTTTCCCCCCCTCCCTCTTTGATGTCGGTGCCCTACCTCTAAAAACTCTAAAAATATGGTAGGGCAACCTAGCCCACCCCAGTTCCGGCAAGCAGAGGGCCAAGATTAGAGCGCCGGGGGATCGAAGGATTGTAAGTCGAGTCCTGCACCCTTTTTTAACATACCTCGCAGTTGGGGTGGGCTAGGGTCCTCTACAATGTTAACATTTTATTTTTATGGTGGAGATACCCTTTAATTATTGTTTTCCTGGAAATTTCTTTATAAATTTACATTATGTATCCCTTTCTGTTCGGAAGAATGAATGAATTAAGACCAATGATGGCCAAAATAACTAGTCAGGTGGTTTTATCTGCTGATAAGCCAGATAAATGCAACCTCCAATTAGACAGGAAGTTTTATTTACCCTATAGATGCATTCTTATATAAGTGCTTGGGGGGGCTGTTATGGTATTCATACAGTCCTAGGAATTCATAAAAAGTACAAGAGTTGTTATAGTGGTGGATTTATATCTGGGCAAGGGTATAACATTAGTCAAAATGCTGACAGCTTGCTGCAGTGCATTCAGTGAACCCATTATAAAGCCTTATTTCCATTTGAAAACCCAGTGGATTTCCAGTATCTGTACTGTAGATGCTAATTATGTGGACGGGTTTACATTTTCTGTAGTTGTGGAAATCTAAGCATGTAGTAAATTATCACATTCAGTGTCATTTGCAATGTTCTTCTGCTTTCATTTATGACCTTAAACTAAAAGGATAATTGCTTGAATCCTTTTATTTGAAGCCGTCTCATCATTTGCTACAAACCTTTGCATAAATTACTTCTGGCAATTGTTAAGGGGGATAAAGGCTTCTTTTTTCAGAAAGGGACATCACCATATCATTTTAGCAGAGATTAAATAGTAAAATTAGAAATTGCATGTCATTATTGTTATATAAACTATCATCCTGTGGTTCATTAAGTCTGTTTTACTAGATATACTATTGAACAAATCTGTGACTAAACTAAGATAGAAAAGGCTCAAAGGATGATGATAGCTATAAATACGCAGTGTGATTATCCCTCTTGATTACAGACCATTTTACTAGTTTATCAATCTGCTAATATGAATAGACTCTAGAGGTTTTGTCAAGCTTGCCACATAGCTTGCAGATCAGTTACAACTAGTTAGTATCTAGGCATAATTTTGTTAATATCGAGTCAGAATATTCTTGCACACATGCTCATGTGTTCTTGTCCATTATAGATCCATATTATTCTTAAACTGTCAATGACCCATTGTCACATTTATACTTCTATTTAAGTAAAGTCTTAGTGGACAACTTGCAGCGCAGCCACCCTCTCAAGTAGACATTCCCTACCACACCATAGCGTGGAAGTAACCCAATCTACTTCTATTTAAGTAATGTGCCAAAATGCACAAGACTAACTTGACGTGTTCCTTTGAATTTAAGCAATTGACATATCATTAAAAAAAATATTGATACTAATTCAATGTTTTGATATATTAAATAAAAATAAATTAAATATTAAATTAAATATTAAATAATAGTAAATTAAAAGAACCAATAAAAATAATACAATTAGAAAATAGAACACATAGAACACTAGTATTTGTGGGAAACATGCAACTGCACATATTTCAGAACAGGTGTTCTAATCATATAAGAGAGAGCATTACAATACATCATTACTTGTTTAGATAGTGTGCTAATTTAAATATTTCCACCCTAAAACCTCAACTGTGTCTGTACTCCAGTCAAAGAATTTCCCATGCAGGATATAACTAGGAAAAATATGTACAAACATTCTGAGCTTTTTCCCTTCAAGACGCAGTCTATTAAGTTTCATAACTAATGTCTCTGAAGAGAAAAAACACTCATATCCAAAGCTGTGAACTTGTGCCATACAGGGCCACTCTATAGAGCTCTGTAATATGACACAGCAGGCAGGAGGTTTAGTTTTCAGTCATCTGACCTGCTATCTTTATGCAATCAAATGAATGGTCTTACTAAAAAAAAGTACATTAATATGTTCTCCATCAGTTCAGTCAGGGCATTTTGACACAAGGACATTGCGGGGCTGTACCTCTCTTTTGCTTATGATGGGAAAAGGCTGTGATGGCTAATAAGAGTGTTGGAAGAAACTTCTCTTTTCCAAAACTTGCAAACCTACATTGGTCTGTTCCATTTTATTTTAATAAATTTCCTTAATATGTCTAAATGCCTTCATACTGGGTATATTGACCGCACCCAATACATGTTGTATGTGTACATACATATACATTTTACTTATAAAGTGAAATAAAAATGTGTTTTTGGAACCCTCCCTAAAACGTATGTCCTTTTCTGTATTCCTGGTTCCCATCTGCAGCTCTCCTCCCATCTGTTTAAAAAAAGTTTCCCTTTTTTAAGCCTTTAGATGCAGTTGATCTGTGTGCATTTCAAAAGCAGCAGTAACACTTAGGGTTTATATTGCAAAACTGTCTGCAAATTGTTGTACAAATGTTTGCTAGCAAATTCTTAAAGTTTATAGCAATACTATATGGTTGCCTTTGAAGGTTTCTATCTGTATACTGATGCAGCATGCAGGTCTGTGTGAGGGGCTGCCTTGTGCCATGTCTACTTATAAACATCATTATATTTATCAGTCAGTAATGTACAGTAACTGTAAAATGGTTTCCATAGACTACAGCACCATCACATCCTACTACATAAATCATTTTGGGCTTTTTCACCTATATTCCGACTCACACATTTTCAATTTAGTAGAAAATCAAAGTTACAGTATTTATGCAACCTTTTTTGCAGTTTAAATACAATTTGCCCTACTGCAATATCCTTAAATTCTCACTCCTTTGTTTCAGGAGTGCCACTGGATCACTGTTTGGAAAGTAGTAAGATCTGGGAGCAATATTGGAGATAGGAGTAAGGGTTTTTTGTGGGTGAAATGGCCCTTTCAGGACCTATTCAGTATAGCAGCTTATCGTTAATTAAAAAAAAAATTATTTAAAAAAATTACTTTAGCCTTAACTATAGTGGTGAATGTGGAAATAACGACGAGCAGGGGGGTAGCGACGTTCATTTAAAAAAAGTCTCAGATGGCCATGGAAGTGGTTCTTTCTATCAAAGGAAAGGACCAGTATCTATTTAAAACAAAGCTCATTCACAAATGTACAGCATGCTGTGTCTCACCTGTCCATTTGCTGTGGCTGCTGGGTAATTTATGAAATTAACCTGTGGGTACTAATGGTCAGTAAGTCCTGGGAATTTAACCTGCAACCTTATGTACACTGTCTTGCTAAAAGCAAAGCTTTATATCCCGAACCCAACAGAGATATTATGTGGAGTGTCAGTACATGTAGAATCGTTATCTTTTTGCTAGGAACATAATGGAAAAGTGTGAGCCACCACAGAATATGGAATATGAATAAGCACATTTAGAAGCTTTATCCTTTCCTAGTATATTATATATAATATCTATACTATATATCTATCATATATTATCTCTTGCCCTCAGGAAGGCTGTATGCAATTCGCAATAGCTGGTAAATAAACTGCAGGGTAACAAGCAACTTTCAAAATTCTTATTAGGGACTTCCATATTGTTGTGGAGACATCTGTATAGAAAAAACTATCAGGGTTATTCAATAAAAGTTCATTAAAAATCGTGCTAATTTTGCCCCATCCAATCAGATGTTACCTTTCAAATGTTAAATAAGATCTGATTGGATGGGGCAAAATTAGCACCATTTGTAACGATAAGAACTTTTATTGAATAGCCCTGTATGTGCGTAAAGACAGTAAATACTGAGGTCAGGGGGCACAGTGCACATGCTCACAAAGAAAGAAGAAAAAAATGCAACATTTAAGCAGTTTAAATAATTTGTTTTTACCAATAAAGTGAATTAAAAATGTACCTGTTTTTTATCAGAAAGATAAGGTTTGTTTAAAATTGTATCTGTACAATGTTACAATGTTCGTAAAACTGCACTGTGTCTCTGGATAAATGACCCCCATATTGTGCTCAAGTGGAACTGGTTTTGCTCTGGGATATCCACTGAAATATCTGTAGTTAGGGAATAAAAAAAAAACTTTATATTTATTGCACTACATACTATGATTAAACCACAATACCCCATTAAAAATTACATTTTAGGCCTAAATAAAACCACCAATAAACCTAATGTATGAATAAAAAGGCCAAACCCTGAATTTACCCAGGCCTCAATGATATGCTTGGGAAATGAATTACCTGTGTTCCTGTGTGTTTTTCTTTATTAACAATTGGTCTGGAGGTGTGTGCTTTATGTAGAGGGCTTTTTAATGGGATCTCTTGTATCCCTAGATAGTGATTTTATCTTCTGTGTTGTATTAGCATTTTAAATAACCTCAAGGACAACAAAATATATTTATTATTAATAATAAAATAAGTAGTCTGTCACTTAAATTCAACAGTGAAGGCTAAAAATCAAATAAACACACAGTGGCTTCACAGGGGATATATCTGATCAATTATCTTAAAAAGGTTATTCCCCCATTTGTGGAGAACTTAACATCAAAAGTAAATCATAATCTTTGTAAGAAATTCATGACCAGATATTTTTCCTCTCATTTTGGTTTCCTGGAGAGCTGTGGATTTTTTCCCCCAGTCCTACTGCACATAAAAGTGAAACACCTATTGCTGATTTAAAATTCCATCTCAGATATCAAATCTTGAAGATGTTTTCATCTGGTTCCTGTCCTAGCAGAAGAGGGGTAATGTTTAAAGACTTTTTAAAGGGCTATGTGTACCAGGAAAGTCTAAAAAACAATTTATTTATTTTTTATAAAGACCCCAACCCCTTTCCCTACAAATGTATGCCATGCAAAAATTAAAATGAACTTTGAATGATAGATAAAGTAGTAAATATGCATTCTCTAGGATCTGGAGAGTAGAATGGTGACCGTAAGGTGCCTGAAACTCCTTCAGATCCATTTTAAGCTGCCTGAAGGTGCATTTTTTTAATTTACTTGTAGTCTGCTTTCTGTATTTCTTATTTAATTGCCTATGAGTGGGCTTCTTATGTTAAAATTACCATATAAAATTTAGTTTATGCAAGGTTGTTCCACTATTCCCAAATGGATAAACAATTAGTTCAAACTTAGCGTAACCCAATCAGTGTAATTGGGCCATCCCTATAAATAGAGGCTAAAGAGCAGTAACCATGACCCAGTTTCTATAAAAGGCAATTAAACAAACCCCCTAAGTGATACAATGTTTTTTAATGAACAATAAATGACGGCATTGGCGTTATCCTTTTGTCACCTTTTTTTGGACCTACCAATGTGGACTCAGCTCACATATCTGTTGTATTCAATTAGATCAACTGGACTTGAAGTTTAGTTCTTGAAGACGTTTCGCTAGTCATCCGACTGGCTTTCTCAATTCAGAATTGAGAAAGCCAGTCGGATGACTAGCGAAACGTCTTCAAGAACTAAACTTCAAGTCCAGTTGATCTAATTGAATACAACAGATATACCATGACCTGGATGAATGAGAACCTTCATAAGCACTCAGCTCACATGTTCCACCCTTTTAGGTGTTTAAGCTACAGATTTGCACACGTGTGATCAGCGCCCCGGCCGTTTCGAGCAATAATAGTCCCGTGAAATAGCCGCTCGTTCTGATATATGACCGGCGGTACGGGCAACGTTCCCAGACCGAACGGCTGTTCCGGCCCGTAAAGTGCCCATATGCTTAAATTAAGCAATTCTACAATTATGCACAGCATTGGTATTTTACAGCAGCATCTGCATTTTGCAGCGTAACATAGTAATTGAGGTTGAATAAAGACATTCGTCCATCAAGTCCCTTTTCACCCTTCTTTTTGACCTACCTAACAGTTGATCCAAAGGAAGGCAAAAAAATGGGGGAGGGGGAATTCCTTCCTCCAAATAGCAATCAGAAAGTATCGATTTGTGTCAAGTTTGTGGAGTCCGAACAGGTAGGTTATGAGGTGCACCCACTATGGTCTGTGCCACATCAGGTAAGTATACATATAAACTTTCGAAGGGAGGCACACTCGTAAGTAATACTTCAATATTCAATTATTTAGTGCTGAAACCAAGTACACAACGTTTCGGGAGGCTATACCCCCTTCCGCCGGTGTGAGCGGTCCACTTTTTGGTCAGCTTGAGAGAGGGTCCTAGAGCCAGGACCGAAACGTTGCTGTATATAACCACTAATAAAGTAATAAAGTCACTTCAATTACCCTGACATTGATTGGTGTGGTGGAACTGCCATCACAGAAAAAGGCGATGAGTTCCTGAATTTGCTGCAGGATAATTTTCTCTCACAGGTGGTTGAGGTTCCAACTAGAAAAGGAGCCTTGTTGGATCTGGTAATATCTAAAATTGTGGAGCGCATTATAGATATAAAGGTAACTGGAGGCTAGGGAATAGTGACCATGAAATAGTGGCTTTGGACTTTGATCGAAAGGAAAAGTGCGGGGTTAACAAGACATTTAATTTCAGAAAGCAAATTTTCCCAGGTAAAAGCAGCTCTTCAGAATGTCAAACTGGGATAATGTATTATCAGGTAAAGGTACTGAACAGAAGTGGACTGTGTTCAAGGGGATTTTAAGCCAGTTCACATCTAAATTTATACCCTTGGGATAAATGTAAAAAAATAAATCCGCGCCCATGTGGCTGAATTCTGATTTAAAAAGGCATTTAAAACCTTTAAGGCAGAGGGAACGGAAGGGCCTTTAGGGAGTATAAAACTGTAACAAGGAGTGTAAGAAAGCAATCAAACTAGCTAAAATTAATAATGACGTTAGGATAGCTGAAGAAAGCATCACTAAGCCTAACATTTTTTTAAGTATATTAATAGTAGAAAGATGAGGATGAGAATGTGGCCCCATTAATTAATGGGGATAAGTTAGTTACGGAGGATGGCGAATAAAGCAAAGTCTTGAATAATTTTTTCCTCTGTATACACTATAGAACATCAAGTACAGATATCATAGAGTATAGTAGCAATAAAGGTATACAAGATTCAAGTTCACTTTGGTTAACCAAGGTATGGTACAGAAAGAACTAAATAAGGTTAAATTAATAAATCTCCTGGACCGGATAAAACATCCTCGGGTACTTAAGGAGCTAGTTCAGTTTTATCTAGGCCATTGTTTCTTATTTTGCTGATTCCCTCATGTCCGGTGTGGGCCTCTGGATTGGAAAAAGGCTGATGTTATTCCAATATTCAAAAAGGGTAGTCGTTCACGCCGGTAATTACAGGCCTGTAAGTTTAACTTCAGTGGTGGGGAGATCGGAAAGTTTAATAAGGGAACATGTTCTAGAGTATGTTTCAGGACTGACATTATAAGTAGTAACGCATGGATTTAGGAGGAATAGATCTTGTCAAACTAACTTGCTTGGCTTTTATGAGGAAGTAGTAGTAAAAATTTAGACTCTGGTATAGCAGTAGATGTAGTTTACTTGGATTTTGCAAAGGCTTTTGATACAGTCCCCCATAGGCGACTAATGAAAAGCTAAGGTCTGTTGGTCTGGGGAGTCACATTTGTACATGGTGAAAATTGGTTAAGGAATAGGATGCAGAGAGTAGGTTGTTAATGGGTTCACATTATGGACTAAGTGCTAAGTGGGGTGCCACAGGGTTCTGTGTTGGGGCCGCTTCTATTTAATCTATTTATTAATGATTTGGAAGTGGGTATTGTCAGCAAGGTTTCTGTGTTGCTGACGACACAAAACTTTGTCGACCATTAAAAACTTCAGAGGATGTGCAATTGTTGCAAGGGGATCTAGATAGATTATCACATTGGGCTGCTAAGTGGCGATGAAATTCAATGTTGATAAATGTAAGGTGATGCATTTTGGACTTAAAAACTTGTGTACTTATACTATAAATGGCTCTGTGTTAAGTGAATGCCTGTTGGAAAGGGATCTTGGAGTTTTGGTGGATAACAAACTTAAAGGTAGCAAGCCGTGCCAGGCGGCAACAGCCAGAGCCGCATGGTATTGTCTTGTATAAAGGAGGTATGGATTCAAGGGAGGAAATGTAATTCTCCTCTTTACAAAGCATTGGTAAGGCCTCATTTGGAATATGCAGTGCAATTTTGGAATCCTGTGTACAAAAAGGACATCTTTGAAATGGAAGTTCAGAGAAGGGCAACTAAATTAATAAGGGGATTGGGGGAGCTTGATATGAAGAGAGACTGGAAAAGTTACAATTATGTACGCTGGAGAAAAGCGCTGCGTGGGGTATGATACTGGTATAAATACATCAACGGGCCATACATAAACTATCTGGGGCATTGTTCACCATAGAACATGTCAAAGGACACGAGGACATCCCTTAAGACTGAAGAAAAAAGGTTTAGGCTCAAGCTCGGAAGGGTTTTCACTGTGAGACGGTAAAGCTATGGAACTGTCTTCCAGTGGACGTTGTTATGGCAGGTTCATTGGTCATTTTAAAAAAAAGCTGGATGAGTTCTGCAAACAAGGAATGTTACAAGTTACTGGTATTGATCATAAGTAGAGTTGATCCAGGGAAATTCCGATTGCCCATTGGAGTCAGGAAGGAATTTTTTTCCCCCTTAATAAATTTGGTGGGTTTTTTTTGCCTTCCTCTGGAACAACAGTTAGGCAGGAAATGAGGATATTGCTAGATGGGTTGGACTGGATGGACGTATGTCTTTATTCAACCTCAAATATTATACTATTATACTACTTTAAAAAGACCGTGGAGTAAAGTTGAAAAATGGTTTGTTTTAAAGTAAAAAAAAGATCGAACTCTTATTGCAAGAAGCAAAGCTTTTATTATATAACCATTTTCTGTACCCAATTTCAGCGCTGCCTACTATAAAGCTGCAATGGCTACATTAATGGTAAATCACCATTGATTAGGTTTGTGCAGCTCATAAATACATGTTATTGATATATCTTTGAACATAAATGCCGCCATAACTGTCAGAACTGTAATATATTCAGCCTCCTAAACACTGATGGATCATCTTTACTTTAATGTTTTGAGAATTATCTATTTTGGGATATTACAGTACTGGTACTTTATGTGCAGTTTATATATTGTATGTGAACTTGCTCTATGGTCATAAGCAGAGGCAGAAGTGCTCGTGAAATTAGGTGTAACATTTATAAAGCTGCTAAATTTGTTGGAAGTCAGCAAATCTTTTCTGAAAATGTTTTGAGTAATTAAACTTTTTTTTAAACTTGGGTAGATAGCAAAATGGTGAATAGTTATGGCAAAGATATATTTATCCATAATATTATATTCAGTCTTGACAGGGTCTTTTCTAAGCATAAGTAACCTAGTAAAACTTTCAGGGAGATGTAATAAAAGTTCTTATTGTTTAAAATGGTGCTAATTTGCGCCCAACCCATCAGATGTTAGCTTTCAAATGGTAAATAAAAACCTGATGGGTTGCGGCCAAATTTAGCCACCATTTTTAAGAACTTTTATTACATCTCCTTTTTGTATTAAAACCATAAGTGCACAGCAATGATAGGAAAGCCTTAATTCTGCTCAATACAGTGTACTCTTTACTCAGTGTAAACGAAAAAGTCAACCAAACATATCCAAATACAGGATTATTCCCATCTATGTCAACTGTTTTTGGGTTTTATAATCTATGCAAAGGCAAATGCAAAAGGTGGTTGGGAAAGTTTGAGTTGGGAAGGTGGCAACAAAAGAAACTTGCCTAGGGCACCAAAATGGCCAGAACCGGCCCAGTGTCTTGTTACTATGTAAGTAAAGTTTATATAATATATGTTTGAAAATTAACATTGCACTAAACACACACTATAACTCCCCTATTAGTTTAGGGTAACAATAGGGGAGAAAAGAATATTAAGCTCAAGACAGCTTTTCTGTTTTAATTTTAAATATAAAATTATAACCAGGGTTGCCACCATAACATTAATTGCAATTCTACCAATGAAAGACCAGTATTGTGGATATAGAAAACATCATCTCTAAGCAGAAAAAACAAATCCCAGAAGAGATTGAAAAAAAAAATGAGATGGGACATTAGAGTGGCAAAGCAACATTAGATAATGATATGAGGAGAGGATATTAAAAACATTGGATAAATAGAAGACATATTGTAGTAGGAGCAAGGACAATTGCCTCATGAATAAAATATACAGCAATAAGATATTCATTGAAGAGATTTTCTTGTAATAATTAATCATTTTCAAACAAAATAATATTGGTCTTAGAGTTTATAGTTATGCTTAACTGTATATACTGTAGTCGGATTCCTAAAATACATGTCCCTTCTAAGCAGGTTGGCAAACTACTATAGACTTGTGCATAGAACCATGTTCAAATATAGGTCACCTTACGGTTTGCCGCATGAAAATGTAGCCCCAAGTGATTACAGATGCTCGACATCTTAGCCTGAGCCAATTTCTCTCTTTGATTAAAACTGATCGCTTAGGGCTAAAAAATGAAATGTGATTCAACACAAAAAAATATAACACATTTAAGTTCTGAACTGGAAACAAGTAACAACAAACCAATGATTTTGTGAAAAGAAGGCATTTGTGTTAGATCTGTTGTAACTTTTAAAGCACATTCATTATTCCATATATACAAATATATAAATATGTTTGCTTACCTTATAAACAAAATGAAACAATATATAACATATATCAATGAGTTTTGCTAATATGAAGAGGCCAATTTAGGAAAAGGTTTTCAAACAATGAAAGTGCCTATATAATTGACATTTTAAAAGTATCCCTGGAAAATATAGTCTAGAAAGTTTTCTGTTTGTATCGCTAGAAAAATTAGCAACTCAGTCTTTTTAACTTCCTATCCCCCTCTGAACTGAATATGTAAATGGAACCCATACATGTGTCATTCCCAATTATACGATTGCAGAGATTGGTCCAATATAAAAAAAATTCAGTGCATCTGATAGGCGAAAAAAATCAGATGCCAATTTTTCAGCCTATTACAATGCATTTGTATATGTATGACCTCCTTTATTTGAACACCTTAGACTTGTTTTAAGAAGGAAGGGTGGATAAAGTGGATATAAAAACATTCCATCAATTATTAGTATCATTGTTATATACCTTATATACTCAGGTTTTCAGGCTTTAAAAAAAGACTGAAAATCGTTCCTTGGCTTATACTCAAGTCAGTTGCAAACTCACTTCTCTGCCTGCTGCCTGTCGCTCCGCATCTCCCACTGATGTCAATACTCGGCGCCTCTCACTTCCCGGCGCTGAGTAGTGACATCAGGCAGGGAGATATGGGAGTGGGTCAGGGAGAGGCAGGGAGAGGGGAGTGGGTCAGAAAGATATGGGGTTAAGCTCCTTATGCTAAGCTATGAATTCCCACACATTACCTTTTTTTGCCTGTTTTAATATCCTCTCGCCAATCCATCATATGGTTTTGTTGTGGGACTGGTGATCTTATTCACATGTTTAAATAATGTTGTTTAGCAGTGAATACTTAACTGGGGGGCTCTGGGGGGGAGGGGCAATAACCCCTAATACCTTTCCACTATAGATGTTTGGAAACTACAACTCCCACCAACTAAATCATGCTGGGAGTTGTAGTTTCCAAACATATAAAGTGGAAAGGTAATGGTGGTTACTAAATGGGATTACTGTCAATTTAAAGGGCAACTAGTGCCTCAAAACAATACTGGAACAGGATGGTATATATTGTTAAAAATATTACCTTCTGATTCTGTATTGTTTTGAGGCTTTAGTTGCCCTTAAAATGGACAGCAGAATTCCTATACAGTAGTCCCATACAGTAATAGCCATACTGGATTTGGCTATTTCTATATGGGACTACTGTCTGGGAAATCTGATGTCCATATAAAGGACAACTAAAGCCTCAAAACAATAAAGAATCAGAAGGCAGCAGTGGTCATAATTTCTACCTTTGACTTCTACTCTAATCAATCATGTTTTACTCATTTTTCAGGTATAAATAGGTACCTCAACTCGGATCGACTTATATTCGAGCATATACAGGAATACAAGAATAGGTTAACATTTTACAATTAAAATTATATACAAGTGTAGGTATAATGTATTTGACAATTTCCTGTAGTGGTCATTATGATATTTTTCATAATAATTAATGGTTAGTGACTTTATTCTGTTGTGAACATTTTCTCAAAATGTTTGGATTTTTTGTGCAATTCAGTTTGGATGTTGGGTGGAAGTTGTTTTAGATGTTAAATGTTCAGCTATTAGCTGTGCAATAATACATATCAGTCCTGTAATTGTGTTTGAAGATTTTTTTATTTGAAGTTGGTATAGATTTAATAAAGTTATAGCTGGGCTAGGTTGCAGATATTTCACTATTTTGGAGATTCTGGGAAATACCTGTTCCCAGTTTCGAATTTCAGTTTAGGGCACTTCAATTTGATGTGTATTAAAGATAAAGGAGCACTGCAACTTTTCCAACAGTTAATATTTGTATCTGTGACAAACTTTCTTGAATGTCTTGAATAGAGATGAACGAAATCCAGCAATTTTATTCCACCAGCAGTTCTGCGGAATGTGCTGGAATTCCACAGAGCCGAAAATCTAATTCAAACACAATTTTTAACATTAACATTTTTGTTAATATGCAACACTGATTTCTGACACCAATTTTCACCTTTTTTTCTTCTTTTCAATTTGAATTTTCAATACAAATTTTGATGAGGTTCCACAGATTCCCTTGTCGAAATTCCAGCCAACCAGCATTTCTGCCCTAAAATCAGATTTGTTTTGAAACTGTCACTCAACATTAGTCTTGAATTATTATTGGTATATAAAAGGTTCTTTTAGATTTGGCTTTGATGAGATTTGGGGTTTTTTTGTAGGAAACTTTACAGTATTTGTTAAAATGATTTCTAATAATATGTAGTATATTTTTGTTTTTTTCAATATAAATGTAACATTATGTCAGGTCTGGCCCGGTGTTCCTAGGTCCGTGGCGCCATTAAAATAGCCCTAGAGGAGTGACATCGCTTATTGGTAGGAGCCGTCCATCCTGTGACTACATACACTGACCATAAGAATATAGAATATATCCAAACTCTTAAAAGACTTAACCTAAGACAAGCCTGCTGGGCACAAATTTTCTCTCTCTTCAGCTTTGTGATTACCTATAGACCTGGATCCAAGAATAGAAAAGCAGATTATTAATTGTAAAACATGTACTGAGGAAAAGGAGGCCATCATCCCTCAATCCAAAATTGTGGCTTTTCTTTGTCATCTTCTAGGTTTCAAGGTGTCCTCAGCTCAAAACTCCAAAGAATAGTCTAGTCCTAGTGGACTAGCCTTTGTTCCCCCTTAATTATGGATCTCTATTCTTGAACAGGCTCATTTTTCTAAACAGGCTGGTCACTCTGGTCCTGTAAGACTTTTGTCGCTCCCTTGGTGGCCTACTATTTGCAATTGTGCATGTTGGCGCCTTCTGTTCCAGTATCCTTACCTGCTGTACCTACCTACTCCAGTATCCTATAACTACTTACCAAATCCAGTATCCAGTACCTACCTGCTCCCTCTTTTCCAGTATCCAGAACCTACCTGCACCTGTATTCTGTACCTACCACTTCCAGTATTCCAAACCTTATTACCTACTACCAGAATGAGATATTACCAGAATGAAAACAATGTGTACTCACTCTCTATCCTTTTATTATTTATATATAATTTGCACATCAAAAAACAGACCCAGGTTTAAACAGTACTTTGACCTTTGACAATGAAAAGTCATGCCCAAACTGCAAAATTTAGATGGTGAAACTTGGTTTAGATTATTAAAATATCAGTAGTTCTGTGTCAAATTTTCAATTAATGGTGGAACTGGGGGTTTTAACTTGAAACATCCCTAATCTGCAATAATATATCTGTTGTATTCAATTAGATCAACTGGACTAAATAAAAAAAGTAGAGTTAAAATGGCATGTAGCAAAGATGTATTAAAATTAATTTTTTTTCCCCTTATAATTATTGAGGATACTGCAGAATGTAGCTATAAAATGGATCACTGAACAAAATTGTTATTATTTTTCCACAAGATAGCTAAATGTGCATGACTGTAGTAAACATTTTGTTTTTCAGTTGTTTCAGAGTGAGCTATTGTTGTCAGTTTTTTGGAATTGTAATGCTTTTAGTTACCCTAAGAAAGCAATTATGTTGAAGATGATAGCTTTTAATTGGACAAGCCTCAAACATTCTTGACAAACTTTGCTCCACTAAACCGTTTTCTTCGCTGCTGAGTTAGGTAGAATTTTAATATAGTGTGGAATTAATTTATTGAACTTCATTCAAGATATCTGTCAAATATGAAAAGCTGTTCCCACAGACGTGCTTATCTCAGTGTTTCCATATTACTTTTGAATAAATGTGCTTCAGAGGATTATTGGAAGCAAAGAAATGCCACAAACATTACGTTTAATGCTTCAAATGTGAATTTTAAACTTGAGGAATTATTTGTAGTTCACAAAAGCAAACACACAACCAAAATATAAAGGGGACATATTTATGCAGTCATTTCTGCTATTGGTATTGAGTGTGACGCTATTCCATATTTATATCAGTCATCACACATTGCCTCAAAAACATTTAATATTGCATGTTAAAAATAACAAAGTAAAACTGAGCAAAACTTTGACCTATGGATGAAACCACCGGGAAGTCTATAGGAGGTAAAACTTATGAAAAACATATGAAAACATTTCTAACAACATGAAAACTGTATTAGTAGCTGGGAGACGGAATGGACAGCGTGTACCACTGATTAAATGCGTGAAAAGGGGTTTTAAGATGCACTGTCCATAATAGCCTTTTCATGTAAATAAAGTTGTTTTGCTAGCATTTTATGGTGTCCAATTTACTGTGAATTTTTGCCAGCTGAAACTGCTGGTCATCTCTTTTACTAACCACATCATTGTAGCAGTAAGAGTACAATTCTGTAGTAGATAGCGATTTTATACTTTTTTGCCTGCAGTGTCTCTACAGAAACAAGTAAACCTCTTTTCATAATGCTGGATATACAATAAAGGCAAATAAATATGTACGTATGTTTGTGTGAATACATATAAAAGAGGCAGGATTATGAAATCTACTATGTTTGTGTGAATAAATATAATAGAAGCAGGATTAGGAAAACTACTATGTTTGTATGAATAAATATAAAAGAGGCAGGATTATGAAAACTACTATGAGGATCAATTGTTAATTTACCAAGGTTACATATTAGGGCATCTTTATAAACTTTCAGTAGAGAAACACATTTTTTTTGTTTGTTTTTTTAAAATTATTTTCCCCCAAATCTTTAAAGTGTAATAATTCTCCAATGCTTTGTAATATTAATCCTTTTAGATCTAAATATTTTTAGTGGAATAATGCTACTTCTACTGTTATCCTGTTGTTTTAATATTTGTTAATTATACTTCTACTTCAGTGTGGCAATAAATAAATAAGGTAATAAGTGGTCTCAGTGCTTTCTCAGTGTTCAAACCTAGTAATGCCAATTATACCTAATTCCAATAAAATAAAACAAAATTATAGTATCTATATGTTTGTATTTATAATTATATTTATGTAGCATGGGAATGCCAAGCTGTATAAATATATCACATATATTCAATTTAGACTAGAGAAAAACAAGAAATAGGTAATGCATACATTAATTATTATATAGATACTATATCATAATAAATGTGCTTGAAAACCTAAAACATGAGGAAAGAGTTCTCTGCCCTGGATACTTTACGAATACGCTGCTCTATGACTATTTCAAAATATAGCATGTGGGTCTGTTAACAAAATTTGTTTTTGCAAAAATAACGAGAAACATTGCATAAATATAGTTTATGGCTAATGTCACAATCTCAATGATTGTGCATAAACCTCTGAAAGCTTTGCTGTCCACTCATCTCCCATGCGGCAAAGTAAGCCATTTGGCTCAGGTGGCACTCCTGCCTCTCAGAGGAGAGGCAGCCAGCAGTAGTAGCAAAAAAAAAAAAAAGCGGTTGCACGTGACAGCAAATAGCGTGCTCTGGTGCAAAAGTTCCTGCTCCTGGACAGTGTGCCTCTCCTGTCTCCACCTTATCTTGTCTCTGCCTGCCAGTACCTTCTACTGTAGAAGGTAAGTGGGCAAACTTGTATGTGCTAGTCATAGTGGGCAAACCTGTATGTGCCAATCACAGTTGGTAAACTTGTATGTGCCAGTCACAATAGGCAAACGTGTATGTGCCATTCACAGTGGGAAAACAAGCATGTACCAGTCACATGATGGGCAGAGTTGCATGTACCAGTCACACGGTGAGCAGACTTGCATGTACCAGTTACACGGTGGGCAGACTTCCATGTACCAGCCACATGGTGGGCAGACTTGCATGTACTAGCCATAGCGGGCAAATTTGTATGTGCCAGTCAAAGTGGGCAAACTTGTATGTACCAGTCACAGTTGGAAAACTTGAATACACCAGTCACACAATGGGCAGACTTGCATGTACCAATCAATCATATGGTGGGCAGACTTGCATGTACCTACCAATCACACGGTGGGCAGACTTGCATGTACAAGACACACGGTGGGCAGACCTGCATGTACCAACCACTTTTCACAGTGGGCAAAATTGTATGTACCAATCACAGTGGGAAAACTTGTATGTACCAGTCACATGGTGGGCAAATTTGCATGTACCAGTCACACAGTGTGCAAAATTGTATGTACCAGACACACTGGTGGGCTGACCTAACAGTGTCTCCTGAACTGTGCTGACCTTAAGTGTCTGCTGAACTCGAGGACTAGAGAGTTCAACAGCCACTTTTTGTTCAGCCCTCAATTTCAAGACACCAGACACCATTAAGTCAGCCCTCCAGTTCACCAGACACTGTTAAGTAAACAATGGATGGCTGGCTTAACAGTGTCTGGTGCACTGAAGGGATGATCTAACAGTGTTTGCTAAACTGGAGGGCTAACCTAACAGTGGCTGCTGTACTGGAGGGCTGACTTAACAGTGGCTAGTATCAGTGTCTTCTGAACTGGATGACTGGCCTAACATTGTCTGCCAAACTGGAGGGCTAACCTACCGGTGTCTGCTGAAATAGAGGGCTGACCTACCAGTGACTGCTGAACTAGAGGGCTGACCTCCACAGGCCACACCCACTTACACAGGCCACGGGCCCTATTTATGCCATAGCGCGCTTCATGTACTGCAGGAAAATGTAGTGGCTGCTTGAGAAGTTTTTCTCAGGTCTAAAAGCCCCCGTGCACTCATGTAAAACCTTTTTGAATTTAAAAGCTTGTGAAATGTATCACATTATGGCAAACAGTTAATGCAGTAGGGAAAAGAAGAAAACGAAAATGAACTTTTATGATAAGGTAGGTCTATTTGGGTAATTCAATACCTAATGCCTCCAAATTAAAAAACAAAAACATATAATATTATAATTGCAGTAAAATACACTCTGGGAGAATTATCTGCTATATTTCTGGGTAAATCTCCCACACGCAATTGTATATTGCGTTTGCGCCTCCTGATAAATAGGAAAATGACGTTGCCACTTGCAGACTTTTCCTTCTGGCTATTAGCTGGCATTAAAAGGTTGCACAATACAGGCGCAAATGCAATATTGAATCGCATGTGCTAGCTGCGGGGGTATCTTTTGCGAAACCCGTGCAGTTGACGCAAAGACATTATATTCTCAGATAACATGATCAAACTGATTGAACCTTGAAAATAAAATTAAATAGAAGGTATACCTTTTGGGGAAGTAGGAGACACACTTCCTACCTCCCATTCTTTCCTTAGTGATGAGGTTGCTCCTTCAAAAATGAGTGCAGCAGTGCGGCTGACTGATTTCTGCTCCTCTACGACACAGTGACACACACATATCTCTGACATAGACCTTAGCCAAATTCTCTTCTCTTTATATATTTGTTCGTATGGATGGAAGCTATCTCTAAGTAAAACCATACATACCCCCAAGTTGTTTCTAGCCGACAATATATATAACAATATTTATTAATGTATTAATTGTTGGCATATTGTTCAGTATAAACCTAGGCACCATCTGTGACTGCACAATCAGATGGAAAAACAGTAAGACTCTAATCAGCCTTTTCCAAATATATATTATTTGCATGATTTAATATTAGATGCAATCTGCAGATAAAGAGATTATCATTGTGATAAGTTACAGTGTTTATGCCTTTGATACATAGATTTAGATTGCTTAACTGACAGGCATGTATTTGGCTTGGTTTTCCTTAACATTATTTGCCAACATCTGATCCTACTTTATTTTTTTAAGAAAAAGTCTAGCTAAACGTATCCATTAAGCATACTTTCAAATTGTTTTAATAATTACATAACATATGGCTCATAAAGACACTTGGGTTTGTTTTCAGAAAATAGCTTTTTACCTGCTGTAATTTGTCTTGCTTTCTTATTAACATTATAGATCCCCTATGATTACCTTTTACATTGAGCTCATTGGGGCTTGTTTTTGACTATTATGATGCTATGCTATTGATTACATATATTGACTTAGATGGTTGTATGATGATTTATAGGTTAACTCATTTATTGGTAAGCTTGGATTTATATTGGTTTGTCATTGAAAAGTTTGTATTAACAACCAGAATTACTGTGGTGGTTAATCCGTATTTCTTATTGTGATTTTTCCATTACTAGATAAAGAAACCATGGCTTTGCCTTTGCTACTTTATAGAAGCCATGGTTTAATGCATTGATGATATTGGATTGCATTGATGATATTTATTAAAATTCAGACTTATCTGCAAGTTGGACATATGTATCTGTATATTTAACCTATATCGTTGTTAATCATTTCAACATGTCTGGATGACTGATTAGCCATAAAGCCATGCAGTTTAAATCAAAATGTTTCCCTTCTTTTTTTTTTACAGATAATGCATCATCATCATGCGGTTCATGAAATTTCTTACATTGCAAAGGACATAACGGACCATCGAGCATTTGGATATGTGTGCGGGAAAGAGGGAAACCATAGGTTTGTGGCAATAAAGACTGCTCAGGCAGTAAGTAGCATGGTCTTGTATATATTATTTATTGTTTGCTTTCAAGGTATTGATATTCCATTTTATAGATGAATGCATCACAGATAACATGATTTCAAGTCAAGCCAGGATTCACATATTTCAATTTGTATCTGAATTTACTGATGTAAAATAACTTGCCTGGTGAATATTTGTAACTGTTTTCAAGGGACAGGGACTTTTTGGCAAACGGACATATTGATGAGCAAACGTTAACTGAACATTACACACAGTAGCTGACAGATCTGGCTGCTCGCAATTCTCTTTATTAACATATACAGTAGTTGCAAATGTCAGAGAATGGGAGGGAGTCAGTAACTCTGGCTGGGAGATGGGCCAGAGAGCAGTCAGTTACTATATGAGTATAGTGTCCCTTTTTAAAGTATTTTGCAATGACATGTAAATGATAAGGTAATAGAGTGTTGGATGTTTTGAACATGAACATGCTGCTAGAAAAAAAATTTTTGGGCAGGTTATAAAACCGTATCCATGTGCTTGATTCAGAAAATGGTGTTGCAAGGGTAAAACAAATATTGAAATAGATGTCAGTTACTAGGCCCAAATATCACATATATCACAGTTGTGAGAGAACAGAACACAAGACACTAGAGTCTCTTGAGATAGAACTGTTCTGATTTAATGTTACAGTACAAGATCATTTATACAGTTTTAATTAATCATATATATCCTTATTAATTAGTTTCCTAGTCTGTCATGTGATTACGCTTAGCCAATCAATGGCTAGGAATTTCCTCCAGATCACTGAGAGTTAAAACATTGTTCCCCTTATTCATCAGTACCAATGTCGACCTTGGTCGACTGTCCAACCCTTTTTATCGTATTATTCTATCGCCCATTTATGATCATGACAGGTGCTCTTATCACTACTTAGCAACCCACAGATATCACTATAACCTATTATACAGGGTCAGGCAACCTTATTCTGTAATTAACTGCTAAGTAATACTGAATCTTGTATTGGACATATTTATATTGAGAGAATTAAAGTGTATCTCCACCCTCTAAATAACTTTTTGATGTAATGTAGGGCATCCCTGCCCACCCCAAGCGCTATGTTAGATTGCTAAAAAAAGAACCCGAACTCTACTTACAGCACCTCTCTCCAGCATCGTTCTGATCCGGCTCCTTGCTTGCCGGAACTAGCAAATGGGTTGGACCGGCAGCCTCGGGTGCGATTGGCTGCCGTCATTGGAGATGAAGGGCTGTAAGTAGAGTACGGATTTTCTGCAAACTAACATAGCGGTTATGAGTTTTATGCTAGGTGAAGGGCAGCCATGGAGGGATCAGAAGGGAGAGAGGGGGAAATGGCTCCCTGCTCATGCCACTGTCCTCTCAGAGGACAAGGACGAGGCAGAAACCTTTGGACAGGAAGACACCTCCTACTCTTCAGTTTCCTGGACTTTGGACATGAACTGTAAGAGAACCATAAGGAACAAAGTAAGGTAAGGCAAGGATTTTTTTAAACTAAACAGTGGGGCCAGTAGAGGATTAAATTTTAGTTTGAGGGGTGGACATGCCCTTTAACTATAATTATAAGACCACCTTATCTATAGAACTTAAGTTAAAAGTGAGGGAAAGCTGAACCAATTCTAGAATTCTATGTTAACCTAACTTACATTGTCTCACATAATCTGATTCTCTTTGTCTACATGAGAGAACTATCTGGAGCTCTCAAATTTGCTGTGAACAGAGTCTGTGACTGAGCCAGACTGCCTACAGGCTCTTGTATCCAGCCAGCGAGCATGATCCTGTTCTCACGCACACACAAAATGTCAAGGTAATGTAGGTGTGCATGAAATTATCGAAATGGTTCATCTTTTTCTCGTTTTTAGTATTAGATCCTCTGTAAAGCATTTTTTCACAAATTTTGTCTTCCCTATTACAATATTACATTTTCCCAGTGGCATTAATGGCATATTTTTGACCTAGATTATTATAAAAAAAATACTGCAGTTGATTTATAATCCTCAAACACTATGTTGCCACCAGATCTATCCATGATAAAAAAAAGACCTGATGTACATGCATAATTTAATCAATGTCTATTGAGGCAGAAGCTGCTACTTGAAGCAAGACAATTTTCACAGAGCTGCCACAAGTACACGTTTTCCTTTTGCCTGACCTTGTAAAAAACTTAAAAATGCATTTAGTTATAGTCTGAAGTTTCATTCAAACTGGGATTTTCCAAATCATTGATAATGACAGCTCTTTGAATCTCATGCAATAATGTGATGCACCGATAAAGTCTTCCTGTTAACTTTCATCAGGAATCATTTTATGTTATTATTTTTCAAAGGTTCTAGTTTGAAGCAGAGTGCATTTAAAATACCTTGCTTTTTAACATTTTAGCAATAATTAATAGTTTTAAATGCCTTTGTTCAAGGCCCTTGTCAAAGGTCTGTCAGTGGTAGAGTAATATATTATGGCTTTTTTAAAGTGTTAAAAATGCTTGGGCATTAAAGGTCCAGTGAAGCACTCAAAAAAAATAAAAAAATAAATATTTTCTACACACGAATACCCAAGTATTTTAGCAAATAGTAACCAAACAGATGTTTGCTGTTAATATTCTAGGCGCAGTAAAAAGAAATGTATGATTGGCCACTTTTTTTGTGTGCTTTTTGGAGAAATGTTAGACATAATGCATAGGGAAATTCTGGTGGATGAAAAACATCACTGTTGCCCATGGGATTGATTGGATCTGAAAGAAAATTACTGTTAAATTAAGAATATCCTGGATGAGAAATAGAGTATATAAATCATCAATAAAGTTGTCTCGGCTACTGTTAATCACAGACACTTTCTGTATAATCTTCTTATTTGTTCCTGCAGGAATTGAGGCAGTGTATCTGGCTAGGTAATGCAAGAGGGTCAGTGGCAGAGGTTTTGACTGGCAGTTTTGCAAGAGTCAAATCTTGTTTCGCTAAGTTGCAAAAGTTAAGGCTGTGTACACAGCGAACGCTCGGTCAGGACAAATGACTGTCAGTTGCAGCAGTCGCTGACGACAGTTTGCGTGACCGATCGTGTGGTCTCATAGGGATCGGTCGCAAATATCTTACCGTGTGTACCCAGCCTATTTTAATGCATATGGCAGATAAGTGCAATTTTACCTTTCGAAACCAGAGAGGTGTTAAGGAGGCCATTTATGTGAAAATAAAGAAACCAAGCCTAAATAGAGGTGGGGGGGTTCGACACCAACTGTCTGCCATGTACAATGCTGTTTTAACACCTTACTCTGGGCGTTCCTATAACACCTCTTAGCCACTATCCAATCACACCCTTAACACCTGGCTGTGATATGCTAATTGGGATTTTCCAGGGTACATAATTGCCACAGATTCTTGTACAAGTCATTCTGAATTGAGAAAGCCAGTCGGATGACTAGCGAAACGTCTTCAAGAACTACATTTCAAGTCCAGTTGATCTAATTGAATACAACAGATATACCATGACCTGGATGAATGAGAACCTTCACAAGCAGATTTTTAGATCTTTGAAAAAAATGTAAAATCCGAAAAGGAACCATAGAAGTGAATAGAAGATAAAAATACTAAAGTTTTGATTAAAAATACGGTATAAATAGCAATAGTATGTTAGTTTAAATGGCTCAGGGACCTGGAGAACAGTTACATATAAGCAAAGTAAAAATGTAGCCATTTTCGAGGTTCCACATTGAATAATCACGGGTTCAAATTCGAGGGTTTTTCACTGTCTGGCACTAATCATGATCTCCTAGCCTACTTGACATTCTGCTGAAGCAAAGCTCTAAGCACTCGCAGCATTGTATCTTTTACTTCAGGTCAGCACTGAAGTAAAAGATACAATGTGGCTGGATAATTTTCAAAAAATTCACTGACATTTTCCAAACTAAAATCTGAAAATTCCTAGTTCTTCATCAGAACCTATTTAGAATCAGTTCCGAACTTCATATCTTGTTGTCTTCTTATTGAGGCTAGGCTCACACATCTATAGTTTTTTAGTATAGTATAGTATTTGAGGTTGAATAAAGACATATGTCCATCCAGTCCAACCCATCTAGCAATATCATCATTTCCTGTCTAACTGTTGATCCAGAGGAAGGCAAAAAAAAAACACCAAATTTATGAAGGGGGAAAAAATTCCTTCCTGACTCCAAGTGGCAATCGGAAATTTCCCTGAATCAACTCTACTTTATGTATCAATACCAATAACTTGCAACATTCCTTATTCCTTGTTTGCAAAAACTCATCCAGCTTTTTTTTTAAACTGACCAATGAACCTGCCATAACAACGTCCACTGGAAGACCGCTCCATAGCTTTACCGTTCTCACAGTGAAAAACCCTTTCCGAACTTGAAGCCTAAACCTTTTTTCTTCAAGTCTTAAGGGATGGCCACGTGTCCTCTGACATGCTCTATTGGTGAACAATGCCCCAGATAGTTTATTGTATGGCCCATTAATGTATTTATACACAGTAATCATATCCCCACACAAGTGCATTTTCTCCAGCGTACATAATTGTAACTTTTCCAATCTGTCTTCATATTCAAGCTCCCCCAATCCCCTTATTAATTTAGTTGCACTTCTCTGAACCCTTTCCATTTCAAAGGTGTCCTTTTTGTACGCATGAATTCCAAAATTGCACTGCATATTCCAAATGAGGCCTTACCAATGCTTTGTAAAGAGGGAGAATAACATTTTCCTCTCTTGAATCCATACCTCTTTTTATATAAGACAATACCATGCTGGCTTTAAGTTTGTTATCCACCAAAACTCCAAGATCCCTTTCCAACAGGGATTCAATTAACACAGAGCCATTTCAGGAACTCATCGCCATTTTCTGTGTTGGCAGTTCCACTACACCAATCAATGTCAGGGTAATTAAAGGGGAACTGTGGTCCAAAAATGACTTAGCTAAATTGAGGTAAATTGATAGGAATTGCTCACCTGGGAATTTTTGCAATTTATTTCCATTGTTTATTTTGCATAGTTTTATTTTTTGTGTGTGATATGGCAGCATCATCACCAGGTCCCCTGCACTTCCTGCTTCCTGCTCTGAAACTCAGTCAATCTGTCCTGTGTCTCCTCCTCCCCTTTGCAGCCCCCCTGGTCCCTCCCACTCATGGACCCCATGGTCCCTCCAGTTGCAGGCCCCTCATGGCCCATTATCTTACAGTCCCATGTGGGCCCGCCCACTCACGGGTGCCTAAGCCCTGCCCATTCGTGGGTATCTAAGCCCCGCCCACTCATGGGTGTCTAAGCCCCACCCACTCATGGGTGCCGTGGGTTACTCAGACCCCCCTTACCTTCTCTGTCAGGACTTCACACAGCAGAGAGGAGGAGGGACTTACTGTCTCCCTCACACACCATTAACTTTCTGGTCAGTCATTTCTTTATATCTTGGGCTGTGGAGCACGTAGAGAGGTGGTTGATGGCTCGTTTTAAAGGTAGGCAACTGGCCTTTTATTTAAACCCAACTTGTTTGGAGACCACAGTTCACACTCCCCAAACTTGCAGCCCTTGCCAACTGCATATGAAGCTGACTCACTTGCTCTCTGCTAGCATTTGGCAGCTTATAGCAGACACTAACAATGACATTACCCCCTTTCCTGTTGCCTAATTCCACCCATATTGCCTCCACTTTAACATCCATATCGCCAGTTATCTCTTCTTTTAAATTTGGCTTCAATTCTTTTTTAACATAAACACATAATTTCCTTTTTTCTCTGTCCTGCCTAAACAAGGCGTATCCTTCTAAATTTTGTCCAGTCGTGAAAACTGTTCAACCACGTTTCTGCTATACCTATTATATCATACTTTTCACTTAACGCCATAATTTCCAAAGCACTTTTCCAAGCTGCATCTCTAAAAAAACACAGATAAAACAATCTATAATATAGGCATAGCCTAAATTGTCTGTTTTCAGTATTGCTTATAAAATGCTGAAGTTTCTTGCGCATGTGCAGTTGAACTTTGATTCAAGTCTTTTAATAATGAAATAAAATAACCATATACATCAATGTACTGCATGTTCAGAATTGTACACACAAAAAATAATTAAAGGCATTATCACATTATCACTTCATTAAAGGGCATGTCCACCCCAAAACTAAAATGTAACCCACTACTGGCCCCAAGTGTATGTTAAAAAAATTCTGCTCCTTATGGTTCTTCTGCAGTCGGCTTTCGACACAGTAGTTCATTTTCCCCTAATGCAAATTCTTCACTCCTTGGACATCTGGAATAGAGTTGGAGAAAACTCACTAGTTTCGTTCCATTTTCGGATTCCTAGATCTCGGGAAAATCCGAAACCGGAAAGAATTTTTGGTAATTTTCGAATGTACAGGGATATTTTCAATAATTTTTCAATAGCCTTGAACGTTCGAAAATTATTGAAAATACGATCGGAGACCAATTTCGAGTTTCCTATCGTATTTTCGAAGATTTTCGAATGTTCGAGGCTATTTTTGGAAATTATCGAAAATGTCTTCCAGAGTCCCGAAATCCGGGGAATCCTTCCGGATTCGGACGGATCTTTCAGATTTTGGAACCGAGGGGTTCTGTGTCAGATCTGGGTTTGTGTTGAACTCAGATCCCATCTCTAATCTGGAATGATGTGGCATCCTGGCTACGATCCTACCTTTCTAACTGAAAACATCCACTCCAGTTCCTCTTAGTGTAGGGGTTTAACAAGGTTCTGTTCTTGGACCCCTGTTGCTCTCCCTCTATACTGTTTTCCCTGGGAGTTGTCTTAGCTCATTTGGTTTTAACTACCATCTGTACGCTGTACTACCAACTGTCTATGTGCTGTCTCCTCATGGATGACACACCGATGCCTCAAATTTAACCTGACTAAAACCGAACTAATAATTTTTCCACCTAAACCTGGTCCTATCCTACCTTTTTCCATTCCTGTGGACAACACCCCCATTTACCCTATTCAGTCCGCACTTTGCTTATTGTTTATTTTTGATTCCTCTCTCTCCTTTTCTAATCACATTAACTATATTGCTAAATCCTGTTGCTTTTTTCTCTGTAATATTGTAGATTCCTCTCTCTTCCAACTACTGCTATGCTTATCCATGCTCTCATCTTATCATGCCTGGATTATTGTAACCTTCAGTTTTCTGGTCTTTCTATTTCCCTTCTTTCTCCCCTTCAGTTAATACTTAACTCTGCCGCACGCATTGTCGCGCTCTCTAACAATCGAGAAATTAAATCTGCTCTGCCGTACATCTACCTGGCTCCCCATTAAACAACGCATTTTCTACAAATCCTTCTCTTAACATTTAAATCCCTTCACTCTGCTGCTCCTTCTTATATTTCTTCACTTGTGTCCCCATATGTCCCTGCCCATACCCTCCGCTCATCACAGAACCATCTCTTATACAAACCCCCACTCACAGGCCTCCTCTCGCCTTAAACCTTTTTCTCTTGTGGCTCCTAACCTCCGGGACCTCTTTCCTCATGTTACAAGTTTTAAGCACTTTTGTATTTAATGATGCGCATACTTATTTATATGTTTATGTATTTATTTATTGTCACCCTTGTACAGCTTTTTGTATTCTATATTGTACAGCACTGCATACTCAAGTGGTGCTATAAATAAATAAAAATATATGTACATACAAAATAAAATACCTAAATAGCATAATTTAAAGCCTTTTCAATTTCCCTGTTTCACTCCTGATTAATCACCATGCAATACAGTTTGTTCTATTGTACAAAAAAGTATTTTATTTTGCACATCAGAATATTAAGGATTTGGCATTGGACTTCCTGATGAAAAACTATACTGCTGTTTAATTTCAAACATTGTTCTTCAATTCTAGGCAGAGCCAGTTATTTTGGATTTGCGAGATTTATTTCAGCTTATCTATGAGCTGAAGCAAAGGGAAGAAATCGAAAAAAAGGCACAAAAAGATAAGCAATGTGAACAAGCTGTATATCAGGTAACTCTCTAACCCCCGCTTTTAGAAATGTTGGAAATGTCAAAATACAAGTCGTCTTTTTATTTATTTTGGTATGAATCCAATCAGTTAATATACATGATTAGTTTCAAACTTAGGGGCAAATAAGTTAATATCGTTTTTTTGAACTGCTCTAAGGTACTCCTGGTTAATTTATATATAGTTTAATACTAAGCAATTTGTAATTCTCCCTATCAGATATAAAAACAGTCGTACATTAGCATTATCCTGAACTCCCTGTGGAATTGAAAAACACTCTCCCTTATTAATCACCGACAACACTCCAACAAATTTATAAATCTGTAGTTGGTTTTATGTGACTTTACACATCCAGCTGTCTTTATGGATTTTGTTTAAACCTGTCTTCTTTCTACTTACCTTTTTATTTTTACTTACCTTGCTTCAGACAATTTTGGAAGAAGATGTAGAAGATCCTGTTTACCAGGTAAAATCTATTTGCGTATTATTATGCAGGATTTTTTTTTGCTTATATACATATATATAAGTATATATATATATATATATATAAGGGTAACATTAGTCCCAACATTACGGCCGATCAAACAATGATTTGGCCCATTTAGCTGCAGGAATGAGCAGGGGTTGAGAGGATCAGGGTTACTTGCTACCTACTGATATTAGGACACAAAAATAAACACTTCTGCACATTGTTTCGATATATTTTATGAACTACTGTGCTTTCCTGGTCATAGCAGAACAAAAATGCTTTACCTCCTCCACTAAAGATAAAAGGCAAAGTATACCAACAGATGCACATTTGCACACACAGATTATTCAAATTTAATGTAGACAGTTATATATACGGTAGATATTTAAAAAATAATTATATTTCTTTGTATCTTTGTATATTTTGGTAAAGGGACACTATCCTTTTTTGTGTTATTTGTTTAAAGGACATATGTTTATATAAGAAAAATATATATTTATATTTTTAAGTTAATCAGTACATTGAACAGATTTAAATACCCCATTAGCTTACTGTCACAAAAAGAAACAAAGGGAAACATCCAGACAGTAAAAGAGCAGAAAGATGGAGCAAGCAGAAGCAGTAAAAATGGAACAAGGACAAGGAGCAGACAAGTATAATTGGCCTTTAAAATTTTACAGAATTAGAAAAAAATCTTTACAAAACACATATTCTATAAGCAAGTCCATACCAGTAGTGATAATGATGCTCCTAATTCAATAAAGGCATTAAAAGGCATTAACCTATAAGGTTTGGCATGAAAATAAATTTTAAAAATGTAAAGATTTGCACTGTTGTATCTCTGTGAAGGAATCACAAATTATGTATTATTTTAATAGCATTTTCTGGGTTACAAATCAGGAAAAGGCTGGTAGGTCTCCTTTGAGTAATACAGTCAATATTAACATCTTAACTTTTGCTTCCTTATGCTTCCTTATGCTAATTTCCCAAAACAATATTTTGTTCTTATTAAGTTACAGTATTATTCAGATTTCCGAACTTATCTTCTTTCAAAAAGGAATTATCTATAGAGTTTCTGCTTCCCTTCACATTAATAAGAGATTATCATGGTGCATGGTGTTTTTTAAGGTGTGTGTGCCAGTAGCAAGAGTTAAGAGGTCATTAATGAAATGAAATGTAGTTGTGTGACCTCCCTCAGATATACATCCTATAATGAGAATGTTTCATTGATCTCCTTTTTTTTAATTCTTTCCCTACTGGAGTGCAGGTCTTAGAGGAAACACTGATGCTACATAGATCTTTTTTTTCTTTTACATTTTTATTTCACTTATGTATTATTGAATTCCTCCACATGCCCTATATTTTGGTATAGACCATGCACACAGTACAGTTCTTGGGATTTCATTTGCAAAATCCATTTTAAAGGGGCAGTTCAGTGGAAATTATCAATATGTGTTAAATTGCATACTTAGTTATTCTACAAATTCTCTACCATTTTGAAAAATCTGTTGATTTCATACCCTTTGCTGTTCCCTGCCCTGTTGACATTAGAGAGCCATTTCAGGTTCTAATGGTCCTTCTTCTTCCCAGGATGCACCACATCCTTGGAATGTTCCTAACAGTAATTTCTACTGATTGGCTGTTGGATGGGTCAAAGATGCTCAGATCTCTACTGAGCAACTGAATCAACCCCTTTTAAGTAGTTTTGGGTGCTCCTGTTACGTGTTCATGGAGGTGCCCACCCATTACTTTAAAATAGATTTTGCAATTGATATCAAAATAAATCTACTTAATCTATGCCAACATATTGGGGTATATGAAAATATTAAGGTTTTTAATGTCTTTACCATGATGCTAAATGATGCACATTTTACCATTGACTATTGTGTATTGGAATGTATATTATTCTCTTGCAATCCTATCCTTAATAAGTTCCACTAAACAACTGGTGTTTCATTGTTGATTGGGTTTCTCTTTTTTTTTCATTTCAAGTTGTTTCACAAGTTATTTGTTTTGATTTTACTAATCTCATCTTAACCAGCTGTGATGGTGAATTACATCATGAAAGGACTAAAAAAAAGGAAAAAAACAGACAGTGTTCCTTTAAGTTGCTTGAAATCTTTTTGTGACTTGCAGATATTTTCTTATATAAAAGCTGCATGGTCATGTCACTTTGTTCCTCCTATTCCAATAATAGTAACATTAAACTCTTGAACAGTTATCAGATGTTCATAATTGAAATCTCATACAAGTTTTGCAACACTAAAATTGAACACTAGTCAACTGAGGTTTACAAAAAATGATTTCCTTGTCTTGGACAGTTTGGTGAACAGCATTCATGGTTTCACTGAAGGCAAGTTTATCTAAAAACCCAGATGGTTGCTTATCTCTAAGAACCAGGATGGGGGTTGCATTAAGACTCCAATGACAATAATGTAAATACAATAATAACAACACATAACATCATGTTCGCTGAATCCACATCTTGTCTCTTGTTTAGTGTAAACCTGATTTTACAGAAAATGAATTTATAAATACATTGGTCCTCCCACTATGTTTAAAAGTTTTATAATTATTTCTTGTAACTGTAAAAAACAAATCTTTATTCGGTTTTAAGTCCTAACCTGCTTTTTCAATTAGCAAAAGCAGTATTTTGCCATAGCATTTCATTAATTAGGGTATGGGACAACAAAAGACAAATGTGTTGAATCCTTAAAAATCAGACATGATAAACAGAGTATAATTGATTTATTATGTAAGCACAGGACTGAATAGTACTTGTTTAGAAAGATAGAGAGATGTACAACATTGGTTTTAATAGAGTTTACATGAATGTTGATTGTAAAAAATGTTTTAACCCAACTTTGCATCTTTTGCAAAGATCAGAGTTGACTTGAGAGAACGTTTTGCAACGTTTTTAGTGATTATGTGTTTACCCCAAATTACTTCTCCAGCAATAATACAGAACTAAAATAATGAATTAATTAAATGGAAAAAAAAGTGCAAAAGTGACATATTCACAGTAACTAAATCATAATGCAATTTCTTCAAACTCATAACATCTCTTTTAATGTAACGTGTTCTAATCAAATTAACTCTGGTCTTCTAATCAAACAAGATTATTCAGTGTTTAGTAATCGAAGAAACATTCACTCTTTAGCAAAAAAGTAGATTTAAATGTTAATTTCTTTTTAAAATAGATATTATGAACCACAAGTCTTAAATGAAAAGAAAAATGATTTTTTGTAAATATTGATTTTTAATATTAATCATATGTTTACATATTACACACATTTAAACTTGGCTATCTTAAAGGGTATGTACACCAGAAAAATAATATTTTTAAGTTTGCCATTACTGGAAACTGTAATTCTACTGCATTTAATATTTTTGTTGATCTGTTCCCTTTTTCTTTAGCTATGCAATCTAATGCATCTTACATTTTAGCTATCAAATGCCCAATTATCATAAACTCTTCTGTTATGTGCAGTTTTTATGTAACTGTTGGTGACAGTTGGTAGGTGTGTATTGCATTGTGGGAAATTCCCTCTCCTAGTGCTGTCTAATAGTGATTAGTGAGCATGCTTTCCCTCAAAATTAGTAACCTAAGGGGCTACATTGAGCCTAAAGGTGACCATACACTATTATGATCGGAATTATGATCTTAAACCAATCGATACTTGGATAGACAGATGTACAATGTTAATTGTACTAAGATGTACCATAAATATTGTTCGACATTAATCACAAAAAAAATTGAATGTCAAACAATATTTATGGTACATCTTAGTACAATTAACATTGTACATCTGTCTATCAGTTGGTTTAAGATCGTAATTACGATCATAATAGTGCATATTATTGTCGTCTATTGTGGGATTACATTACATTAACATTTAATCGGAACTTCAGGAAACACTACAATCATTTTACAAATCGACTTAAAAAAACGACTTTCCCGATTGTAGTTACGATCGATTTTACGATATAATGTTGCATGATAAGAAAGGGAAAATGTACAATTTTTCGGCCAATCGATGGAATTGTCGGGTTGTATGTCGAATTCTACATAAAATCGGCCTAATGTATGGTTACCTTTAGCAAAACAAGCAAGGGTATGCAGAAACACATACATTTCAGAGTATGTAAGGTTTACATGTATTGATTTATAGATTAAAATGAGGCAAAGCCATTTTTTCACTATACATACCTTTTAAGTCTCACTAGTCTTGGTAAGAAAATGTTAAAATTGCAAAATAAGAAAAGAGAGAATGTTTCTTAAAAAGGAAACCTTATTGCTGTACCTTTTTTTCCAAATCTTTCAACTTTTCTTTGCTTTCTTCATGTCCTATCTGCACTTTCTCCTTTCGATGACGTCCTAGTACATAGTATTTGAGGCTGGCCATGAATCCATACGAGATCCAGATACAGAAGAAAGCATTTATCAGGTATCTGCAATCAGTTAGATCTTAAACCCACTCAGCTGAGGAAATTTTATATAGATAGAAAGAAAGTTTATCTTTTATCTTACTGAATCCAATCTGTTTCAATGCATGAAATAATTTACTTGATATTTGAAGTACTGTAATATTTCAGGACGTTAAACAATGTGACTTTTTTATTCCAAGAAAAACTACAACTCTTTCAATATACTTATATATTCTTGTGGAAAATGTAAACTAAGCATACAAATGCCCCCCACAAAACATAGGTATATATTATTTCCTGTGAAATAATTGAATAGGCCCATGGCCTACAGTTGGCCTACTGTTGCGATGATGTCACAGGCTAGCCAGCACACATATTTATTAATACGGTAATTAGGGGTGTATATATTGATTTATATTTTAGCTAATTTGATAAGATCAAGTGAATTTATATAAAAAAAACTTCTGTTGTACCTTCAATATGCGCCCTAAATCACATCTCTAGGTACATTTTGTGAGAAATATTACTTTCTGTTTGAAAACTGTTGTGTGAAAAATATTTTCAGACATCTGACCAGCTTCTGTCCGCATTAATAGGCTCCCCTGAAAGCCTTCTTAGTTAAGAAATCTACTTTTTAAAATGTACATAACTACAACTTACTAGAGAAGAATCTTACATTGTTAGGTGTTCTGGGGAGAGAAGCGTTCACATTAGGAATAAAAATAGTATTTATTAGTTTTTTTTTATTTATAGCTCTTTTATTAGCATATGACCTTTATCAAAATTAATCTTTTTACTTCCATTGGTTGTATATCTAATGTGTATATGAGACTGCATTTAGAGTGCTGCTTTCATTTTTTTAAATTATGGAATTGCCATTTATCATTTTGATGTTTATTGTTATTCACTTAATAAAGAGGTATATTGTATTTGATCATACATTTTATACAAAATGTACACTATGCACACTATGTCAGATTGATGACCCCTTTTGGTGTGAATTTGCATTGCAGTGGGGCATCTGCCTTAGTTAAAAAAATTTCTTAGGTTTTTTTCTTAGGTGGAACACCCAAGGGCTGACAGTCGGCCGAGGAATGCACATGTACGGGAGCTTGGTCTAGGGTCATTAGTTGATCCGTCCATCCAAGCACCCATACACCTGCAATCCTCCACCGACAGTCCACATTTGATAAATATAGAAAGTGCTAGGGCACTGTGCAGAAAGCATAATAGATACCTTAAATAAGGTTGAGGTGCAAAACCCCTATAAGACACAATATAATTTCTAAAAAGAAAAAAGAGGGGATGCACAACTCTGTAGATAGTGAAATATATAAAAAATCCTTTATTATTACTACGTCATCAATGATGCGCGACACTCCAGCGCTTAGTAGTGTACCAAGTAAATAAATAGAGAAAACTAGGGAGCGTCTCTAAAGATCAAAGAAGTCCTATAGACGTAAAGTAGAAAAAGTTCTTCCGCACAACCTATAAATAAATGATGGGTGTATATCTGCTGGGTGCTATTCAGACACTATAGCCAATGGTCATAGATCAATTTAGCAAAAAAGTTCAGAATGCACACCAGTCTTATATAAACTCCTAGTGTTTATTCACATAAACATACGTGACGTTTCGGAGTCCGTGTGACTCCTTCCTCAGACATGATACAAAATAGCAATAGATTTAGCACTAGATTCCAATCTTAAGTCCTTTATAAGGACAGTCCACATATGTGTAGAGTCAGAGTAGGTCCAAAGGGTAGAACAGTTTAATTTCATAGCACTGTGATTTACACGTTCCCTTATATAAGTTTAGCAAAGAAGGGGTTTTATGTTATTTTTTCAACAATATAACAAGATTACTTTATAACTGTAATCTAACCTTTATAACTGTGCCCTACATTAATATATGCTGTAAAACATTTGCCAATTGTATACATGAGAATATACCCAAAATCTGCTTATTCTGATTTCAGGATTGGTTTGTTTAAATATGAAATAGTTATTGTCTTTCATATTCCAAAAAGTCAGGGACATACAACAATAATAGCTTAAATATTCAGCAACAGTTTTTATCAACTCATTAAGAAATTCCATTCATCTCATTAATTGCATACACTGAATTTTCTGTAGCATAAAAGTATACAACAGTATTGGTACCCAGTTAAACCTCTTGTCCCTACAAAATGTGCTGAGAGGATAAGGCCCCACTGCAACGTGTTTCTGTGCAATTGCATGCACTTTTTAAACCTGCGATTGTGCTCTACAATGGCCCTATATCCAAACACATGCTGACTGGTAATATCGCATAGGAACCCAAGCAATGGGGCCAACTATTCAGGATAGATGGCCATTGGCATGCGTATCGCTAATTGCATAAAAACAAACAATTAGTATTATCTGAACAGCATACCTGGTGCAATACTATTTAAGTTAAATTTTGCACTACTTAGTAGCATGAAACTTAACAAGTGTAAAACCCTTGCAAATATCTGCTAATTACATGACTGTTCCCACGATGCAATAAATGTTGCAAAGTAATTATTGCATTATGGTATTATATTTCATCTTTCATCCTTTCAGATTGCAAGCATGTTGTTTCTCCTGTCTTTGTAGTTGATTAAAGGGCATGTCCACCCCCAAAACTATAATCCCCCCCAGTAATGGCCCCATCATGTAGTGTAATAAAATCCTTACCTCACATCCCAGCTCCATATGGTTCTCCTGTAGTACCCCCCCAAAGTCCCAAAAACTGCCCACCAGGAGGATAACAGAGTCCATATAGGACTCTGCCTCCTATCTGGACTCTGGGAGAAGTTTGGCATGTGTACTGCAGCCCTTCTCCCCCCCCTCCCCCTTCCTCTCCATCCCTCTCCCTCCCGATTAGGATTTCCTCCCCCTAGCATACAACCCTTTCCATATATCATTCCCCCTGTCCCCCCAGCCCAAACCACTATATATTTTATTTTAGAAAGTGTCCCAAACTTTACTTACCTTCCCTCTTTCCTCCACCGCACTGAACTCCCGGCAGCCGAGGGAGGGTAAGTAAAGTTTGGGGCACTTTCTAAAATAACAAATATAGCGGTTGGGGCTGGGGGGACAGGGGGAATGATATATCAAAATTTTTTTTCAAGGGTGGACATACCCTTTAAGCATTTTCTTTTTGTAAATGTATCACAGTAGTATTGTATATGTTTTATAATTCTAAAATTTTGTATATTGTATATGTTTTAAATATTACTGCAGGTTTGTAATAATTTTAATAAAGGATCATCTGGTTTTACAGGATAGAGACTAAGAATGGTTAATGCAAAAGGCAAATTTTAATCCCCCCTTCTATTAAATAACCCTGACTTTTATACTACTTGTTGACATGTACAATTTAATGGATAGTGTTGGACACAAAACCAAACTCAAACCCGAGTTCGGGCCAAACTATTAGTTAGGACGAACTCAAACTATTCAAACTAGTTTGAGTTCAAACTACTTTGGTTTTTCAAACTCGTGGCTGTATTTTAGATAATTATCGTAAATTCGATAATCATCGAATTTACGAGCCATTCGCTAACACTAGAATATATGGTTCATTAACCCTCGAATGTATGGTTCATTTTCGGTAACCCTCGAATGGATGGTTTTCGCTAACCCAAGAATGTATCGTTCGGTAACCCTTGAATGTAATGTTCATTTTCGCTAACCCTCGAATGTATCATTTGTTTTCGGTAACCCTGGAATGTATCATTCATTTTCGCTAACCCTCAAATGTATAGTTCTTATTTTCCGTAACCCTTGAAAGTACCATTCGGCAACCCTCAAATTGACCGTAACCCTCAAATGTAGCTTGCACAAACTCAAAAATTGCTCGATCATGAAGTAAGAAGTGTTTAAACAGGTTTTGGTGAAAGCAACTTTTAATGAAGTTCAGGAGTTCAGAAACTAACCGAACTTCAGTAAGTTCGTCCATCTCTAGTAATGGACTGTGATCTTAGACAAACCACTAACAACTGCCAGTTACTTTGTATGAGATGCAACACCCTTCTTTGTTATACCAATCTACCTTTTTAAATGTATAGGTAGATCATTCTGAATTGAGAAAGCCAGTTGGATGACTTACAAAATGTCTTCAAGAACTAAACTTTATGTCCATTTGATCTAACTGAATACAACAGATATACCATTACCTGGATGAATGAGAACCTTCACAAGCATCTATCCTATATAAAATAAAACCCCAAAGCTGCGTCCGTGACTGTGTCTAACCGCAATTACCTCCCCTGGCCACTAGGTATCCACCCCACTTCTCCCTCACGTCAGGTGCCAGACAGGGGTGCCTGCCATTAATCAAACTAAAACCTTTGCTTGCGGCATGCCCCTGCTGTCAGTTAGAAAGGCAGCATGCATTTATTTCAGAAAGAAGAAATGGAAGTAAGTGACGCGCTCGTGCAAACTCTTGCATGCGCATGGATGTTCATGCATTTTCTCAGAGCTGGGGAGTAATGGAGCTGACAGCTATATATCCAAATGTCATTTTGTCCCTTCCTGCTTCTCATTCTGCCTCTCTGATTGTCTGCATTAAAGCAACGGACAGAGAGTCTCTGCAGCAGTTCCAACAAGACAAACTGACTTCAATGAGTGAGTACTGCAGTCCACACCTCACTACCAGGCAGTCCACCACCAACCCCAGAAAGTGTGATCATTAAAGAGAGTCAGAGATGCCAGTCCTAGGGTGGGGCAGATTGGACACATGGGGGTTAATTAAAAACTGAAAATGCAGGGTGAATTTATAAAAAAACAAAAAACCATAAAGGGGGGTGTTTAATTTAATTTAGCAGCATCCACACTATCTCTATCCTGCCTATATCCATATCTCAATCTCACTGTGGAGCTGCCATACTGCTATGTGACATAGAGATGGAGAAATGGATATAGGCAGGGTAGAGATTGTGTCACATAGCAGTATGGCAGCTTCACACCATCTCTATCCTGCCTATATCCATATTTCTATCTCTGTGTCACATTGCAGCATGGCAGCTCTCTGTCACACAGAGATATAAATATGGATATAGGCAGGACAGTGTGTGGAGCTGCCATGCTGTGTGACAATAGTGGCAGCCTTTTTCCAGACAGTTCACAAATGGGTAGGTTTAAGGGCTTGAGCATGTAGAATGGGGTGAATATATCAATAGTCAATACAAATGAAATACGTTTTAAGCAACACTGGTACAGAATATAATATGGGGTCTAACATGGGATCCAGTCTGGGTCATCTGGGCATGAAGGCATCTTATTTGTGATTACTGGACATGGGTACATTTTATATTTATCAGTCTGTGTTTGCGTCAGGGAGGCGGAGCATGTCTAGCATTTGTTAATGTAACAGACTTAATATTTAGTAATAATATATTATTACAAATTTTATCATTGTAATCAGAAATTCTTTATGATTATTATCCATGTAGTCAGAGTACTAGAGAGTATACTAGAGAGAGTCAGCAGTATGCATGCTGATAGCTGGCTTTATTTCTTTTGGTTGAGCAGTGGTGTAGTACCTCCCTAAAATGAGTGTTTGCTGGGTGGGATGTCTGTACTAGTGATAAGTCTAGTCCCTGGTTTTTAGCCCACTGTATGATCTCATTTATTATACATCTGATAGGCAAAGAAAGAAGTGAAAAAGAGCTAAGTTTTCATTTTGTCTTTGACCTGGAAGGGAAGCTAGAAGTAAATCATCTCCAGATTAACTCTTCAAGTGAAAAAAAAACTATTATCTCCACTGTTAAACAAATACATTAAAAATCAGGGGATGAGTTTGTTATACACACATATCACCATCCCTCTGATCAGATAATAAATGACCATGGAAACAGAGGTTCTCCGATTATTCCATGTGTAGATTAAATTTATCTCCCTGCATCTTTAATTCCTATCCTTTATATGTCTAAATGTGAGGGAGGGAAAGGAGGCAGGGGTATTTTGTAGATTTTGTGGACCGGAAAATAATAATCATTGTTGTGTTAATAAATATTTAACATTGACATGTTTCTTATTATACAGTATGATTTATTATCCTTATATAAGAAAAGCTTGCACTGAAAATGGAAATCCCTCTATTTTTTCCTGTGCGCTTAATCAGCAGCAACCAATCAGATGTTTTCTTTTTACTTGCCGAATACAAAGGCTAAATGTTGCACCTCCTATTAAATAATCTCTACTGTATTTTTTACTGTGTAATAACCCAATAGTTGATAAAACAATATTTATATATAGTATATTACTGCTTAAATATAGCAAATCTAATATTTCTATAGAGACAAAAATATAAAAATGTCATAGTATTTAAAGGGCATCTATAGTGGGAAAATGAAGTTTTTTTCTTTCCTTCTTGTGTTCTATAATTCTTCCCAACCCCCAGAGTGTCTTCACTTTCTTCAGTTTCCCTCTCTGTCCTAAGATACACAAATTAGAAGAAGACGTGATTGCATTCCTCTACTCCTATTTGTACTGTCAATCAAATCCCCGTGACATCGCCCTCTTCCCTGCTCAAGTCCCTCTTTTCTCCCTGCTCTGTTACAAACAAAACATTAGCAGGGGGAGAGAGGTAGCTTTGACTGCAGAGATAAGGCTGCACTTGACCCCCCTTCTTGATAGCTTTCACTGATTGTTGACGGGTCACAAAAAGAGAGATCATATTGCAGCAGTAAACTACTGTTCTCCCTTCTCTTCCCTGTCTCCAGGACAGCTTGCTTTCTATTGGCCACTGAGCAAGGGTGTGTTTTTCATGATGTTGAACTTTTAACTCCTGCTGCACATATAAGCTTGTTGGGAAGCCGGGGTTAAGACATGGAGGAGTTAACAGAGGGGAAGGGGGGAGTGCTGCAGAGAGATCTGACAGAGGTAGGAAAAAGGCAGCACAGAGTACATGAATTTAACTTGGGCAATGGGGCAATTTGTGTTTTTCGCTATAGATGCCCTTTAAAGGATTACTATACACTATAAAAATTTGAAGTACCTGGTGCAGGTAGGTAGGATTGATTAATTCTACCTCACAATATCGTTTTGCTGAGGAGCTTCAGCACGTATAGTTTTCTTGCCAGTTTAGTCCTTGACTAGTCCTGTATGCCGCTGAAGCCAGGAGGAAGACTGGCAGAATCCATTTGTTTGGGCTGGTGCTCCTCACAGAAACAATTTTGGGAGGTAGGAATTACCAGTCATATATCCCTGTCCCAACAACTTTTCATTTAAACTGTTTTTTTTAATAAAAAAAAAAAATGTATACACTCTATAGTTCTCCATTAAGAATTTCACTTTTTTACAGTTTTCCTTTATAATATTAATAGGAAGATGTAATATTTCTCAGCCTCTTCTCTTACCTTCCGGTGTCCCACAAAGCATTATTCATTTACTGCATTACGGGAACCTGGATAATAAGGAGCGCAGAGGTAATGTCTCTATTGAAATTTTGGTAGTTTTTGTGCTAAAGTAGTGCACAAATTAATGCTAGGGATTGAATGGGATGGGATGTCGGCATTAATGGAAAATGCGCAGGCCCCACAAAATAGGAGCGTTGGGAAGCGTTGGTTTACTTCTCTTTTAGCCGATAGTGGCTCATATTACATCTCCCTATAAATTTTTCAAATTCTTATTTCCCCAGTTTGCAAGTGTTAAAAATATTCTTACACTTAAGTTATTACTAAGCTGCATGCTTGTCTTAATTTTCCTTTTCACACAATAAAAGACCCATTGCTACATAAGAAGTGAAAGAAAACCCTCAGCTGGCAATGAATTAGCAATTAGCTTTGTTAAAGCCAGTTATGTGAAGACTGGTGTGAACAGTGCTTTCCTGTGATAATGACAATGTTCTCTGTTCTTTGCTAGTTAATTATGTTGAGAATGTTTATGCCAACCATATTTTGTGTAGGTGTTTTCCATTATAGTGTGGAATCCTTACCTTTTCTAATTTAAAATTTAAAGTGTTTTTTTTCCTTTTATATCCATTTTATGGTGGAGGATTAAGCCTTATTATAATTTAAAGGGTATGTACACACATTTTTTTTTTTTTAAAAAAAGCTCATTAGTGGAAACTATAATTCTTCCCAACTATCCGCTAAGACCTATAGTCGGCAGCATCATCTCTGTAACATACAAGGTGGCAAAATACCTAGCCAACATCTTAGGACCATTGGTGGGAAGTTCTAAGCATCACATCCAGAACTCTCAAGATTTCACCAACAAGATTGAAGATCTCTCTTCACCTGTATACCCACCAAGTAGGCAGTTGACATGGTGAGAAAACGGCTAGGCCAGCACTCTTACCAGCAGAACTGATCTCAACCCAGAACAGGTGTGTTCCTTACTAGACTTGTGCCTGAATACCACCTATTTCAAATACCGCAATACATTCTATAAGCAAAAACATGGATGTGCTATGGGATCTCCAGTTTCACCCATTGTGGCCAACCTTTACATGGAGGAGGTGGAAAAACAGGCGCTTAAACCTTTAAGGGCATAGCACCCAGCCACTGGTTCAGATATGTGGATGACTCCTGGGTTAAAATCTACCAACACACACAGATCAGTATTTAATGTTTGACTCCCACCACCCTTTAGCTGGGTGTCATCAGAACCCTGCAACACAGAGCAGAGATCATCCCGATTAGCACAGAGGTGAAGGCTAAAGAAATGAAACATCTCAGAGGAGCCCTTAAAACTTGTGGATATCCAGACTGGACCTTTGTCAAAAGAAGTAGAAGGAAAGAAAAGAACACGAATACCAACAGTGAAGGGGAAAAGCAAGACAGGAGAAAGAACATGGTCATCCCATATGTAGAAGGGGTCTCCGAGAAATTAAGAAGAATTTTCAAAGGAAACACCGTATCCCTGTCTGCTTTAAACTGAACAACACACTGAGGCAGCAATTGGTACATCCAAAAGACCCAATACCGAAACACAAGATAAACGACATCATATACGCAGTGCAGTGAAGAATGCTCTGATTTATATGTGGGGGAGACCAAACAGCAACTGCATCAACGTATGGCCCAGCACAGAAGAGCCAATTCCTCTGGTCAGGACTCAGCCGTGTACCTGCATCTTAAGGATAAAGGACATATCTTTGAAGATCGTAATGTTAACATATTGACAAAGGAATGTGACTGGTTCAAGAGAGGTGTTGAGGAGGCCATTTATGTGAAAATAAAGAAACCAAGCCTAAATAGAGTTGGGGGGGTTCGACACCAACTGTCTGCCATGTACAATGCTGTTTTGACACCTTACCCTGGGCGTTCCTATAACACCTCTTAGCCACTATGCAATCACGACCTTAACACCTGGCTGTGATATGCTAATTGGGATTTTCCAGGGTACATAATTGCCACAGATTCTTGTACAAGTCATTCTGAATTGAGAAAGCCAGTCAGATGACTAGCGAAACGTCTTCAAGAACTAAACTTCAAGTCCAGTTGTTCTAATTGAATACAACAGATATTTCCCAACTATCACTGTATCATTTTTTTTTATTGATCTGCCCCCTATTTCTTTAGATATCTAATATGAAACATCTTACATTTCAGCATTTCAGTAAGCAGTTTTGCTGTAGCTGGAATGGTTTGACAGTTGGTGTGCTGTATACTGTATGCAGTATTGACAGTTGGTATGGGGGGAAAATAGGTCAGTGGTCAGAGCCTGAGCAAAAAAAGTACTTTATTGAAGGCATACAGCAACACACACTTTAGAGTAAGTGCTACTAGCATGTATTTATTTATAGATTAAGATGATTTTAAGTCATTTTTTCAGTATACATACACTTTAAGTTCAGTTATATTCCTCTAAAGCTGGTTATGTTCTTTCCTGTTTACAGGACTGGTGCTAATATGAGCCTCTCCCCCTATTTCTCATGCTCCTTTGAGGCCAGTGAGTCCTATTCCTGTTTATAGAGCTGGTGCCATGGATTTGGCTGGTTAGAAGGCGTTACCAGCAGTAGAGGATTTAGAAAAAACAGGACAAGCAATGCCATGTTAGAATGTGATGCAAATGTATAAATATACTGTAGGGAACTAGTTAGCACAGGAGTGCCCAACATGACCCATGCTGGGGGCCACACTAGCGACTCCCCCGTGCTGTGGCCAGGCTGTGGATGTAGCTTTTCCCTCGACATGCCTAGCTACACCCCCCAAAAAGCGCAAAAAAATGGTTGGACATCACTGAGTTAGCATATTATCACACTTCAGTTTTTCGTTAAAGGACATGTAAAGTGTGCAAACTTGTTTCCAACTGATCACACAGTAATAAGGATTAATTACCACCAATCTTAAATCTACTTTTATCCCCTTCTCTGACCTTCCTTTCCCTTATTTTTTTTAGCTCTGGGAGTTTTACTTTTTAAAGGAGGGTGAGGCATAGCTATGCAGCTAAGAACTGTCAATCACCCACTCCCTTTGACTTTATGTTGAAACTATCTAATCTATAAAAGCTTGTTTCTCTGTTACTGCATGGCTAATTGATTCAGCATTAAGATCATGAAAAGGAATAAGCATTATCTGTTGCTCTGTGCTCTTTCTGTCCCTGTAGTAAAAACCCAATCCTGTGGTTAGCTGCTGTTTGTGTTGTCTATGTTACTGGAGTCCTGAAGTAGCATTGTACCTAAAGACATCAATCCCCTCACACACACACACACACACACACACACACACACACACACCACACACACCACACACACCACACACACCACACACCACACACACACACACACACACACACACACAAATACACTCCCCTTTAAACTCTTACAGCTAAAAGAAAGTAATTTAATTAGTAATAACAGCTGCCAGAGTGGTTTACCTTCCCATTGCAAGGCAGTTTAACTTTAAAGGCTATTGGCTATTTGTAAGAACAGATCATCTCCATTGCTCCCCACTCTAGCTGAGTCTTAAAGTTTGGAGGGGCTGGGCACAGATGGAAGGGAAATGCATACTAATTAGAAGTGAGCTGAACAGGACATGATATCTGGTGAAAGGGAGCAGTGGGAACAAAAAGGGATCAAGTTCCTTGCAGCTCTAAAAATATAGGAAAGGAGAAATGCAAGTATTTTTTTCACTTTTGTGTCCCTTTGAAGTAGGTTAAAAAATTAAATTAGGTTTAAAATTATTACGTGCATTTAGATCAAAGACCAAAAGTTCATCAATTAGGGCCTGTAATGGGGGTAGTAAAACCCAAGTAACCCAAGATGTATCTAAGTACACTTAGATGTATAAATGATCCGGGTCCCTGGCGCATTACGGGCTGCATGCCTTTAGTCATGTGCAGCCCAAAACACATCAGGGACCATGGTTTTGTCATGGTTTAAATACTTAATAAATCACGTTCACCTTGTTGCCATTTAATATTATGTGCTGCTTTTATCCGGAGTAAGCCTATACCTATTTTTTGTTTGGATTAAAACCATTACATGGGTCACCATGAAAAACATTTGTTTGGTTAATCATCAATTTTTAATCAAATAAAAATAGTGTAATCGAGAGCTGGACTATGGCAGCAACATTTCCATTGTATTTAAAAATAGGTAAGGTTGCTAACAAGGATGTCATGTTATATCACTTAATAACTTGGCATTATCATTATTGTAATTATTATCCTATCTATAGAATGGCACAGTTCACACTAATCTTCACAGGTTTGTGCTGTATAGTGTCACTGACAGAGACAGGGTTTTTGTAATTATGATATACTATTCATTCTGACATTTCCAAAGGAAAGTATCCTGGAACATGTGCAATTAAAGGAAGAGATGTTTGCATTTGAAAAAGGCTGTCAAATAAGATAATTAAAGGCATTAGGAATAATTAAGTGTCCATCTAACTGGCAGATGGCAAAGCCTTGAATGACAAAGTCCCTATAAACTTGAGTATGTTGTCTTTATCCAATAAAACTTGCATTTTTAAAAAATAAATAATAATAAATAACATATCTAGGGATAGCGATTTCTGAAATTTCTTTACAGTAACATATTTTACCGAATCAGACCAAGCTATTAGACCAAGGTTCTTTTAACTATATTTTTTTAATAATGTACAATACATTTTCTTAAAATACAATTTATTAGAGGTAAACTATTTAAAGATAAACTATACTGTTCATGTTATATTTTAGCAATTAAATATACCTTAGGCAGGGAGGTGGGATTGAGTGTTCCTTCCAGAGCGATAGCCTGGTTTTTCTCTCTCGCTAGCATCCGCATTGAAAGAATAGCCTGAGAAAGAGCAAACATTGGGATCTAGGAATAAGCAATCTTACATCACTGCCCAAGGTATATTTTATTTCAATTATTGTAAAGTAATAAAAAAAGGAGAATCATTCTCCTTTAATTCCACAGTTTGATTCACAATATTATGTTATTTCTGATAAACCTCAGAAACATAATGTTCTATTCAACTGTAATACCTACATACAATATATATATATATATATATTTATGAATAATGTATTTAAACTTTGTTTTTCTAGGTTCCTACCAGCCATAAGAAAGAGGGGGTCTACGATGTGCCAAAAAGTCAACCTATAAGTGTACGTGCCGTTTCTTATTTTTCTCATTAAAATAACAAAAATAATTCTCCCCTAAAGCAAAATTTTGAAAAAAGATAAACTAAAACTGATGACTTAATTAAAGATTATACATCACTTAAAAAAAATAACCATTGAAAATAAAAATAAACTGACATGATGAAAAAGGAAAACATTACATAAATATAAAAGTATATATTCTACTGCACAAAACAGTGCTATCTTGCTTTGGCTGTTCAACGTTACAGCAGAAAAAAATTCTCAGACGTTTTTATCTTTTTAAGTTACCCTGCACAATATATTCAGATGAAACACAAAGTGAGGATATTATAACACATTCTGTAATATGTATTTTTTATTTTACACATACAGATCTTTTTATGAATGAAAAGGATCACTTAGAATGCAAAACATGAAAATGCTATGGACCAATTACGTTTAGGTTCATATATTGCTCAATATTTGGTATAATATAGACACAGATAACACATTTATTATATTTACGCTATACAGTATATATTAATACATTTTATTAGGCTCTGCAATTGTTGTCAAAATTATGGAGCAAATAAGAAGCTGTAAACTAGCAAATCAATTTACTTTTAACTAATGAAATAAACGTTGTTATAGCATTTGTGTTTGGGGTAAATGTAACATGGCTGGAGGCTTTAGTTTTCCTTTAATGCATCATATCAGTAGTTTCATTATTATGATCTACTGCCAAAAAAATGTAGGTGGCTTGATGACAGTTCACATCGGAGTAAGATCCCCTGCCATTGTGGCTAAATAGCTGTATATCAGAATGACAGAAATACATATGCATCTATGTGGAGAGAAAAAGATTATATTTATTATGAGAAGCTAGAAAATATTTGGTTTCAAGGGACTTCATTCTTCTCCAACCTCCTTGCTAGGGACATGTGCTTTGTCCAAGTCTTCCAAATCTGGACAAGAATCCAAAATCCAAAGAGGGATTGAGAGAACTTGATTGTATCTAGGTTGTTACTTTTTCTTATTCGATGAGACTATTTGAACCCACCAATTAGGTGTTAGCTTTTTTTTCTTGGTTACTACAGTCAGATAACATTTAATTGTTTCTCATTAATAGATATTTGCAGCTTTTATTGCATTAGTTCCCACTACTTGTGAATTAAAGGTAGTCCTACAACTAGAGCAGGCTGGTATGCCTCCTGTACGTCTGTTTACTATCAAATTGTTGTTATAAAGGGCATAACTTTATTTATTAATCCTATTTTTACTCAGTACTAGGGGTGATGCCCATACAACAACATTTTCTTATCAATACTGAATGTAATATGCATAAGTGATTATTGATCTGTCTTTACCGGTAATACTGGTTGGCTAAATATGTAATGGCCTGCAACTACCATGCTGTAAAGTTTTTCTGCATAGGCACTTCTGTCTTGTTCACTCCCACTTATTTCATATTGAGTAGGCCTAGGTATTATCATATTCTCTACCACTGTAACTAAGATTAGGGTCTACAAATAGTCTGAAATATTTTGTTTGTGATATAGGATGGGGTTGGATGAGCTAGATTGGTACAAAAAAGTTATCTTCACTGAATAATTGACTACTGATCTGATGTCATGGTTTATAATTTGAACTATCTAATAATTTTGCAAATGGTGATTAATAGAAGTATACAAATGCCTAGACTAGCTGGTTGGTTTTTAAATATTTGCATAAGATCTACAGTATTTAGTGATCTCTAGTTGGAGTAAAATTTACAATGACTGTACACTAGTTCTGCAGTTTAGCTCACAAAAATACCTGATAATACTCATTTTCATCGATCTGTATACATATCCACTTTATCATTTTTCAACCAGTATACATTGTCCTGTTGGGCCATAAAAAGGCCAGGCTAAAATATCTTAGCTGCAGACTACTCATTCATTTAACCTGGGACTCCTGTCATGTGTCTATAGATATTTAAAAACAAGAATAAAGATCAACGAGAATATAGAAGAGGTCAATTCAATAATTACTATTTCTCTAAAGACCAATGTGTCAGTGCATATCATCCTCTCCAAATGAAATCATCAATCACACATGTCACAAAGGACCGCTGATGCCCTAGTCTTTTCAATGTTTAATGCGCATTTTAACACAGCCTTGTTTCCATGTAGAACATATTTTGTAACTTAGCTCTAATTACAGTGTTGCCCTTTGTATAGTTTTTAAATGTTACATTATATAATTATGTCAGTAGGTTGCAGAATTAATAATTAGGCTTTTATAGCTTTTACATTAATACATACATCTTTATTCAGTTTGTACGTGAAGAACTGTATTGTAGGTGTAAAAACATGTTACTTTGCACCATTTTTAAAATTATATTGTAGCAAAGGATTTACTAAAAGGAATTCATATACATTTCTTTGTCTTTGTGTAGTCACATAAATGTGTATTCACTAAAAGTCAATGAAAAATGAAGTTTGTCACAGCAGAATCAATTCAATATAGTTCTTTCTTCCTTATGCAAAAAATCTTGCCAGGGGATGACTGATACAAGGGAGCAAACAAAACCAAGTAATCCATTCACTGTAGGGCAAGCATATATGCAGTTCTTTCTTGCATGCAGACATGCCATTGTTGTTGTAAAGCATACATATAGTTGTATTTTTATTCAAGAAAACAAACATATCATCTTTTGCAAAATGAATCTTACTTCAAACAGTACAATACTGGGCATCTAAAAAAATGTGCGAGGTGGACACCATTGTCAGCATTAGAATACTTAGCAATATACATGCAAAAACTACAGTTATCTTACATCTAGCCCATATGTCACTTTGTGTCCTGTCCTAAGTGCCCTTTCTCCAGCCATCATGCCTTGTTTTATTTTTCATGCAGCCTCTGCCCTGTACTATTTCTCTAGCAATAATGCCCTATGTCATTTTCATTTATTGACCACCCATTCTGAAGCCACGACCAGTAGAGGTTTACATGTAGGGGTAGGAGGTAGCCCAAGCCTACAGTTGGCTTTTAGTTCAATTCGAGAGTGAACTATTCCTTTAAGATTTTGGACTGGTCTTGCTAATACCCATTCATATTTATTGCAACTTTAACCTCTGCTTGCAGTATCGTATTTGACACCCGCACAGCCATCACAAGCTTTTCAATACCATCTTTGCACCTCTTGTTGCACCTATGGCTACATTTTTATATAGAATGTGGAAATATATTTTATTATTGTTCTGAAAAGTTATTTTGCCAGACACAGGTGCTACTATCTGCCTTGAAATTCCTGATTTAACATAATCTTTTATAAAGTAGCTGCAATAATGTGCTAGGTAATCATACACACTGCCAGAGCAGAGTAGATAACCATAGTCATTTTGGCACATTATCTAAAGTGAACTGAAACTAAAAACTAGACTGAAAGTAGAGAGTTTTGAGAATTATTGCAAAAAATCGCTTTTTATTTCTACATTATGCTGTACATAGGCATGCAATAAGTACTGATTGCTTCACTGTCTAGTTTCACATACATTTCCATAGAGATGTTTTTTAATGTCTATTGGTCATCTGGAAATGTTGCAGTGCCAAAAACAATAGCTGAACAGTCACCATACTCACAACAGCTGTTGTACCTGATAATTAAATCAGCGAAATAGAACATATAATGGCCTGTAACATCTAACAATAAAGCTTAATTAACAGTAACATTTCTTCCTAACAGCAAAGTTTGTAGACACACAAATTAGGTACATACCAGAAGAGAAGGAGTCTAAAATGGGTCTTTATCAGTTTTCAACAGGCAGTGTGGAAGAGAAAGAAAGACATAGGCCACAAGATTTCACAATTGCTCCATTATGTTCTGTATTTTGGTATGGCTACAAATGGTGCAGTTAGCCTTTGCAAGGAAATAAGTAGGCTATTTTAGATCTTTTTAAAACAGCTGCAATATTTTGAATCCTTATTTAATATTTTATACGTCAAGTGATTTATTGAAACTAGTATGTAACTATTTTTTTTTTTTAAAACGAGAATATTAGAAAAAGATTAACCCATGCATTATTTATGCAAAGACTTTACTTATAATGCACTGGTAACCATTTTCATTAACTAAAACAAACAAAGGAACAAGCTGTTTATGAACTGTAACATAAACAGGCAATTTTGATCAAAAAAAGCTTTGTTGAATAAAATACTGGGAGACAAACCATTAATATTGCATTTGATTATGAATTGCCTCTTCCATATTTTCTTCCATATTCTACATCATCAAAACGCCAATTTTCCATTATTTTTCCACCTTTGTGACTTTAACATGAGTCATTTATTGTGCTAAATTTCATTGGAACCCCATTTTCCAAGTTTCAGTTACTTTGTATTCATTATGTTTAATGTATTCATATTCATGTGTTCATGCTCATTGTTCTGTTTTCTCTTTTTCATTTCATTTTCATCAGTCATTCTTTACTGTTACAGAATGGAGACTTAATAAATTTTGATGAAAATCCTTCTGATATTGAGGTAAGGTTGACTTAAGTCTAAGGATATCAGCTGTCAAAAAACATTTGAATTATGTTTTATGTAAGATCAGAATTAATGAAGCCGTTCTTTATGAACCTATTAATAAGAAACCAAGCAAAATATATCATTATGTGGCCATGTAAAACTAGTATACGATATTCTATTCTTTCCTGGCACAATTAGATGAAATAAAGACAAACTATGTTATAGTTCCCCCATATACAGACTCCTCAATCTGTTCATCATATAAACCGTCATATAATACTACTACACAGGAATGCACATCAGAAGGTGAGGTGCAATTAAAATATTTTTAACACATAGAGCAAAAGGCCCTAATGTTTTGGTGTTTACTAATTAAGGGGCCCTGAAATGATGTAGGCCTATTGTTTCATGTCACGTCTGTTGGATAAGTATAATCCCTTTGAGGAGTTTATGAAGACATTGAAGCATTATTCCGTTTAGTGAAAGATATTTGTGATTTGTTTTTGAGATACCTTGACATAATTTTAAAGTTGTAAAATAATTCCATCTGTGTAGTGTTGCTTGAATTTGCCTTACTGTAGCTTGTTTTACAGGCCATTAAGCTAAACAGGTCCCAATATTTGGTTTCTGAATAACATTAAAAAACAAGAAAATAATCTAAATGGTGTATTTAGGCCTCTGGACAGCAATCGCACTTTAATAGCACAAGAAGCAAGCCCAATATCCGATAAACATTGTGCTGTTAGAAAGAAGGGATTAACATGGTAAAATTACGTTTTAATTTAACTGGATGGCGGATCTTTGATTTGGATTTGACTTTGGCTTGAACACTGTTTCTGTGCTGAAAAACAGTGGATTTTCAATACTAGATTAATGTAGGACTGGAACGTAGGACTTAGTTTGGCCAAAGTTTATATTAATTTACTATTAAATAAACTATGAAGATTTAAAAATATTTTTAATTTGGGTAATTTACAGCCCCCAATTTAGCCTGTTTTGCATAAGTTGTCATCTGGCAAATGTCATTACATCATTTTTAATTTTCTGCCTAGGGCTTTTATTTGTTGATGTTGATGAGCTAGCATTTCAATGTATTGTAAATTGATTCAACGGTTAAAAAGTTCACATTTGACAATTATCACTTATTTAATTATTTTATTATTTAACAACTGTCTATCATACATCCATTGTTCGTAATTTTCCTCACTGTAGTAAAGCTTAGTCCTATCTGCAGTTAAAGTAGAAAAAAACACTCGGGGCATATTTACGCAGACTCACTGGGAAAATATATTGTGTTAAAGTCGCACTAACTGATTGCGCCGGTTATGCAAAAATCTGACGCTCGCGGTTCAATATCAGGTATTTAACACCATTTTAATGCAAATAGATGCCATTAAAATCCAGCAGTGGAAAGGAGCATTTACCCAGAGCGATAGCGGCTCTGGGTTAATGAGCCTGTCAGTCTTTTAGGCTGTGTACACACCATTCAATTTTTCAGCCCAATTGACAGATAGTTCAGTGTATCCATTGAACAGGCCTAATACAATTGAATGGCTTTTTGGTGCAACCAGGAATTGGATGAATATGCGATCAGAAATCCATGGCCGGTCATGCGGTCCTTTATGGACCGAATGCTCATTGCAGGGAACTGTCAGTCATGGCTACCTTTTTTTCCCTTTTGTTATTTTATATTTATCTTGTTTAAGTTGGGCCAATAACAAACTTGACATTATAGAGCTATTGTGCTCTGTAAGAAGACATTGTAGACAGCTATAATTTTAAGATATGCTACAGACAGCTGCTAAATGTTGCCATTCATTTTCAGTGCCTCTAATTATCAAAGTTTGATTCTATCCTGCTTGTCCTTTCTCAGTTGTATAGAAAATGTGCAAAGGGCGGAATTTAAAGGTCCTCATTTTTTGGATTCCTTCCCAGATTCAAATCCCCAGTTTAGTGCGGTATTTTTAAGCATCCTTGAGTACATTTGTAATAAGCTTTTTGTGTTGGAAATGAGGTCAAGTGGACTATAATTTTTTCATTCAAAGAAAAAGATAACAAAGAACATTTCATTTTCTCAGGCATTAATACATAAATATTTATAGTTTTACTACTAATTTTAGCAAAAAATCTTAGTATTTACTTGACTTATAATTTAAATGATAGCTGTAATAGGCAGAATCAGTAATGACTGATTCAGGTTGCTGAGCTTATTGGCACTATACCCAGTGAAAACAAAGTACAATCTGTTTTAGCTTTAATCTGTGTTTGTTATGCATTTTTTTAATCAAAGTGTCCTCAATGTACTCCTTATCTCCCACTCCTAAGATCCTACAGCAGTATCAATGAAACTTGAGCAGCCTGTTTTAAATCACTAATAGAGATGGACCCGAATCCGAACCTGGTTTCTGTAGTAGATTTCATGGATCCGACAGAACTCGGAATTTTCTGACTTTTTCGGATTTTTCTGAACTGCAGAACTATTTTCAAAAATTTTAGAAAATTCCTTAAAATTTTGGAAATTTTTTGATTTTGTAAATTAAATATTTCTTAAAATTTTGAAAATGTTTGAAAATTCTATACGTGGAATACCAAAACAGCAAGCGCATGAAGTTTCCTGTACTGGAAGGTGTTTTTTTTTTGCGATTTTGGGCATTAATATGTGTTCCCCAGACTTTCAGGTCCCTGAACCATTTACAGTGTTACCATTGCTATTTGTATTTTGCGCGGAATTCTCACATTTTTAAGCTCCCATTGACTTCGAAGAGTCTGCTTGCAGATTTTTACATTTTTCCAAAAATCTGTGAATCTGCAACCAGCACATTATCATTCTGAACCATGGCTGTGATTGGTTCACAAAACTTGAATGTACAGAAGAACTAGAGTTGCAGTCACATTTTAAAGCTCCAAAAGAGACATTCTTACCTAAATTCAGATATATAAATCTGAATATATGTATTTTAAGTTAATGGAAGCATTTCTGTTTTATTTGTTATCAAAATCATGTTACAGCTCAGAGATCCCTCCATCTGACACAGAACACAGATTTCAGTGCAGTTTTTTGTGTAAACACATTAGAAATGCTCCTATCCCTAACAATGATAAATTCCTTTTCTTTTCATACAAAAAAAAAGTAATCTTTGCAGTGTATGTCTTTGTTAGCATGGATGAAAGAAACATTTAACATTTCAGCAAAAAATAAAAGTATGGGGAATCGAACCAGCAACCTTCTATACTGTGTCTTTCTAGAAAGAAAGCTTTCTACCGCTATGCCACAAGGGCTAATAAGTAAAAAGCTAGTACATGTAGAGTCTTTATCTTTTGCTAGACACAAAATAAAAACAAAAAAGGGAGCATGGGGAATCAAACCTGTGTCCCAATACTCAGATTTTCTCCTAACCCAGCACTTGAGCAGAACGGGACACCAGTGAACTTGCAATAGATTTCCATAAATGTCAGTAAAATAGTTTACTGTTTTGTATTGCTACTGGAAGACTGTCAGCAATTCACGCTGGTTGGTAAATAAATAACAGAGATGCTATATATAGTTTGTACATATGTACATGGAAACAAAAACAAAAAACAATAAGCTCAGGCAGTAGACTAAGTTATATTGTTTCATAGGTAAACTAAGGGATTAAAACTTGTGACTTCTTGGTATGTTTCTTCCTAAAAACACAGCTTTTACATGGTGCACCACCAGCAACTCAATTGTGACCACCGGTTCTTATCGTTAAAAATGGTGCTAATTTTGCCCCAACCAATCAGATATTAGCTTTCAAATGTTAAATAAGATCTGATTGGTTGGGGCAAAATTAGCACCATTTTTAATGATAAGAACTTTTAGTGAATCTCCCTATTTATCTTTCATTAGAAAGAGAAGCTAGAAATTTTGTGCATAGAGACAGTGAATCCTGGATCAGGGGGTGTGGCTCTTTGAAGCCAACATGGGCTATGAGCTGTACTGACAACAACATGGAATTATACAAAAAATCGTGTCTGGGGAGAACTACCCCATTCACTAAGATCCCCCATAAACGGCACAACCAGATCACGGGTCACAGTACAAAAACACTTTATTGGATACACCACAAATTACTAAAAATAGCCCACACCTTCATATAAGACATATACCTAAATACCGGGCGTCCCCGGTTACTTAAAAACAACAACATGGAAGCCTCCTTTGTTACAGTATCTATGACTTATATCTACTAAATGCAAATACTGTAACTAGAGAAGAATTTTTCAATGTATAGGTATTCTGGGGAGAAAAGCCTTCACATTAGGATTTTTAAAAATTAAAGTTTAGTTCTCCTTTAAATGTATACGATTGGTAAATATTGCTGTAAACTGCATTTTTATGTTAAATTATTGTAGAAGTTGAATTGCTAATGCCATGAATCACAGGTATTAACAATTTTTTGGTTTCATCAAGCCTGGCTTTACAATAGGGTGTTTTTGAGAAACCTTTAATAATTCAGTGCTGGTGAAAGGCTCCTGTAATGTGTTAATCATTTTTGCTGCAGATTGCATGTGCTCTAATTGTATAGATGGATATAAGAATACTCATAAAAAAATGGTGAAAAACACACAGAAGCCCATCGGGAAAAAAATTCTGTGGGGCATTATCACATCACAGGGCACGAGACACGACGGTAGGACAAACGGCCCTTTGGGACAACTATTGCTCTGTTTACGGGTGCTCGGGTCGGGTAAAATGGTCTTTCATGAGGCCCGAAGGATTGACCATACACTAACCGATACTTGGCCTGTTCGTTCACCATCATGGGTTGTGGGTCTGCCCTGTTATTGCGTGTGTGTATGAAGCGTAACAGGCTATTAAGAAAAAAAAAAATTATACTCTTTGAAAGATATTGAACTAAGTAGAATATATCCGTAAATTCTCACGTTTCTTATTGTTCATTAGTCACTTTCACACATGATTGGTTGGTGTTAGATTCTGTAGCTTAAAAGTGATTTTGTCTGCAAATTGATCTCTGAGCTTATCTACACTATTTACTAAAGTCATACTTTTAGAAAAGTATTCTGCAATATCTTCTTTTATTTATTTAGTTCTTTTAAATCTCTTTAACTTTTAGGCACACTGTTCAAAAAAGCTGTTTTCCTGATCAACCACTTGTAAACTTAAGGGCACTTTTGAAACGGCATGCCAGATGTTTGAAAACTACAACTCCCAACATTCCTCAACTACAGAGAGAAGTGAAGGAATGTTTGGAATAGTAGTTTTCAAACATCTGGAGGCACACCGTTTAAGAATCCCTGCAATAGAGACTATATGGGGTGGATTTACCCAGAGCAGCAGCGTTTTTATTGGAGTTAAAGTTTTGCTAACTGATTGAATATCAGTTAACGCAACTTTTGCACCTTCATTGTGCTGGCTGCACGGGAATTGCAAAAAACGCCTGTGCATCCTGCGCAACAAATTCAATATGCAATTTATGCTACTTATAGTGTCGCTATGTAATGCCAGCTAATAGTGTGCATTGTGCATTAACGTCGCACTGTGGTTAAATCTTTGGGATTGCGAAATTCACATTGGCTCTGGTTAATTCTTCCTGCATGTGTTTTCCTTTTGCATTATTCTTAGAGGGAATGTCCACCCCCAAAATTATATTTTAATATGTTATTGGCCAGTGTTTTAGCTTCAAAACAAACCAAACGGCACTATTGCTTGTAAACGTCACCCTACACCTGTGCCATATCCTTTCCCATGCAGCCTGGATCCTCCCTCCGAGCACACATACAGGAACTCTGTAGTGATGGCGTGTCTATTAATGGGTTGACCCCCTAGATACCGCCCTTGGTCCAGTTGGCTTCTTTGCAGGGGCAGGGTGCGTAATCGATGTTGCACATTAGTGGGCGTGCATAATTTCCTTGAGGATGATGAGTGGGGTCACAGAACGTAGTGGGTACGTGGACTTAGAAAGGAAGTGCAGGCTTAGCGCGGCCTTCAAAGAAACAGACCATATATCTGATGAAAATTTATGTATTTATGACGGTTCTGGTCAGTTCTTAAAGCCATACAACATACCCTTTAATAAAGATATTTGCTATATCTTTTAAGAATATTCTAAATAATTAAAGGGTATATCCACCCCTCAAACTAAAATTTGGTAATGTGCAGGAAATATTTAATAAAAATTTATAGCTTTCACAGATCTCCCCAAATATACTCACCAGCCTTCATTCCCTCGCCATATTCTGCCTGTCTTCCGTGCCTTTTCCATGCATGGAAGACAAGCAGAAGGGGCTCAACCGGGATCCACTCCTGTGATTGGCTAAGGCATTGCACTATTTCCTGCAGATTACCAAATTTTAGTTTGAGGGGTGGACATACGCTTTAATTTATTGTTATTTTAGTGATTTTAACAAAATGATCAAATATTAAACAAGAAACATTTGTTTGTGGTTATTAAAAATCAGTAATGTTTTCTTTTTCTTATTGTTTTATGCTTTCTCGTAGGCTGTTACCCAATTAGCACTTTTTGGAGATATGTCTACTCCTCCCGACGTAACATCTCCCTCAGTAAGTTTAAATTGAAAACAAATGTTTTGTTTACATTCTTTATCTTGTCATGTTTGCATCAGATATAGATGTTTACTGTTCCACTAAATTAGTATTGTTTTTAATATAGACATTTTATGGATTAACAAGGTTCCTTTTGGGCTTAAAAGAAACCTACAGATAGGTACACACAGTACCAATAACACCCCAATACTGTCGGATCCGGACAAATAGTCCCTTTGTGTGTACCCAGCCTTAGATGTTTGCACCTACCTAATTTTTGGCAAGTTGTCGTTTGGTGTGCCTAGGCCTAAATCTGTCAGTGTTTGAAACCCTGGCAGACCTATCATATCATAAGTATGAACACTTTAACTGAAAACATATCAGGCCTAGTAGAAAATGTTCTAAAACCACTAGTCAAAGATACCACTAATTTTCTGCAGGATACTACAGATTTCCTAACAAACTTCAACATATCAAACAATTGCCACCAAATTCACTACTAGTTACTATGGATGTAGAAGCTTTGTACAGCAACATACACCATAAAGATGGGATTGATGCATGTCATCATTTTTTAATTATCCTCATCACAACATAAATACAGTGCTGAAAGTGTGACTATTTATCATACAATTTATCCCCACACAAAATTACTTCACGTTTAATAATGATATCTACCTAAAGACCATGGGGACCACTATGGGTAGTAAAATGGCACCACAATACGCTAACCTATTCATGGCTGACCTGGAGAAGAGATTTCTATACACTGTACAACAAAAAAACACTTATTTATCACTGGTACATAGATGATATTTTTTTAATATGGACAGAAGGAGAAGGCAACCTTAAACATTTTCATTCCCAATTTAACACATTCCACCCTTCAATCAAAGTAAAAATGGAGCATTCAATGAACTATGTATATTTCTTGGATACCACAGTGTCTATCAAAACAGAAAACTGCACACATCAGTGTACAGAAAACCTACTGACAGGTGTAGCTATCTTCAAAACAGCAGTTTTCACCCCCAACACGCCAAGACGGGCCATAAAAAAAATTATAATAATAATCCTATAAATCATACACAGCAGGGCTATGAGATACCACTGTATATACTCTGACCCAGAGGACAGAGACAAACACCTTAGAGTGCTAGAGTGCTGGTTGCCAACCAAGTTTAAATGTACTTGTCTTAAACTTCATTTAGGTTAGACTCAGGGCCGAATTTATGCTTTTTTCTCCCCTAGGCCAGCTAACTTGTACTGCCTGTGCCCCCCCCACCCATACGTGGTCATTCATTGGCTGAAGCAAAACAGCAATCGCTGCCTATTACACATTTAACAGAAGCCGCTAAGGATCTGCTGTGAGCCAACTAATGTGCATTGTGTAAATTTAATATGGGAATGCAATGCTGCTTAACTTAAACATATTTGATTTTATTTTGCCGCCCTTAGTGGCTGTGCCGCCCTAGGCCACGGCCTAGGTGGCCTAGTGGGAAATCCGGCCCTGGTTAGACTGCTAACAGTATGGAAGATCAGCTGCATTGGAGTGTGCCTTGAAAAAATAGAAATATTGCACAGTTGCAACACAAGGGTTTTTAAAGCAGATTAAGTTCACTAGACTCTCCATACAAAAAAGGCCTGTGTAATGAAAAAGCCTATAAGATTGCTTTTAAGTTACTTATTAGAATTGTTTAATGTTAAAGGAGAATTAAAAGATATCTGTATCATTTTCCACTAAAATCAGCAGCATTGTACAGAATATTTTTTAATTGTAAAGGCTTTCCCTGAGTTCTGAAGCCTTCATTTCAGATTGTGTCCTGGGTACACACAGGCAGATTTTTTGGCCCAATCGCCCTATAATTCTGTATATCGGTTAATTGGGCCGAAAAATCTGTGCCACTTTCATGACAGATGACGATCGTCCACTATTGCCGCGACCGACAGACATTTGTCCCGGCCGAGCCCTGGGTCAGGACAGATTGTCCCTTTGTGTGTACCCACCCTTATACACATTTGTACATGCTCAGTTAGTTCTCCAGTTCCCTCCTTCTCAACCCTGCCAGAACTAAAGGACAGTACACACAGAAAAACTCTTGGATGGAAGAAAAGCAAAATTAACTGTTAATTTTTAAAAAACATGTAAAATTACATATATTTTCTACTCAATGCTTCTGATTTTAGAGATGAGAATTCCATTATGGTATAGCATAACTCATGCTAAGTTGTATTCTTAAAATTATTTTAGAAACTGTTAAAAAAACATATGCAATCCATTCAGGCTTATATTTTTAAGTCTCCATTTAAAAAAGTCGCTTTTTAAGCAGTTTAGGACCCAAAAACAAGACAAAATACATAAACAAGTCAAATAAAAAGTCAATCATTGGATGCTGCAAAAATGGGGCCAATTTTAGCTTTTAGTTGTCCTAAAACAAATATAAGGATGCGCTCAGCTCTGATTTGCCCTGGTGCTACCAAAGAGCTTGAGAAAGACTAGAGATGGGCCGAACCCGAACTTAATTAGTTCGGACAAACTAGAACTCTTCCGAACTTCCTTAACTACGAACTAGTTCGGGTTTTTCGAACTCGCAATCTTATTTTTAATTATTCTTAATTATTGAATTCTCGAATCTGTAAACTTGGAATGCATCCTTCAATTTTGGTAACCCTCAAATGTATCCTTCGATATCGGTAACAATAGAATGTAAAGTTCGATTTCGGTAACCCTAGAATGTAAAGTTCGATTTCGGTGACCCTCAAATGTAGAGTTCAATTTCACTCGAATTAATAGTTTGGTAACCCTCTAATTGGTCATAACTCTCAAATGTAGCATGTGGAAACCCGACAATTGCCCGATCGTGGGGAAAGTTAGTGTTTAAACAAGTTTTGATGATATGAAGATGTTCCCCAGACCATTCCCAGATGTCATGTCAAGGTAACCCCAGTCTGGAAGATCCTAACTTCTAACCTTTTTTACTTTAATTAAGATTAGCAAACTTCCTCATACAATATAAAATAAAACCTAACAAGTCAATAAGGCTTGTTGCAATTGCCTATAAACTATTCAGATGAAATTGCTTGAAGATGGAACATTTTACTGTCCTGCTCATTTTGTAGAAACATCTTGGTTTGTTATGCACTAGAACTAGCCATATAACATTTAAGGCAATTGCTCCTTTTCAGATGTAATAAAGCATTTTGTCATATGTGAGCTTTGGGGATAAATTAAGGCCATAGCCAGCTGTCTGATTAGCTGAAGTTGTTTATCACTCCTGTAGCTAGATATTAAAATGCATACTCTCAGCTCAGAACATCCCCCACTACTAGCTAGAAACTGATTCTACTTAATACAAAATACAGTCTGTGAACTCTGGGGATTTAATCACATGCTCACATTACCAAAGGCTGAAAAATGTTTATTTTGTAATATTAGCATTTTTTTATATTGTAGCAGAAAAATTGATAATAGTTTTCTTATTACTTTGTTTTATTTAACAATTAACAAATCAAATTATAGCACTATAATATCAGTCAATATTGCTGCAATGCAAGCAGCCATTAAAACAGAAAACAAACCAATACACTGTACACATGGATACATGTAATATATAGGTGTATAATTTAATATTTTTAGCTCGGTTTTGTTTATTTTCGTAAATAGAGCTGAACCTGTTGTGGGGGTTACTGTTCTTCAGCAGGTACTGGTAGAGTCAAGGACCCAGACCAACAGTCCAAAATAGTTTTTTTTTCAATTCAATATAATTTATTATCATGGTACTAAGCATTGTACAAAGTCCATAAAATTTCAGATAACAAGATTACAGATTTAATGCATAATATAGATCATTCCTGACAGAATTTAAAAAGATCATTGTGAAAGGATAGAAACAACTGGTTTTACAAAACAAAAATCCTATAGCACCTGTCAGATGAAAGCAGTGTAAAGAAGCTATTATGTGGGTGGGGTGAATCCATAATAATCACTTCTAGCTGTTTCCTACACTTAGAAAATATAATATCAATGGGGGGAGGGAATTTCAGAAACACTCAGCTGAGTTAAACCAAAGCCTTTCCAACCTAGGATGTAAACAACAGTACCTTCGTTAAGGGTTTTTCCAACTGAGGGTTTAATGCAGCTCTTTCAGAGCCTCCTTCCCACCAGCCTCAGGGACCGCAAAACCCAACACCTCCCCCCCCTCCCAGCACTAAGCCAACTGGGCTAACTATGAGGACTGGCTGTAAAATTATAAGAAGACCTAGGAGTGGAGGCTTCATCCCACCCAAAGCTCTGCAAAGCCTCCTGACCCACACATATTGAATAATCAAGAAAACATACACTGCTTCCTTCAATAATGACAATGTAGGAGAGAATCCTATGAAAGATAAATAATTCATCCACTACTTTGACAGCGAGTGCCTTATAAAGTGCACAGTACATGTACAACTAGGTCTGCATATGTCCAGTGTTCCTCTGTATGATTTATTTCATTTATAGACTGAAAATAATTAAATGCATTCCTTCATGTTATGGTATATAGTTTCTCTGGTCTTTTCTGTAAAGGAAATCTTTACCCAAAAAACAACTCAAGTTCTAGTTACAGAGCATGAAGAGTTATCTGAAGAGTTATCTGATGACTCGATCTGTAATCGAGTCATCTGTCATGTTTCTGGGTGCTATAGTTCCTGAGATTTTTGCAGAAAATGCAGTGTCTTGTTTAAGTTAAGGTTTACGCTCCTTTTTTGCCCACTGGGTCAAATATTTTTTTTAAGTGCTTTTCTTAGCAGTGAACATTCCAAAGTTCAGTAAATATAACAGCCTGGTAGGGGAACTTTTACAGATTTTTGAAGTAGGATTTAAAGATTGCTTTCCCCCCCTCACGTTTTCATTAATGAATATGTAATTAGTGCTGAAGTGTGAATGACCAGTACTGTAAATGGGACGGATTTTCATTATAAACTGCATACACTTTTCATAAAATATCTCAGAAATCAGAGCACATAGAAAGGTAAGAGATAAATAATTTTAATTGACTCTTTGTGATCTAGCAATAAGATTGACATTGTTTTTTGAGTAAACAATTTCCTTTAATATTTTTATACCTAGGTAAGGGGTCACTTTTTATTTTGAATGACTATACTGAAAAATTTAATTTTTAGAAATGAAAAGTACCTGGGCAGGGAGGTAGGATTGATTATTCCCATCCTCCCAATATTGTTTTATTGAGGAGCTACAGCACATACAGTTTTCATCTGCCAGGTTAGGACCCTGAGCCTTCTTGTATTAAAGATAGTGATGAAGCATTCAGGAAGCCTGGCAGAATCAGTTTCCTTTGTAGTGCTGCTACACAAAGAAATTATATTGGGACGTAAAAAGTACCATCCCTATTTACCTGCTATGGGTACTTTTCATAGCAGGTAAACTGTTTTTGAAAAAAGTTTATACACACTATATTTCTCCTTTAATCAGTTTTTCTGAATGTTGCAGTTCTTGGGAAATCTCCCTGTTACAGAGTTAAGTGAACTATGTACATTATTTAGTGACATAGTTCTTATCCACTGGAAACTCAAAACTCTTTTATATCTGAGCTTAGTTTCACCAGTGGAGATATTTCACAAACTATGGAATTCATGCATGATCCCTTGTTCCCTCTACCTTCTGCCATTTATAATTATTTCTCTGATGATGTTAGGGCACAATGGTGTTAAAGGTGTGCTTTACATTTTCATCGTGGAAATAGTTTATTTTTATTTTTGTACAAAATATTATTTTTAAGCAAATATAAATATCAATTTTGCTGTTGTATGCTCATTGTAACACATTGTATCCCTTTATATTCTCTTGTAGACTCCAGCGACTCCAGGTGATGCCTTTATGACTTGCTCATCTCAGCTACACCCAGCCCCTGTTCATATGTTTGGAACTCTCCCTTACAATCCTGTTGCCTTACCATCAGGTGAAAAACAAACTGTGTTAGCCATGGAAATGCTAAACAGAGCTAGCAAATTATAGGCAATCCATTTCAAAGAATGTCAGCTTGGTACTGGCTAATTTTTAGTGCAAATTGATTAATATAACACAAATTATAGAGATAAAGCACATTACATTTTAGTTCGTAAATAATGTATAATGAAATCCCCCATGGCTGTAAAATCTGATTACACACGAGAATTGATATGTTACCTCAGTGAATGGCGTGTGAATTGTAAAACAGCACATTACATTTGCACTCCTGCATAGTAAAGTCTTGGGGTTCAGTGTATCTTTCCTACACAAAATAAGCAATATCTATCTATCCATCTATCTAATGGCAAAACATTGCTATTTTATACACATTCATGAAAAATAATTTTAAAAAGACATTTACAGTAGCCCTATTCACAAGTGGCTACAGCTACTCCCATTAGGCGTTACAGTCATACTAAAGATTCTTGATTCTTGACCAGAATCTGGGTGGCAGATTCTACCCAAATATTTAACGAAAGATAAAAGAAGGGTAAATATTACCTAGAGCCGGGTTGTTCTCTCTGAGTATATATTTTCTATTTTAACATATATTCTGGAATCAGGGCAATTCAATTAATATGAGAGAATGCCTATTTTTGGTATTGAATTAAATGCACCTTGAATTAAATGTAAAATACTACAAATTGCTTGCAGCTTACAAATAAGTATTAGCTAACCGAATGAGCATTCAGGCAAAGAAAGAGTGAATAAGCAGAGATATATAAGGATGTGGCTTAGAGTAGGGAATAGACCTCGAAAGAAAAAAAGCTGTTGCACACCCACAGTTATTTTAAAACCATTATTATCAAACAAACAGTGGTAAACCATTATTATTAAACAAAAATACAGAATTTTAACCTTGCAACATTGAATTGTGGGAATAAGTAAGCAAATCTTACATTAACGTGGCTGCATGTGTTAGTACTGTTTCATAATTATAAGACATTCAAATGCACAATGGCAGGAAATGAAGGATCTTTTTCATCTTAAAAAGCTTAATGAGTGATTATTACAAAAGGCCTTTAAGGGACACTAAACACAAAATAGAACATTTTAAGTAGCTTTCAGATGCATTTATAAGAAAAGCTTATTCCTAACTCCCATCCCGACCAGCCTCCCATCTTCTGCACATGGGCAGAAGATGGGAGTGTAACTACCAGGAGAGCGGGGGGGCATGGGATCCAGGGAGGCGATGTCTTCTTATTTTTCCTATGACACATATAGCCTCCTCCCAGAAAGCCACGTTAGATGAAGCAAAGTAAGAGTCCCATCATAGTTTTACATAGGGGCCCAGTGATTCCTGTTAAGCCACTGAGCATATAAAGAAAGATAGGCGGCAGATCAGGATAGCTTGCCAGACCTTTACAGAGTGGTGGCAGCAGGTAAGTTTTACCATGCATTGCCTGAGTTCTCTTATTCTTTTATGTTACAGTATTTACCACAGGGAGGTGTGAATAATCTATCCAACACCCTGTGAATTATAAATCCACCTGGAAGCAACTTAAAATCCTTGGTTTAGTGCCCGTTTAAAGAACTCCAGTTCAATATTAATATTAATCTGGATTCATGTCTAATTAGAATTACAAATTCTCTACACATTTATCAGTATCATTAACAGAGGAGGCATCAGATGTTTGGTGACATTTTACAAATTGGATCCAATTCATATCCAACTACCAGGTCTCTCTGCCCTCCATATTTCTGTGTCTGCTGTTTTATATATGCACATTTTCTGTGATATTCTTATTTGCTGTTTATAGAAAATTCCTATTGAAATAGGAACTAACATGGAGATTCATGAAGGGTCACTATTGCTCCCAGGATCTTCTTCTTCTGGGATTTAATATTGTTATAGCAGCTCTCTGTAAATTCACTTAAATGCAAATATCTGAATGATTTTACTGCTGATTTGTTACTTTACTCCAGTATATTACAATGCGTCCGTAACACTGCCCTTTGGTGTTATATGGCCTAATATTAAGTCAATGCCTTAAACTACCATGCCAATTATGAACCCATAGTATGTGTAATTAGAGATACGGCAGGTTTATAAATAGGCCCCTTGGGACAAATCTTCTATACCATGCCTTTACATTGTAAACCATCGATAAAAACATGAATTTACAATGCGTCCTTCATTTGGAGCGATTGCAGTACAATATACTAATAACATACAGGTAGCACTCACTTGTAAGCAGGGATGCACAAACTTGCTAGGTCTGCAGAACAGTTCTGGGATTTGGAAAGGAATTTCTATGGTCTAAACCAAACATCAAATCGTGTTTTTGATGGCCAACATCAAAAAAGTTTCATAATTAAAATTTGTTGATAGTTTTGTTCGCAATCCTTTATAAATACCTTCCTACATCTCCAATACTTTGGGACTTTTAAGTAAAATATGACAAAAATGGAATTACAGTTGACTGCCCATTTAGTAGCATGTTTGTGAAACAATAGCAGTATTTCAATTTTTTAATTGGGGGAATGGGGTCATACTGTTTCACTTAAAATGCTAATTCTAGGTATATATGACAAAAATGACAATTTGTTTAGTAAGATTAGATGTACCGTGCATTCATATAGTGCACATACTATACAACATTTAATGGCAAATCAGCTTTCTAAAGACTGCAAACATAGACAAATTAACAATGTAAGAAGGAAATCCATGAATAATCTTTGGAAAGAAGATTTTGTATTGATTTTGCTCTACACAATCAAATAAATGAATGCAACCAAATCCATTACTAATGTCTTAAGTAAACATAAGCATGTGTTATGAGAAATGGAAGTAAGTAGTTTAGATTTTGTAGCTATTTTTTAATTAAATGTTCAGGGGAAATATAGTAGATCAATACTACCTAGAAACAGGGTTATCAATTGTACTGTAAGACATGTGACACAAAAACAAGATTATTCAGTGTTGTTTACTGGTTGAGATAATAGACACCTAAGCTAAATAGATTTTTATTGCAAATATGATACACATTTACTGCTTTTTTATTCGTTCTTTATTTTAATAAATCTCTAATTTGAGCGAAAAGGGGATATTTTTAATTAAAGGGGCACTATACTGAAAAAATTACTTTGTCTCATCTTAATCTATAATTGAATACATGTAAGTAGCACTTACTTGCGTGTGTTGCTGCATGCCTTCAATCCAGCACACATTTTGTTTAGGAGCAGTATCCCCCTCCCTCTTTTAACCACTCCCACTTCCATCCGACCTGACTTTTTCCCCACAAACCAACTGGCAAGCCTGCACACAGCATACAGTATTCAAACTGTCAAAACTGTCATCATTCCAGCTACAGTAAAACTACTCACAGAAGAATAGTTTTTGAGAGCAAGGAACTTGATTGACAGCTGAAATATAAGAAGTTTTAGATTGGGATAAATTATAGTTTCAGATTATGGTAAATTTAAAATAACCTATTTTTCGGGTATAGATGCCCTTTAAACTAAAAAAGGCATGAAAGATCAAAAAAGATTTTTCTTTTCTGATAATTGCAATCAAGATAATTAGTTCTATCCATACAGGGGTAACCTTGACCTGTATTTTTGCCTTAGAACTGCTCCCACAATCCCTCTGTTGTATGTTAGTCACGTGTGGGTCTATATTTCTGTTTGATTAATTAGTCCATCCAATTCTTCGATTGATAAATTTTATAATTAATTTTATAACATTTAGTGATTTCAAATAACCTCCCAAGCAAAAAACCCAATGAACATGTTTATGCATTCGAATGAATAAAGGAAGATCCCATGCCCATTTTTCAATAGTTATGGAAAGCAATGAAAAATCACTTTCTTTTGCTTTATAAAGACCATTTTCAAATTCTGTGTAAATGATCTTACAAAGTGCAAAGGACAGCAAAAACACAGTGCAACATAGCAAAATTACGGCAATTTAGAAACCAATTATTTCAAAAAATCGCTAATAATTCCAGCAATTTTTTAGAAATATGGCCTTATGTTTGTAGAAGTGACACAACAGGAGATGGCTAAGGTAACATGGGCAGTAAATAAAAATGTAAAAATAAAAAGTAGGTTATTCTATGTTATATGCACTGCTGTTTACTAAATTCCCTGATTGCAATATTGACAGTTGTAATAGTTGTATGGTTTTAAACAGAAATCTTACGTTCATTTTACCATGAAATAAGAAAAAAAACGTTAAATGTTTTTGGCAGTACAGAAATGTCATGTGATACATCTAATTATGTGAGTTTGTGTAGTTTTAAATTAAGCATGAGATTCTCCAAGCAGATCCACACTGACATCTTGTGTCTGCAATCATAAAATGTCTAGGTCTATATATATGAACATCATTTTGTGGAGAACATTTCCATTTTCCAATGAATAACATATTGTTTAAAATGTGATGAAAACATTTATGTCTGTACCTAGAATACTGAGTATAATTCATAATATAATCTACTAATAAAGTAGATTATTAAATTTTTTTAATAAAGGACTAACAAATTGTGTAGTCTTAGGACACGGTCACACTTGGTTAGAGATGAACGTAACTGGCGAGTTGTGATAGCAGTTCTGCGGTATAGATTGAAGTTCCGAAAATCCGATTGAATTAGAATTTTTTGAATTTTCAATAACATTTTTGATTTTTTGATAGATATTTACAATTTTCCTATCAAAGTTGTGGATTTTTTGATAAAAAGTTCAGAGTTCTGAAAACTTGGAAAAATCTGTTGGATCTGCAGGTTTTCAAAACCAGCAGTTCCGAACTAAAACCAGCAGGGAGATTCAATTAAAGTTCTTATTGTTAAAAATGGTGCTAATTTTGCCGCAACCAATCAGATGTTAGCTTTCAAATGTTAATTGAACCATTTTTAACGTTAGAAGTTTTATTGAATAACCCTGCAAGTTTGTTTTGAATCTGGGATTCATCACTACACGTGGTATTTCGTGGAGTATAATAGCTGTAAAAAAAGATTTGGCATTTTGTAATTGTGACATCTCTGAAAGTTACAAGTAATATGTTTGGAAAGAAATTTCCTGTATGTATGATTACCTGTTCCATGCTGTGAATAGGATTGAGTACCTATGTACTGTAAAGATGTTTAATGGTTTCTTTGTTTTTTAGGTTATGTTGCAATGGGAGCTGTCCAACCATCATTCTGGGGACAACAACCATTAGTTCAACCACAAATGGTCCTGGGTGGCCAGACACCTGTTGCCCAAGTTATGCAGGGTAACCAGACAATAACATGGGCTCAAACTGGTCTTTATCCTGCTACACAGCAACAGCCATGGCCAACATTACCTGGCCAGTTTCCACCAACTGCCTTTATGCCAACACAAACTGTTTTACCATTTCAAGCAGCCATGTTTCAAGGTACAAATGCTCCTATAGCCACTGTTCAACCAACCAGTGACTCCATGAGATCAAGTCCTTTGCGACCTGACCAAAAATTAGGGAAAGAAATGTTTAAAGATTTTCAGATGGTAAATCCTCCTCCAGTACCATCAAGACACCCGGATCAGCCTTCCCTTTCATGTACCTCAGATGCCTTCTCAAGTTATTTTGACAAAGTTGGGTTGGCTCAGGATACCGATGATTGTGATGATTTTGATATCTCACAATTAAATTTGACGCCAATGACATCAACTTCACCATCTACTAATTCACGTGAGTCATATGTTTTATATGGATTATGTCAATTCTGTTGGTTTATTGGTCTTATATGATTCTAAGATTCCAAGACTTTGGTTTGAGAATTCATCATTTATATACAGGATGTCTATTACATTTGTATACACATAAAAAACATCATTACCATATTGAGTTATGCAGTTCAGCTCTGCAGGGTACATAATGAATAAGGAGGACACAACTCCCTCATAATTTGAAGATCAACCAACCTATGGGAGTATATATATATATATATATAACACACACATTACCCAAATAAATGTACCAATTATTGAAATATTGTATCCCATGTGAATGTTAATTCAATATATTTATTCTCTTATGCTTTATTGGACTGTCAGCAATCATAGAGGCCGAAACCCACGGTCAATTGGAAAAGGGTTGTTGTATGCCCTGAAACGTTATGGGCCAATGCTATATCAGCTGTTTTTATATGGTAATATTGGGTAACCATGGATTTTGCATTGGCCGCGCCATTTTTGAAAAAGTTTTGTAAATAGTATGGTTTAGCCAATTGAGTAATGGCTAAGTTAAGATCTTAACACCATTCCTACAGTGGCGTATGGGCCGATGCTGAATTTTAAAAAATTGTCTTACCTGACAGGAATTCTGCAATGCAGTATATCTCGCAAGAGACTTTAAAGCATCTTGGGATCCTGGTAAGATGTAACTTTTTTAGTTCTGCATCGGTCCATATATGTGTGTGTTCCTAATAAATTTTTTTGCATATCTGGTGAGTTACAGTCTTGATTATTGTCTTTTCAAGAACTGGCAAGGCCAGATGCTCAGGATCAGCACGACCATTCAGTATAGAGCACAGAATACCGGATGTGCATCTTTTTAGAATTTGTACTTTATTGGATTATGTCCCTCAGTCTTCCCTTTCCTGTATTAAATTGTATTTGTTGTGCCTGATAAAATAAGCTTTATTATACGATTTTTTATTATATCTTCCTCTACTTCAAATGTATTCACCGTTTATAGCAGGGAAACCAAATGCAGCACACTTAAAAAAGATATATTTTATGAAATATGGATCATTAAGTCAACAGATAAATACACACAACTATACAAATTACCAAGACCTTACATGGGCCTGTAAAGAAATGCTGTTCTTTCTAGACATCAAAGGTTTCTGCAGATATATGCGTGTGCATATTTTAAATTACGGGAGTGCAGCCTTTTTATCCTTCTACCGCACATATTGATGTGAATGGTGTAAACATCTCTAAAATAGCATCATTGCAGTTGCACCAAGAGCACAGCTTGTGCCTTGGATAGTGAGTAAATTTGAAAATGATTAGTTTGTGTGACAGCATTTGTAAGGTGTGATCTTTTATTTTATACAATGGCTGTGAGTGAGGTTGCTTGATATTTCTAGCTAATTTGCTGTTGCAAGGAAACTTAGTGGAACAGTAGCTAATTGCTAATAGCTAAATAGCAATTCTGATTATACAACAAGCATGCTACCACAGTTCTGTTTGTATTTTAAAAATATCTAGAATACTGTTAGCAATACAATTAACTTGGGTGAAAGATTTATAAGGAACTCTGGTAATGTTTGGTGTTTCTCAATTTTTTAACTGGCAGTCTGTCATGGTTATAAATGAAATAAAAGTTCTTATCGTTAAAAATGGTGCTAGTTTTGCCCCAACCAATCAGATGTTAGCTTTCAAATGTTAAGTAATATCTGATTAATGGGGCAAAATTAGCAGCATTTTTAATGATAAGAACTTTTATTGAATCTCCCTTTATGTCTTTTAGTGGCCATAGCAATATAATATTGGGTGATTATCACTCTGTGTAAGGTTATTTCATTATCGTGGTGGGCGCCATTGTATGAACAATATTATCGGCTATTGCCCAACAATATCGATCTGTCTGTGGCCGTCTTTTAGAAATTATACATAGTTTATAGTAATATACTGTGCATATATATATATATATATATATATTTTATTAAATAAAATATTTGGATGAAGAAGTCCTGGGACTATTGGATATTGGATTAAGGAAGCATTATATGGGTCGATTGGTTGGCGCAACGAAAACTTTTGTGCGGGTGAGATTCACCCAAAATCGCACAGCCTCTGGTAAATCCCGTACGGGAGATTTGCCCAGAGAGCTTGTGCCTCTGGGTGAATCTCCCTGTTAGTCATAAACTTTACCATATTTGCACTCACTTCCAAATACCACCTACCTGGCAGTTATAATCTATAAAGTCTAAAGGTTCGTGCACACATGTGATCGCCGGTGCCGACGCATGACGTGTGCGAACAGCCATTTTGGATTATATTCGTGCCGTGTATCAACAGAACGGCCATTTTAGCTGATAAAGTGCCCATACATGGCACGATTATCGGCCGTTTGTACACATCGTGCATCACGGGTTGGCACCTGCGATCGCATGTGTGTACGAACCTTAATGCTGGGTAAACACCAGTAATAAACCAATAGTGCAGCTGATCAGTCGGCTGGAAATATGTGATGGTGTAGGGAGGCCAGCCGCGACCGAGTTCGGTCGTCCGTATCAGACAAATGGGTCAGTTAGTAAATCACAGCCAATCATGCAGTTCCCTATGGGACCACATGATCAGTCTGTCACATGCGCTGCTGGCTGTAGCCACTGTTACTGTGACCAACAGTCATCTGTTCTGGCAGGGCTCTCACACAAAGCAGATGCTCAGTTGGGACACATGTATTATATGTATCCAGACAAAATGGTATTAACCTGCAGATCTGAACACAGATCCAGGCAATCCTGCCACAATGTGCAATTCAATCTGAACAGCTCCATTGGACATTCTGAGACCCTATACAGGATCCAGAATAACATGCTAGGTTCATACTTATTGGTAATTACCACAGCAAGTTCCAGATTTACAGTCACTATGGGGTTAGGAAACACAGGATTCTGATTAGCTTGACAAATTATGGAGAGGTTTGGATAAAGGAGCTAAAAGCTCCCCAAAGGGTATAAAATAAAGTAAAGCCTTCTTATAACTGAAGGTACATGGCAGCCTCATGTTTAAAGGGCAAGTCCAGCCCTAAAATGAAAACTTACATACAGGTAAATCACCCCCCAAAACCCTAATCAGTAATAGTTTAAAATCTGAAATATATAAGTCTAACCTGAAATCCTGCACAATGTCCTGTTTCCCGTTTCTGCTTCCAGGTTCTTCCAGTTAGCAACTGTCAGTTATGGATTTGACAGTTGACATCTCAGCAAATGACTGAATGTTAATGCCTTATCTGCCTCTTATGAGCATGCCCAGGCTCAGTACCTGCTCAGTACAGGTTTCTAAATTGCTCAGTTTCCACGAGGCATCCAGAAGCATAGCAGGCATACAGTAATGAATTCATAGGACAAAGTATGATATATCAACATATTTTAAAGAGGCCGTTATTTCTAAAAGATGTTCTTATGAGGGTGGAGTTGTCCTTTAATATATTAATATTGGGGTAAAAACTGCCCATTTCTCTAAGAATGCTGGGTAGTTTCAGAGACATGCAAAGTCATTTAATCATAAACAGACACTTCCTGTCTAGCAAAAAGAAATTGGATTGTCTCATTACTTTCTATGGAGAGAGGAGGGGGAGTAAATGTGAGAGTCTGAAGATTTTTCTAATTGGCTAAGACTGTCACATGTTTTACAAACAGCACATAACTGGGTGTAATACAGGAACTTCCTTACACTTCCTGTCTTTTCATGGACAGTGCGTAAGAGAATTTTTTGATTTGCTAACAGTGGAAGATCAGAACCTCTCATTGGATGTTAGTAAAATTCCAGATTCCTTTTCGTGTCTACATGGAGACCCTGTAGAAATCCTGGAGGTGTGTCTTAACCTATCATTTTGAGTTTTCCATTCAAACTTAGGGGTGTCCAGTAAAGTAAGTTTAGTTTATTAATTGTATATAAATTGTTTTGTAATTCAGTAGTAGATAGTAGTGCTATACTTTGTATGGTGTTATTTATTATGGCGATTTTAATTAAATAGTGCTACTTACACACATACATATGGACCTTTCATATGTGTAATAGTGTTATATACCCCCACCTAGTTAGTTGTTGCTATAAAATCAATGCATCTCCATAAAAATATAAATGTATTTATATAATATAAGGGATATATATATATATATATATATATATATATATACACATTTTGAAAATCTTGCATAATTTGGTTTAATAGTTGGCTCTGTTCACACCAATCTTTTTGTGCATGTGTACATGGTATTGCATTTTCCTGTGTGATTTATGTATACATATATATTGTTCTTTTTGTAATAATATTTCAGGAATCCTGCGTTCGCAAGGCAATCCTTTATCTTCTGGTTTGGCAATCTCATTTTGTCTTTTATCAGAATGCATTCTTTGAAGTAAGGGCTACGCCTTGTAGAAGAGGCAGTCTGAATTAATCTGCTACATGTGCTCTCTAATATTGCTCCTAAGGCCCTTACACTTTCAGAGCATAAAATCACTGTTGACTAAACATAGCCGAAATATATATACAACCCATTGCATAGAATTATAAAATAGCCTCCTGTGGTTCATACATATGTATGAGAATCACAATAAGGAAGAATGTTCAAATATCTCTTCTGTATAAGCTATAGCTGCATGATGAATGTATTTGATTCCATATGAAAAATGTTTCTCAACAGGTTACAACAGTGAACAGGCTGCTGGGGAAAATTATTAGTTTCAAACCGATGACTCCGAAAGGAATTTGATGGAGTCTGTTTAACTTCTGGCAGGCAAATCTGTAATCTAAAATGAAATATGAATTTCTATCTTACCTAACCATGTCCTCAAAAATCCAGTTTCTTCCCAATGTCACCTTAATATGTGCCGTAAACAGGAATTTAAGGATGGCTTTGTTTTTACTATGTGAGCTGTAAGAATTTGCTAATTGTAGTTAATATCATATTTCATCTAGCGCCCACACCAGCCCCAAGGCAGAGCTCACCATCAAAATCTTCAGTATCGCACACCAGCGATCCCAATGCAGATGACATCTTTGAAGAAAGCTTTGAAAGTCCAAGTAAAAGTGGAGAACAAGATGCAGTAAGCACCTCTAAGATTTAAATATTCCCTAAACAATACAAAGAGACTGACATGCATTTAGATGAATAATATACAGTTGAAGCCAAAAGGATAGTAGAATTATAGCCTGCTGTACTTTTAAGCAGGATCTATGTTGGATCTTGAGTGATTTTTACCCTTAACAAAATATAAATGCGGCTGTCACTTCCTTTGAACTTGAGATTGTAATAAATCACAAAATAAACATATAGGGCCAGATATATAAAGCACGGTATCGCAATTTAGCAATACCCCGCGTTATCGGTAATGTACGGCAGCGGCCATAAATGTACACCCGTGGTGGTACATTTACACCGAACAGTCGTTAATTAACGAAGGTTCGGTTGTAGAATATTACCATGTGGTAGTAACATTACACTGATCGTTAAAGTCGCTCTTTTATAAATATGGCCTATAAAGCTCTTTATTTGACATGGATTTTATTGATTTCTGAGCATTTTCTAAAAATCTGCCTCCTCTCTCTATTTTTAACCTTGTTCTTTCTAAACTTTGCCTTTTTCTGTTCAGCAATATAAGCATTATTGTTCTTGTGTTTTAGCCTGATGCAACTCAGGCATCATCCTGCTCTGACCTGGGTGAGCCTAGTGGTGATGCTGTAAGCCCAGAGGTTGGTAGCTAGATAGCACAGCTCATGGTAGGTATCTGTCTCTTTTACCTTATTCTCTTTGTGTCTCTTCATTTGTTGTTCACTTCCAGACTTTATATTTTCTTTCCTTTCTTCTTTTTTTATGTATTGTTTATGGTGTATATTTCTATTATTACTAAATATTTTTGTATGGAAAAAGATGACTTGCTTTGAATAATGCAATACATATTATGAGGGATATATAATACCTGGCACTAAACCAGTGAAAAACCCACACTACCCAATGTAATATTGTGTTAGTGTGAAATATTGTTTTACTGCAAAAACATACAGTACCTTCAGTACACAGTAACACACACCTGCTGATTACAGATGGGCGAAACTGCTAAAATCTATTCCGCTTGCAGATTTTTAAGAAAATTTGCAGAAAAACCCATTACAGCAAAAAATAGCAATGGTAACTTACGGTAAATGGCTCTGGGACCTGGGAAATGGTCCAGGGAACACATCCTTGCGGGAAGAACAGCAAAGAAAAAGGGAGTAATGTGGGCCGTTTTGGTAATCCTCGAATCTGGAATTTGGCCATTTGAGTATTACAGAGTGGCCGAAAGTACAGCGGATGGATGTTCAAGGGTCCCACAGCTCATTCCGGGACCCCCTCCCGGGTTCTTAGAAGGACCATTGTGGCCTTTGGAAGGGCCTTTTGGGGCTTAAGGGCTCCCAGCTCAAAACCAGGACCCCCCTCCCCAGCACTAATAAGTGCCCAGTGACCCTTGGACCCTTGCTTCTTGGGGCTTAAGGGGTCCCGAAGCTCAAAACTGGGACCCCCCTCCCCGTCACTTATATATGCCCTTGCGGCACTGACAATTGCCTTTTGGGGCTTAAAGGGTCCTGCAGCTTAAACCGTGACTCCCCTCCCCGGCACTTATAAGTCACCTTGTGGACCTTGGGAGAGCCCTTGTGGCACTGACAAGTGCCTTTTGAGGCTTAAGAGGTCCTGCAGATTGAACCAAGCCCCCTCCCCAGCACTTAGAAGTTCCCAAACTGTCACTTTGGGTCCGAGGCTACATTAACTACACACTATGGGGCATATTTCTAAAGGTTCATTAAACTTTTCACCTCCGTTATTGCTGCCTTTTCGCCAAATTTGGACTTTTCGCTATTTATAAAGCAGTGATGACCAGTGGTAAAGCAGTAATAAAAGGGTTTTATTGCGTTAAAGGACAACAATACCCAAAAAAACAACATCTCCCCTATTACATGTCCACACTTCCAGCAGCTGAAATTGCTTTGATTTACAACCGTGCTGCACTCCCTTCGATATCACACAGCAAAGATGAGTGCTAACAGCCCGCCTCCTAGATGGCCCAGGGCCATCATTAACATATCACTTGTCATTGGCTGGTGGGAATGTCTGTTACAACCTCTCTCCTCCTCCTCTGCCAGTCAAACAAACTTGAACTGTCCTGTTGCTAGAATACAGCCTACATAATCAAGCTAATCAAGGGTGGGTACAGGAGTGTTTTCTTGCATGCTAGCTCTGAGTGACAGTTAGAGGCAGACAGAATCGTTACACCCCCTTCACAGCCGGCTAACTGAAGGCTAGGGAGGGCTGCATACCTTTACTCTTTTTAAAGCAGTTTTTTTTTAAAAAATGCATTGAGGCAATACAGTTATCCCTTAAGTTCAACCATTTAAATTCGCCAAGTCTGAGGTGGCAAAAACATATTTATGTAGCCTGCCAATGAGTCTATGGAGGGTGTCAGTACTTTGTGGAGTGTTTCTCAATACTAATAAGTACCCAGGGGAGTGTTAGACTATTTTTCAGTATTTACTGTAATACGATCTGAGATTTCACTTTTTCAAGTTTTCTTTTTTTTTTCACTGTACTGTGCACTGTAAAATCAAGTTATGTTCATTTGGAAGCTGCAGCTTTAAAAATACCGTTGCCATATTTTTTTTTTTACCTATTCCCCTCCAGAGCCTAGCTTTGTGCCTTGAAAGTTGCTGACATCTTGTTACTAGTTTGCTGAATGTTAAGCTCCGCCCCTCTGATATTTCCTCTGCTTTCTCCTGCTTGAGCCTCAAACAGTAATGCTTGTGAGTTCCATGCACTCTCCTGCTTCAGCCTCAAACAGTAGGAGCAGGAGAAAGCAGAGGATATCTCAGAGGGGCAGAGCTAGCCTTCTATGGGTGGTGGGAGGCGGGGTTAGGGAGGAGTTAGGGGTGTTTTCTGGGTCGTGACTGAGGAGGAGACTAGATTCTCTTCTCAATTGCGGAAGTCTGGGGTGGTCTCGTGGAAGTACAGGAGACCACCCCAGAATGAGGGAGACTCTTGGACAATCCGGGAGAGGTACCTGAATAGTGTAAAAATCACCCAGGCAAAGTTTCTTTTTTTTTTATTAATAGGACTCATTTTTTAGTATTGCTTATTTTCAGCAAACTGCAGCTGATTCTTAAACCAGTTACATTTATATAAGAAATAGTTAAAGGAACATTCCAGTAAGTAATGATGTTTGGCAAAAATTTTGGTAAAACTGCAAAAAATGCAACAAAAGGCATAAAAGGGGCAAACATGAGAAATTTCACCTATTTATAAATAGCTTTAAATAAATTTTTTTTTAAAAAATAGCTCTGAAATTGCACCTTCTCTGGTCTTGTATTTCTCTTCTCGTTGTGTTACCAAACTTAACAATATTGCCAACACACATCGCCACAGTGTTACTTTTCTGCGAAAGTGAGTGCTTTTATAAATAAGGCGAAAATAGCACTCTTTTTCATTGCGATGTCCTGCACAAGCCAAATGGCAAAAATAGCGAACGTTTATAAATATGCCCCTATGTCTCTCTGGCACAAACACACACAGAGTCAAAACAAGAGTCCTAAAATGTATAATGGGAAAGCACAGTAATAAATATATATAAATAACAATTTATGTATAACTAAGTATCAAATATAGTTTTATAGCAGGGATGTTTATCCTGTGGTCCACCAGATGTTTGAAATCTACATTAATGTGTAATTTATAATCAGTTTGGTCACTAGGTGTCAGTGAGCACTAAATTATACTGTGTAATTATAATGTTTAGGAATGAGATTGTTGGTAGGGGAAAGTAAATAAAGAGAACAGGAACAGGAAATGCAGTGGACATTTTTTTGTGGCAGTGATAGAGAAAGGGACAGCAGCCTATGTCAGGGAAAGGAAAGGTAACTAGGATTTGAAAGAAAAACCCTGTGATGCTAGCAGCCTGATAAGAAGTATAAGTCACTGCAATAAAGTTGAGCACAGACCTGCAGCACAGACACACACATTCCCTTCCAAAGTGCTGCATTTCAAGCAAAATTTAAAATCTATGCTTTCCCTTTCTAGTAAGACATTATTAGACAGTTCTCCTGTAAGTAAACATGAGAATACTTGGAGCAAAATAGAAGGATAAACTGTTTATTTTTCAGCGAGTGACTGATCATTTTCTGATGCTACCATGTACTGTAATTAATTTAAGAAATTAATGTTCAGTTCTTTGTTATTGGAATTAATAATTAAGGCTGGAAACACAAAAGCTGATTTTTTGGGCCGCATGACTAATATTTTCGTGTATCAGGTGGTCGGGACAAAAAATCGGCACCATTTTTGTGAGAAGCCCTAACCAATGCCAATCAGTATATCATAGTTGATTATGCAGTTTCTTATGGACTCGGTCACGGAAAACTGTCATCTGCGGCTAGTTTTTCTGGGACAAAACATTGCATAGTGTATACCGTGCCTAAGAACCAAAAGTAATAAAAGTATTCACTGGGGGAACAACACTTTAATTGCAAATTCCATGAAGACTGTTTTTCATGATCCATCAATGCATACAAATCAGATTAATGCAATTTGGGCCGTTATTTTTTAGGCATATGATACAATTATCTGTTAACATTTTGAGGATTTTTTTTTCCACATAGAGATGTTATTGAACTAAATAGTAGATTTTCTCTCTCATTTCTGCTCAGAAATATAGTGTTGTCTCTGCACTAGAGATGGACAAAATTACTGAATTTTGGTTTGTTTCCATACATCAATAAAAGTTCAGAAGTTCAGAAACTAACCCATTAAAGTCAAATGGAGAAAATAGTTTGAAAAGTTCTGATTAATTGCAAATAACATTACAATGGTAACTTACTATAAAAGGCTGTGGCACCTGGGAAATGGTCTGGGGAACATGTGTATATCATCAAAATATGTTTAAACACTTCTTTCCCCCATGATCGGGCGATTGTCGGGTTTCTGCATGCTACATACGAGGGTTATGGCCAATTATTATTACCACAAATTGAACATTACATTAGAGGGTTACCGAATTTTAATGCTACATTTGAGGGTAACTGAAAATCGAACAATACATTTTAAGGGTTACCAAAAATGGAATGATACATTCCAGGGTTAGTGAAAATCGAACAATACATTTGAGGGTTACCGAATTTGAACGATACATTTGGGGGTTACTGAACGATACATTTGATGGTTATCGCTGAAACAGAACATTCGAAGGATATCGCAGTACAAATTACATAGTACAGCAGGAATCACTTTTTAATTCTATTCATTTAGAGAAAAACTTAACAAGTAATCGATTGGGACTTTAACCCAATGCGCCTGACTGCTTTCCCATGATGCACTAAATGGTGCAAAGTGATAAGTGCATTTCGGATCTCAGGCAGGTAGCAGCTCCCAAAAAATATTGCAACTCCCTGATATGAGCTTTTTACGTATTGGTCACTTTGTGAGGCTTAAGTAAAGGTAGGCATACATGGTCCAATGTTCTTCCGTTCGGATTAGCAATCGTCCGAAACAACCGAAAATCCAATCGGAAGAACATATCTAATTTCCCCACATTGCTTTGACGATCTTCCGAAGATTTCACCTTGACAACTACGGAAGGTCTGATTCTGGTAGATTGGGTTAATGGAAAATTTTCCATCTTGCCCGATCAGGTTTTTTTTGATAGTTCGATTGATGCCACCGATTGGTCTATCGAAAACACAGAGAAATCTCTTTGATAATACGAACAATTTGATTGAATCTATTGCAGTTTCTTTTATGCATTTTATTGAATTTTATTCAACTACTGTAAAATGCTGGTCATGCACCCACTAGATATTAGATCATTCAACATTTGATTGCCAATTTAATCTTATATAGGACAGAGTGGTGGTATTACCTCTCAACATTCCCCACTCTGTACCATTCCTGTTGCAATCAAAACTTAAGGTGGCCATACATATATACAATTTTCTTACCTGAGCGCTCCCATGACCTTCGACTTGATCCTGTCAGAACTGCCTCTCCCATTCTTCTATGCGACCGACATGCGATTGCAAAGCCCATTCATTTTTGCAATCACATATTGGTCGCATAGAAGAACAGGAGAGGCGGTTCCGGCAGGATCGGGTCGAATTTCATGGGAGCGCTACGTCGGGTAAGAAAATTATATATATGTATGGCCACCTTTACTCTCAAAACGATAGACTCAATCCGTTGTCGGTATGTGTGAGGAATATCAAGAAGTAGACTAATAGTATATGGTTAGCTTAATTATGACCAATTACTTATACACATTTGTTTAAAGAGTAAAAATTGTACTTACCTTTTTTCACTTTAATTGAAGAAAAGGAGGTAAAGGAGCTATGTCTTACCTCATGTTCATCAATTAATCCAACAGGAGCCAGGAGGGAACCCAGTAAACTTAGGGCTCCTCCGGCAGACCAGCAAATGACCCCCAACCGAACGCATACACACGGACGATTCTTCGTCCGAAACCGGTGTTCGACGTGTGTAGCCGTCGGCGTCAGGGGTCGTGCTCATATTGAGCGTGTGTAGGAACCTTTACCCACAATCGTGCTCCTCCGCTACTTCCTCTGACAGGTCTTGACATCATCCACACTCCCTTTTACAATACACGTATAGTTCCCTCCTGGCTCCTGTTGGATTAATTGAAGTACGGGAGGTAAGACATAGACATACAATTTTTAAGTTTATTTCTTATATAGCACTTCAGAGAGTTCAGAGAAGGGCAAATAAATTAATAAGGGGATTGGGGGAGCTTGACTATGAAGAGAGGCTGGAAATGTTACAATTATGTACGCTGGAGAAAAGGTGCTTGCGTGGGGATGTGATTACTGTGTATAAATACATTAACGGGCCATACAATAAACTATCTGGGCCATTGTTCACCAATAGAGCATGTCAGAGGACACGAGGACATCCCTTAAGACTTGAAGAAAAAAGGTTTAGGCTTCATGTTCGGAAAGGGTTTTTCACTGTGAGAACGGTAAAGCTATGGAACTGTCTTCCAGCGGACGTTGTTATGGCAGGTTCATTGATCAGTTTCAAAAAAAAGCTGAATGAGTTTCTGCAAACAAGGAATGTTGCAAGTTACTGGTATTGATACATAAAGTAGAGTTAATCCAGGGAAATATCCGATTGTCAGGAAGGAATTTTTTTCCCCATCATAAATTTGGTGTTTTTTTTTTCCTTCCTCTGGATCAACATTTAGGCAAGAAATGAGGATATTGCTAGATGGGTTGGACTGGATGGACATATGCCTTTAGTCAACCTCAAATACTATACTATACTATATTCCGCAGTTATAATTATTCGAATCAATTCAAATCAGGGCCTGCCCCAAAGATCTTACAATCTAATCACTTAATATATTCATACAATCTATCAGTATGTCTTTATTAATGTGGGGGAAACCAGGGTATCCGGAAGAAACCCATGCAAACACAGGGAGAACATACAAACTCCTTGTAGAATTGTGTCCAAGGAACCCAGAACTTTAGCGCTGCAATGCTAACTGCTGGAGATACACTTTTACTATAAAGTATCACAAGTTTATATAATCTTATTGTATTGAAACATTAAATAAGTAAAACATTTGAATATTTACTGATTCAATACAGATTAGCTAAACTTTAATCCCTGGCTTGAGGTGGTTGTGTAAAATTGTGTAAGACACCAACGCAGCCACTGCAAACTATTTAATAGTGTTTTTACTACCATATTATTTTATACCAGCTAATAGCTATTCAATAGTCAGACAGGGATTAATCCAATCCGGGATATACCCAGAGCTGCAAAACCAATGCTAAATCTTCATAAGGGAAATCTGCTTAGAGCGGCTGCAGCTCTGGGGAAATCTCCCAGTTTGTCTTCTACTAGGTCCAAAATTCTTACAAATAGTTTCATTTTTGTAAGCTTCGTCCAATACATGTTTCTGTAAACTGTAAAATACTGCTTCTAAAAATTCTTATTTTTCTTTCTCAGAGCAATTCAGAAGGATGGATCTATGCCCAGATCAAGAGACCTAAGAAATAGCATTATAGAGCTGATGGTGCTCCAAGAACTGACTAAACATCTGGCTGGCTTCTGGCACAACATCCATTGACCATAACAATGGGATTTACCAGTATACTGACAGAAATTGTTTTGTGGCAAAGGCAGCATAAAATGGAAATTTTCTCTTTCAACACCCAATATACTGAAAAGCAGTGATATGAAAGCTGACTTTTGATTTGTTCACTTTAATATTTTTGTCTATTTTAGTTTTTTAACAGGCGACACAAGCTAAATATTTTGACTACTTTCCTTTGCAATTTTTTTTTTATTTCTAAATTTTTTTACTCACATGTGATGATATGAAACCGCAATGTAGCAGCAGTACCACAGAGAATACGAGGGCTGAACGTTGCACAAGTTTGAGAACGATAATTGAAAGAGTGCCACTGAAAACATCTTTCTTTAAATCATCTCATAAGGCAAACCAGCACTTCTGTTGGGGGGATTGAGGAATAATCACGATTCTCCATGGCAAATGATCAAATGACATGATTTTTATATGGTTCCCTTTAACCTCCTCAGAAGGAAAACTGAACATTATGGTGTATGTAATGTTTAAGGTAATGAGTGAATCCGTTGTTGAAGGACAATTCAAATGGAGACTTGTTTACTCTTTTCATACCTTGCTGCTGAAAAGCTATGCAGTAAAGTAATTCCTCCTGTGTGTGCCATTTTTGAAGACAATATTTTGCTTAATAACTCTGGAACAATTCCAAATGATGGATTTGAATGAAACAGACTTTCTCCTGGGACGTGAGAGGCATGACTTTTGCTATAACGAAACAGAATCTGTGATTAGATTACCCATTCTCTGTCTCTTTTGTACATTAGGAAATAAAAATTGGATTTTTATTTTATAATCGTAACATTAAACTCTTCAAATGGAAAAGGCTTTAAGTAATTAACATTAAATGAGAGATTTTGTAAATATGATTATTAATTACAAATGTTTTCATATTGCCATTACACTGTAGCAAAGATAGCGAATGTCAGTGGTTGGAAGGTGTGTCATTTTCAGGTTTCATATCACACGTTTTTCAAGTGCAGAGTAATTAGCTTGTCAGAAACTAATAAACTGAATGAGGATCCTTGTATGTTGATGTTGATTCTTTTTCCATAACAATGAACGTACACAATAGTCTTCTGCCTGAAAATGCAGATGAACAGAGAAACAAAGAATGGCGACTTACTGTGAAAAAACAATTGGCTGCACTGAAATTATGCTTAGAACCATTACTATGTTTGTCTTATTGAAGCTCCATGATTTACCCAGAGCCGCAATGTTACTATGTATGGATCAATACCCTCACAGACGCCACAAGCAAGGGATTAAAGTTAAACTGCTAATGAATTGGTTAGCATGATTTAAGTTATCTGCCTGCAATCCCAACTGCTATTTTTACCACCTTATTACATACATTTGTGAGGAGATATTTAAGGATAATTGCCATTCTGGCAGGGTAAACTGGCTCCTCCCTCCGTGCAGTCAATCAAGGCTGTGACAGCTGACATCACAGCCAATGATTAAATACAGTTTCCCCTGCTGCCACCTCTGCACATGCTCAATCTAATAAAAAAGCTCATTCCCAATAAAAAAGCTCATTCCCCTCCAAAGGCCAGGAAACTGCAGTGTAGGATCTGTCCTGCTCCTGCGTCTGCCACAACCTCGACATGGTTTGAGGCATGCACAGGAGAGCCCCCCCCCCTCCCTCTCCCACCTTCTTTGGTCTCCCTCCCCTAGCGTAAATCCGCTATAAATTTTATATAATATAGTTCATGTTCCCCCAGCCCCAACCGCTATAATTGTATCATCAGAAAGTCCCCCGATCATTACTTACCTTACCTCTCTCCTTCACTGTTGTGGGCAGCCGCGTCCGTGATTGGCTTTGTCTCAGCCAATCACAGACGAGGCTGCCGGTCCCGCCCCCTGCTTGCAGTTCCGTGCAAGCAGAGGGCCGGGAAGTGCAGCAAAGGAGAGAGGTAAGGTAAGTAATGATCGGGGGACTTTCTGATGATATAATTATAGCGGTTGGGGCTGGGGGAACATGAACTATATTATATAAAAACTTTTTATAAAGGGTGGACATGCCCGGTAAAAAGTATTCACTTATTGCAGGCTTTACTCTTTGCTGTTCTGATACATGCTCGGCATTGTATATCAGAATTAGGTAGCTAACAAACTTTATTATAGCAATTAAAATCATTAAAAGCACTAAAAACCTTGCAGAAACAGTCCATTAGCCGTTGCTGAAGTTGCACCTCTCTGCTATGGTGGGGCCTTGTGGTATTTTCCACTTGGTGTTGGATTGTGAGGTAGTTCCTACACGTTTCTGTTTTAATCCTTACGGCTTCATTAGGGATCCCTGATTAAGCTGTAAGGTTTAAAACAGCGAAACGCATAGAATAAAACTGCCACTATACAAGACGCTCTGATCTATAAGCCATTCATGTCCGTTAAAACAAAGCATTGACTTGCACTATCGGTCAGTGTATGGCCACCTTAACACTAATATTCTGTCAATTTAGACAGAATATGTTCTCTGAAGTACCCAGTGAAGAACTTGTAACATGTAGGTAACCTCAAACAATAAATAACCTAATAATGTAGTTTCAGGATAGTTGAGTTGATAAGACCTCTGTGATGTCAACACAATTGTCAGAGGGAGACTATAATTGGATTGCACCAGTATGTATCACGGCACTGTCCATGATTTTGGTTATTGTTCACTCATTTCACCAGAGTAGTTTAATTGGGGATAGAGGATTAAGGTGTATATTTATTAAAGTGAGAGTCACACTCACAATTTATTCAAGAGAATTTAATTGTGACCAGATACTGAATAAATTGTGTGTGCGACTCTCATTATCGCCAAACTACAGTACATAGCTGTTAGCTATATATATATATATATATATAGATATATATATATATATATATATAAAACCAGGTTAGCAGCCTGGAGAGCACTGCACCACCAGAATAATAAAAGAGGAGTGCAAGGAGACATTGGATTTATAAAAGTGAACCATTATTGGTAGATATCAAATATTCTCAATAGCATCTAAAAAAGAACAATGCATGTTAATGTATTCTATTTACAGTGTCAATTGGTACTTGCATTATTAACAGACTTCTAAGTCAAACACTGTTTTGAAAACCTGTTGCAAATATAACATATTTATTGATACGCCCCTAAAATACTAGGGATAGCTGCACATGAGAAGATATCCACATTAAATATTGATTGATGTGGAAGAAAGGATGATCTGATAGGTTGGTAATTCACAGCCGATTGTGCAGTCTCCTATGGACCGCACAAACAGTCGCGAAAACTGTCAGCTGCAATGACTTTTGCTGCATATCGGCACAGCCGGCCAGACTATAGTGACGAACCTTGGAAATAATGATCACTAACAGGCCCCACACGTGCTGGAAATGATGCTCTGAAACCTATTTATTGGAAAAAAACTTACAAATTTCTTTTTTGTCTTTGCCATTCTATAGACTTACCAATAGACGCCCCAGTTCAGATGACATTTTATACATTTTATTGTTACAATTTTTAAAACATATAAAAATGGCTTCCGGGGCACTATTTAATACTGTACATTAAGGTTTTTAGCCACTAGTTTTTTTCTGGGTGAACTTTATTTTTAATATTTTACTGATTTAAATGACTGATTTTTAATTTACTTCAATACTATTTCTAACAGTTAGCACTAGTGATGTAATTTTTACGGCTAAACTACCAGTTCTGGAATGGAAATATGTATATTAATATTGGGTTGTGGTGGGGCAGATGCAGAGATCGCTTCACAAAGCAAATTATGCAGGGCTCTTTCGGCTGAAATAGGTTATACCCAGGATGGAAAACCTAGAATTTAGATCCTCAGCCTGGAAACAATTACAGGGAGAGGGTGTGGGTGGGTAGAAGAGGGTGTAATTGCCCTTCTAAAGGGCATGCTCACCCACTGCCAAATTTTGTATCCACATTCAGGACACCCCAAAACCATATTTTTATAATACTTATCTTGTTCCCTGGCATTTCTGAAAGATATTTACCTTGAAGTCTTTGTTGGTCGCTTGTTTTTGGCCCCCACACCTTATTCAGCATTTCCCAGCAGATCTGACAGTATTAGTTGAATAGTGGCCAATTCTGTTTTCTGGTCCATTTTAACCAGTCCATGTTTTGGATCTCTTTAAAGGGGAACTGTGGTCAAAAAATGACTTGAGGTAAATTGATAGGAATTGCTCCCCTGAGAATTTTTGCAAGTTATTTCCATTGTTTATTTTGCATAGTTTTGAAGATATTTACATTTTTGTGTGTGATATGGCAGCAGCATCACCGGGTCCCCTGCACTTCCTGCTTCCTGTTCTGAAACTGTCAGTCAATCTGTCCTTTGTCTCCTCCTCCCCTTTGCAGCCCCCCTGGTCCCTCCCACTCATGGACCCCATGGTCCCTCCAGTTGCAGGCCCCCTATGGCCCATTATCTTACAGCCCCATATTGCCCCGCCCACTCGCGGGTGCTGTGGCCTCACTCACTCACGGGTGCCTAAGCCCCGCCCACTCATGGATGTTGTGGCCCCGCCCACTCACGGGTTACTCACCCCCCCAGAAAACTCACAGTTAAAGAGAAGGGCTGTAGGTTCTTTTACCTTCTCTGTCAGGAATTTACACAGCAGAGAGGAGGAGGGACTTCCTGTGCTCGCCGGCGGCACTGTGCAGGAGAAGCCTCAGGAATGTCACAAGTCAGGCTCCCACCCATTAACTTTCTGGTCAGTCATTTCTGTATATCTTGGGCTGTGGAGCACATCGAGAGGTGGTTGATGGCTCGTTTTAAAGCTAGGAAACAGTTCCCCTTTAAATAAAACTAGTTTTTTCAGGACAGAAATGCATGCAGCATTGCATTTTTGTAAACTTGTCAATCCAATCTGTTAAAAACAAGCACAGCAATGCTTTCCTTCTAATAGAAAATGGACAGAAAGGGGTCTAGTGTGAATGAGCCCTAATGCCGTGTGTAAATAAATGTTTTCTGGGCTTCAAGCAAACATAGAGACAATAGACTGACAAAAGACTAACATTGATTTAGGGTGATTGTTTTAATTAGGAATCATTTACAATAAATAAATACATGCTAAGCCTATTTGCTTATTTGTCTTTCAACATTGTGTTGTTGCAATGTTTTTCCTTTGAAAGGATCTTTCCCCAAATCTGTTAATTATTAACAATTCTGTCAAGTTCTAGTCAAGGACATATAGGTATAGGTCTGTCTGTTTGCACATCTTCTTCCTCAAACTAGGCAAGATATTAGATAGGTGTTTCACCCAGACCGCAGTTTATACATTACATTGTAAAGGTTCGTACACACGTCCGATGCGTGCACCAAGCCACGACCCCTGGCGACGCATTCACGCGCCAAATGCCTGTTTTGACTGATAATCCTACATGTGTATTCACTCGGTCGGGGGTCGTTTGGCGATCCGTCAGGTGCCCAAAACAGGCTTTTGTCGAGTGAATTTGTTGTCAGGGGTCGTGGCTCTGTGCCCCGTGTATGTGAACCTTAAGGTTCAGTTAAAATCTTCCATTGTACCTGAGGTATTTTTGACCATTTAGGTCACTTTCCAGGATGTATAAATTCCTTAAGAACATGTGTACTACTACTACATGTCTACTGTAATAACTTCAATCAATGGAAGATAACTCAGCAGGCATGGCTTTCATCTATTTGTCTTTGGTATCTAGTCAGTTCTTTTCCAGCATCCAATGAGCTTTGAATTCATAACAATTTAAAACCACACAACACAAAATTTTTCAATGACAATTAACTAAATGATTAAATAATTCAATGCACCCCAAGAACAAAAACATTCACCCAATAACACGGACCATTAAGAATATGAAGGGAAATATGTTACCCTGGGTAAACTGCCTAGTTTTGGATCCAGTGGGAATGGCTAATTTTTGGCATGTATATGACTTAACAACCAATTCCAAAAACCGAGAACCATTGTCATTTGTTGTAGGATTGGTCATTCTGGGTGTTCTGTTGGGTACTTATTGCCTCTCCATACCTGTGGTCCCCAACCAACAAGCTGAGGATCAATAACAGTCTATGGAACATTTGGTACCAGGATATACACATCACCTATACAGTATAAATAATTATGCATTGTATTGTATCTATTGCAGTGGCTGGTCTGTGGAACCAGTTCATGGTTGGTGGCCACTGTCCTTTATTAGAATATTGGAAGCCATTAATGAACACTGGGGAGATCTGAAAAATCCAAAAATCTGAGAGTTCTGATTATTAAGTGTCAGTGGGTATGACTTGACAGCATAAGTATCTGTCTGTAAAACCATTTTTGTATCTATTAAAGTGTAAGCTCTTTGGGGCAGAGCCTGATGGGAATGTCTAAAACAAAATCAATAACTCCTGAGATTAGGAGCTTTGTGTAGATACTATTATATTTTTTTACACACTACAGTCTCAGATTATGTACCATTAATATATCTGTTTTTAGTAAAGAAGGGTTCATGCTTAACCTGAAAATTCCACCAGGTGGCAACTTTGTCTTTATGATATCACTTGAGAGACTGTGTAATATGAGCTCTTACCTACTCACTTTTTTTGTCTTTGTATGTTTATGTGTGTGTACATATTTACCTATTTAGGGACATGCAGGACATCTTCAAAAGCTACAGACAATTTGGCTTGTGTAAAGTAAACTTCACCACTGCAATGATTTTATACTGGACTTTTCTACTGCAGCTATGCTTGTTTTTTTGCAGGTAAGCACAGACATAGGGGGTTTAAACATTATATAGATATAGGAATGATTATATGTTTGTTTAGAAATAGATAAATGGATAAAAATGCATTACTATATTGTAATTATTTTACAGGATTGTCTATGTAGGGGTCAGGGAAAGGCAAGGGGTTAGAAAGAAAATATAGGAGACAATTAGATACATTGGTAGTCGGGAGCAGCAGTCAAACAATCTAGCCCACAAACTGTATTTCATGGCTTTGCCTGGTTGACCCTGCATGCGGTTCTGACTAGAGAGCTAGAGGGTTTCCTGGGGTGTCACTGCACTGTGAAGTGTTGGGCAAAGATCCATTGTGAAGGTAAGAAAAGCAGTTAGGTGTCAAGTTGGTATCAGGTTGCCTACCCCCTTGCCAATCTTAGAAGCAGGAGGCACTTATAAGTAGGGTAGTTCATCCTGAACCTTTATTTTGGGGTGTGAGCAAGTAAATATATCAAAATGGTACTGTGGTCTAAAACAAGTTGACATTTAAACTGCTATGTTAGGGAGATCATTTTATAATAAATATGTGCTTCTGGTACCCATCACTTACAAGGCCCCACTTCCTTCACTATAAAGTAAGAAATTATCTCTAACTAATTGTTTTTGTTTTCTCTTTTTTGTTGTTGAAGGAAAAGTAGAATTAAATGATACCATTGAAAAGTAGTGACTAATGGATAATCATTATTGGCCCTGTTAAACCTATTGTGAGGATCAAGTAGACATGGAAAGTATAGATACTCAGTTGAGAAAACAGAAGATTTTAAGATCAGCAACTGCTGTAGATTTCTGTGATTTATTTTGTCACACTCAATGACAGACATACAGGACATAGCACTTTATTGGTTAAACAATGGGGCTAAAAGCGATTTGTTTAGCTACTGTGTAACCTTGGTAATGACCAATAGTAACAATAGTAAAATTGTGGAATGTTCTTTCAGAGGATCTTGTGCTGATAAATATTCAAATCTTTCTTCCTTTTTTATCCCTTTTTGATTTTTTTGATTTTACTACAGGCATAAATGTCATATTTCAGTTCAAAATACTCACTTAAATCTTAATGCTGGGAAAGACTGAAAATAATATTGGTCTAGTACTCTTTTAGCCACCCAAGCAATGCAATTCTTCACAATGTATGTACATCCATTCTACAAATCAAGACATGTCCATGAAGTAAAGTAAATACTACTGTTTTAGCAGAAAACACAAGTCAATTGTTGGAGCAACCCCATGTCTGTCAGATTTTGATCCCATACAATATTTACACATTTATTTTTATTTTATTATGTTTTAATATAGTGTATCATCCAGTCCTCCCCAGCCTATTGACTGTACTCTTTCCAGCTGGTCTTCTTGGAGCTCATGCGATCCATGTCAGAACAAAAGAGTAAGTACGGTACTATCTGAATGGTAATAGTGTTCATCTTCATTGCTGAAAATGGGTTTGTGCTTTATTACCTTCTGTAACTAGGATTTTGGGAGAGGTAATTACCTACCTTCTCGAATTTGATTTTTCCCTATGTTTCCCCATGTTGGCTGTTGGAGCTCTTTATTGTCAAATGCAATCTGCTCATTGCAAACTATTATTGAGATGCCCCAAGAGGCTGAAAATGTTACTGTATATCAGTTAGCATGACTCCATCATTACAGCACCTGTGTGGTTAACATGTAAGTTTACTAGCAAGTGCTGCAAAGGATGCTATATTCGCATAGAGTCTTACCTTTACGGCACGGGCATTAAAGTCCCGCAATAGTAAAACTCCAATTCGGAATGCACATAAAGGCACTATGTGCATCGCCCTGTATATTTCTTTGAATTTGTCTTAATTTTGTACACAAAAGAATAGTCTACAGTATGTTCTAATTTTGCTTATTTAGGTTGTTTCCATAATTAATAACTGCTTAATAACTGATGCAATGCTGGCAGTTGCAGTTAAATGGCTGCAGAGTCAAAATTTAGCTAATACTACAGAGTTTTTTTTTATAATGTGGGTTTTTTAATGATTAGCTTTTCGTGGACAATAAGCTTCTTTATGTCTGTCTGACTTTGAAATTAGACCACCAGTAGGAGTTTGTTTTTACCAAGTGAACAATAGCAGTTTACCTCTATTTGTTTCTTTTCTAATAGTACAGATATGCTCAGTTAGTACAGCCTTCCCAGTTTAATGGTCAGCCCTGTGAATTAATAGACAGTGAAGAAGAATCCTGCAAACCCACCAGTCCTTGCAGAAACCTAAAGCCGTGTGAAGGTTTTAGATGTGTGGAAACAGGTAAGAGCTTTTAATAAACCTTTAAAATAACTATATCACTTACCAGGCTATATTTCAGTTTAAAGGGACATTCTTGTCGTGAGAAGTACAGCCAGAAACAACAAAGTATATGAGCCCTGGAGCCCATTTATTATGTACATGTAAACTGTCATTAGAATACATTGTAAGCTGTACGGGGTAGGGACCTCCTTTCCTCTTGTGGCAAAGCTCTACCACATCTATTTATATAGTTTATATATTTATGTACTGAACTATCTATGTATTTATCCCCCTTGTAGTTCTCCTTCTCATTGGTTCATTGTATTGTTTACTTGGGGAAATAAACAACAACAGATATGTGTGATTATTTTATCTAACACACACACAGATTGCACACCATTGCATAAAGATGGACAAGGAAAATAATTATTTTCTCTCTGTATTTTTTAAGGAAGATGTATTACTCGACGACTTTTATGCAATGGAGATGATGATTGCGGAGATTTATCTGATGAAAAAAACTGCAAATCTGCGTTAAGCTCATGCTCGGATGATAACATTGAACAATACTGGGGTATAGAAAAACTTGCTAGTGGGTAAGTCTCTCCAGACAAGAAAATTTCTCCCCTATACTATGCAAATAATCTACTACATAAATTTAAATAGTTGCAACACATTGCTTAGTTAACTCTATATAGGCATTAAAGGACTTCACTTCACAAAATCCCATTCATTTTGCAATCGCATAGAAGAACGGGATAGGTGATTCCGGCAGGATCATTCAAATGTCGTGGAAGTGCTCGGTCGGGTAAGTAAAATCAAATATATGTATGGCCACCTTAAATCTAGAGTTAGAAAGTGAACCAGGGATGAGGACAGTGTGGTTTAAGTCCTCACCCTGGCCACTACAGATGGCACGGATGGTAGGAGTGGGGTCTAGGTGAGTATAATTGTCCTTTAACTATTTCATGTTGCAATCTGAAAAGGAAAGCTCCAGCTGGTTAATAGAATGTATTATGTCCTTTGTAATTCTTGTACAAAAATCTACCAGTGTAAAATGTAAAATAAGTACATGTGCCTAAGAATAGGAGGTGGGTGCAATATTTGGATAATTTAATTAGACAATGTGTTGTTTTCTATAAAGAAACCATAAAAATGTGAAATACTGAGTAAACCAACATCATAAACTATAGTGCTAGCAAATAACGGAGGTTTACGAGCTATCCAATAATATAATGGAGGTAAATTAGTTTACATCTTATCAGTCAGTGCAGAGTTCATTTTAGTTCTATATTATATAAATAGGATACATGGTGTGCCATATGTGACATTCTAATTATTTTTGACCAATACATAGGTACACTGAGGAGTTTATACTGTAGATCAATACATATTTATCCTAATTTATAGTCCAGAAATTGCTGATGTGCCATAGCTTGTAGACTTCTTCTGAAAATCAGCCTTAAAGCACAATGGAAAATGGAAAGTATTTTCAGTTTTACTGGTTTTTTAAATAAACTTCATACACACGACAGTTATCCTTTAAGCTGTCAAGCTATTGCATTTGATTGGTTTAGCAAATATAGTATATTTCTTAAGAATCTTAGTCTATTTGCATGTAGGCAGTTGTGTATTATTAATATGAAGAATGTGTGGTCCAGGCTTTTCAGATTTGTAATGAGGCCTAAAATTAAATTTTCATTGTTAAGTCAACTAGTGAGACACAGCTTTTTTTTTTTTTTTAAATCTAGCATTGAATTAACCTGTATCTACTGAACAAATTATTTACAGGAAAATCAAAGCAATCAGATTTGAAAGCTTTTGGTAGACTATTATGTTAGTAAGTAGTTCTACTAGTAGTTATAAGTCATAATTCAAATGGATTAATATTGAATGCATTTCATAACTCATCTATGTGGTATTTTCAGCCCAACTGATTGGTAGGAAAATTGCTCATAATATGTAGAGGGGAAATAACGTCCTATTGACCTCCTTCTCTCTCATGGAACAAAGGGCCATACTTATAAGTTATTGTTATTTCACTATATGGCTCCTTTAACATTGGGTAATTTTATGACAGATCTTACAGTTACGATTGTTGTCCTAAAGTGATGATTGCGGGATAAATAAATAACCATATTTATTTGCACTGTTCATTATTAATTTAGACAATAGTTTTTGTAAAAGGGAAGTAAAATAGAAGGGCAGTTCTAATACTTAAGTCTTGTATTTTTCTCTATTTACAGGATAAATTTATTTTCAAATAACCTTGAAGGTTTGGTTTTAGACCACAGATACTACGCTGGTGGCTGCTCTCCTCATTTTATCCTGGACATAAATTTCAGGAAACCCTACAATGTAGAAAGCTACATTCCAGTGGTAAGTGCAGGATGGTCATTTCTAGCAAGTACGTTGTACAGTTAGAGGATGCTAAGAGATAGTTAGCATTACATATCGGACTGGAGTTTTGATAATTCTAGTATGAAGTAATAGACTATAATGTCCAAGTGACCTTTTCCAATAGAAATTTGCAGCGCTTTATATATTTATAGCAGCCACTCAGTAATGTCACCTTGCTCTCCAGTTGTACAGTGTTTCTCTATAGTAATGGAACTCCTCCTCCAGGCCGCCAGAGGCCATACACTTGTGATCTTTTCTAATAATTCAAAACATTGATGCAAACTTTAGTGAGCCTTTTGGCATGTAAAGAGTTTATATAAAACACACCATTAAATAATACAATAGTTATTATTACACCAGGTTTATTGGTGTATTCTTCATGCTTTACAGTTTTATCAATTTTTTTAAGTTATTAACCGTATAAAAGATTTAGTTTTATTGATTAATCTCAAACCTGACTGTACATACATGATTAAATCACTATTAATCCACTAAATAACTTATAATTAATAAAACAGGTTGTGTGGCTAGAAGGAGAAATTAATAGGCAAAACTTCCAGATTTCCAATGCTGATCTATAATACTAAAAGAAGGCTGTAGATATAGACAGATCACGGACCCCAAATCTCGCGCACCAGACGTCACCGCTGTTATCTGGGGAATATGCATACAGAGGTGCGCACAGGGGGGCATGCCGTGGGGGGGTGTTTGTTGCGGGGGTCCGCACAGCATGGTTTGCTGGTTTATAAAGAAATGTGACACTTACTGTAATTGCACATGTCAAGTTCATTGTGTTTTTCTAAACTTTGTAACATGCAGAAAGCAGCTTTTGTTTTTCTCTGCAGTTTGTGTTAAGTCTGATCAAGCAGGCTACTAAAGCCATAAATAGAAACATTTAATTAAACTTAAATTTTTTAAAACCCAATTGGAAAGTTTTTCTCCCCAGAACACCTATACATGGGAAGGTTTTTCTCTAGCAAGTTGCATTTAGTATATATTCTGTATATAAGAAGGCTTCCCATGTTGCTGCTAGTACAACCCACAGCCCATGAAGTCATTAAAGAACCACGCCCCCTGACCCCAGTATTCACTGTCTCTATGCACAGAGTATATTCTATACAGATGTCTCCACACCAATATGGACTTTAAAAGCTGCTTATTACCCTGCAGTTTATTTGTGAGTTGCTTGAAAATAAACTGAAGAGTAACAGGGTTTTCAAAGTCTAATCAGGGACTTCCATATTCCATCTTCTTTTTTTATTATTCTTTTCCTAGCAAAACATAAAGCTGGATTCTCTGCTTATTCTGTGTTGGTGCACTGGGTAAGGCACTGGGTTTAAAAATTACACAGTTTAGAAGGACACAAGTTCAATATATAATATATATATATATAATATATCAAATTACATTGTAAGACGCCAGGTTGACTTTAGCTGGCCAGCACTGCTTGATAATTCAGAACTAAATTTCTTGTGATAAATAGACCTTGATAATATTGTGATCCTGGTTCCTGTATTCTCGCTTTATTTTCTAAAATTTTCTCAAATTCTCTTTAAAAAGCTACAGCAAATTTTGAAGTATGTATTCAATTAAATAACCCATGGCTTCTCTTTCTATTTCAGACCAGAGGAAAGTACGAGTTTTCTCTTTCTGAGCATGAATCATACTCAGATTTTGAAAGAAATTTCTTCAGCGCTGAGTCAAAACAAACTAGTTTTGGTATTGGATTCCACATACCAGCAGTGTTTGAATTTGGGTTTAGCTACAGTGACAAGAGCGTAAAAACATTTATTGAAAGGACAAGAAAGTTTTCCCACACGGTAATAAAAAATGCAGCAAAATGTGTGAATATGTAACCTGCCTGCCTTATGATGCATGGCTTTGTGCTAAATAAGCCAAGTTTAAGCCATGGGCGAGTCTATTGTAATATATGGTCATAGTCAAGGAGATGGATTCAGTTTTCTTAGCTTTTTTGTCTTTTAAGCACCTTATGTACAGTTTCAATGAAGCCTTAGTCTGACCACATGCAGTCTGTACTGCAATAGCTATTTAACATGGAAGTTATAAGTATATAATAAAATCATTTTTGTCTAGGATCAGGCATGAAAATTAGTAAAGGAAATACAGAATTAAAACATAAGGAAAACAGTAAAAATGAATGTCAGGCTAGAAACATTAGTTAATCTACTTTACATTAGTAAATCTACTTTCTGTCAATCCTGAGATGTTCCAACAACTTGGCCTGATCATTTTGCAATTGATATTATAATGTAAAATTTAAATAATTACGGTCACGGAATGTCACAGAAATATACATCCATGAATCAACTTAATATTTGTTATAATGTCTGATCAATCTTAAATTAGTTAAGAGGACTATTAGCACCTTCATTTTCCAAAGTCAGAAGGAAAATTTAAAGTGAAATAACTACACAGACTGGGCTCCAAAACTGCCTAAGTGATCTACAGTTAAATCCTTCCATCTAACGTTGACTTTGCCTGTAGTTGAATCCCTTCTTTATTTGACCACTTTGATCATCTCTTTTTAGAATAGACATTGTTGCTTAACTTTGTTTTTAATAAAAGCACCTTATCCTAAAGTACAGGCTTGTAGTATTCATGTTTTACTTGGAATAGCTGTAGCTATCTTGCGGGTCCTCTGCAAGTCTTGGATATTTCCATGCAAGTATTTTTGCAATAATAATATATATATTTAGCACTTCCTGAGTTGTTTTTAGTTGAACAAAAAAACCTATTTAATTATTGTTACTTTTTTTATTTTAGAAAAGCAAAATTCTTCGTGCACGTTCTAATTTAGAAGTCGCGCGCTACAAGTTAAAACCGCGAAGCCTTATGTTGCACACAGATTTTTTTCAAAGAGTGAAAAAATTGCCATTAGAATATGTTTATGGTGAATACAGAGACATCTTCAGAGATTATGGGACACATTTTATCACTGAAGCAACCTTAGGAGGTGTTTATGAATACACACTGATCCTTAACAGTGAAAGAATGAAAAATGAAGGTAAAATATGTGTGTGCCATATGGCGCAACAACAAATTACCCAGAGTAAAAAATCACAACAAACAGTGGCATGTAGTCATTGAGTTATACATGTTCAATAGAGAATTTGTGAATTGTATTACTTCTCCCTTTGATATTCTTCAATGATTCGAGAATGCATTCCTGGCATTTACAAAAGGGCTATGATACTACTGCAGTTATTTAATCCCTCCATGTGCTCCCTTTAGCTAGGACAGCACAGCTTACACGTATGTCATTTATTTAAAGGAGAAATATGCTATGAATGTAAAACTCACATAACATGTATTTACATAAGTATTGCTCAGACAATGGGGGCAAATAAAGTACCTGCAGTAAATTTTATATAGGATGTATAGGAAATAAAAAAAATATTGATATTATTTTTGTACTAATAACTGATACATGACAGTATGTGGTAATTAGTATTATAAAGCAAGAGGAAAAAACTCAAACACACTTGGCTGGAAAAAAGGTAAAAATACATTTAAAATCCTTTTAATCCTGCCATAGGGTCGCGCCCCAAGTCTAGGTCAATACTGCATGTATAGACTAGTAGGTTTCTATACTTAATCATCCGTAGTCAGTATATTCAGTCAGCATATACTATGGAGGTGCATAATGGACACAGCTCAGCAAGGCTGGGAGGAAGAGGGACACAAACAGCTGGACAAAGCTGTTTTGCCTACACGGCTTACTCGCCAGCATGGTAATGTAGTAATTAAATACAATTCGGCACTGGGATTGAAGAATGTTATTTAAAATAAATGATATCCTAAAATGGACCAGTGTTAAATTTGATGTTTTGCTGTTATGTATTTCGGGAGATGCAATGCACATGGACTTGTTGTTCCAGATTTAATCAAAACATTTGTTTGCTTTAATCTTTTCCAAGGTTATTCGTTTAGTGATGTACAGTCGTGTGTGCAAGCAGGATACAATATTGGGGCAAATATTGAAGGTGTTTGGGTGAGTGGCAGCATGTCAGCAGCAGGATGCCTTGGTTTGCTGAAAGAAGTTGGAAGTAAGTATAAAATATATTTATTAATCATTTCACAATATGTTTTCTTGAATGTCACAAGATATAATGAAAATATGTTTATACTACAGATAAAACTTCCACAAGTAAGTTGGTTGAAGATTTTGTAGCTATGGTCAGAGGAGGAGCAAGCGAGGAAATTACAGCACTGGCTTATAAAGAGCTTCCATCACAAGATCTAATGCAAGAATGGGGAGATGCAGTTTATTACAACCCTGACATCATAAACCTAAAGGTACAGCATGTAAAATTGTTTGTGAAGCTTACATCCAAGCAGATATGCTTCCACTAAAAGCCTGCACAAATACATGTGTATTTGTGTGTTTATGGGGTGTGCGTTCATAATCTCAGGCACATTAGTATGCCACGTATAGAACAACAACTATATGCAAATGTAATTTCTCCATCTTTGTGTACCTAAACCAATACTCAGAGGTTGACCTTTAGGCCTAACACAAAAAAAAAAGAATCACCACTAAGGGCTAGGCCACACTGAAGCGCTTTTAAGTGCAATCCAATCGTGATTGTGATCCAACCGTGCATTTAAAAGTGCACGCTAGTTGATGTGGCCCAGCTGATGTGGCCACAATAGTGCGCTAGGGAGCGCTGTGTTGCGATTCGTAAATCACAGCACATACGTTCCACATTTTTATGGGTAATCACATGCACTCCGATTGCGAATCACTGAGTGATCATGACCGCACGCCAACATGCGGTACAGTGTGGCCTCAGCCTAAAGGTGGAAGCAGTTATTCTCAGGCCACACTAACGCGCTCGTGCTCGCCCAGTTATTCGCAATCGGAGCGCATGCGATGTGAATCCAGAACATCGCAGGGATCATAAATCCTCTTCTCTCACTGGGGGAATTCTTTTAATACCAGGTCTATTGGAATAGGAGAACAAAATATTAAATTTAAACATTTGTCAGGCGATAAGGCACACTGTGATCCTATACTAGAACAAAAACCTGCTGCAATTTAGAAAAAAAGGTTATCCAAAATATGTTTAAACTAAGATTTTTTTCCTCCTTTAAATTAACACTGCATTGATACAGAGTATTGAATTATTTTCCAACCCCTTCTTGTTATTGTGCCATTTTATAGGCAAGTCCTTTATATGAGCTTGTGACTGCTGCAGATTTCATTGGAGCAAATCTTATCCAGGAAAACATGAAACGTGCCCTTGAGGAGTTCCAGGCTGAAACAAGCTCTTGCCGCTGTCAGCCATGTCAGAACAATGGGATTCCTTTCTTAAATGGTACTTTTAACAATTATAAAGCACTAGAAAAATCACATAATTTCCCCTTTAAATGTTTCCCTGATAAGCCAATTGAGCAATATCGTTAAATTGACTGATGCTGCCAGAATTTTACGCCATGGTCATTCTAACTGAAAACAGCAAGTTTCTCCAGAAACCCCAAAATAAGTAAGTAACGATGCACTGGAACCCCATTACTGTAAAATCAGCATTAAAACTTGGGCAGTCCAGAGACATGTTTGGGACAGAATGGGGCATGGCTGAAACACCTTATTATAATCTATTACTGGATCCTGGGCAATTTTACTTACACATTTTGGGGTATTTGACAAAATGTTACTTTTGAAAAATAATCTATCCAAATTGTGTACCGTAACTGGAACTAATGTTTAACAATAAATCAATGTCTATTTATTGCCCATGTATTTAGAATGTTATTAGATATACTTGTGGCTTTCAAAATTATAGCCAGTGCCTTAAATGCAATCCTGTCACTAATGCTGCCTACCTTCCTGCATCCCATAAACCTTTGCATCGAGTGATGCCAACCCAATCAAATCTGTGCAACTTATGCCATATTAAGATTGCCATCTGGTTGTTGTTACCAGCAGCATAGAAACGTGGGGAAAAAGAGGAGTGGCACCACTTTTGAAATACCGGTTAAAAACAATGCTTTAGCCTTTCATTATTTCATGCTAATATTGTAAAATTATTATTATATATATATTTCTTAGAAATGTATTTTCTCCTGGCAGTTTTCATTCTTTTTCATAAATAAAAAAGGAATGAACAAATAGATAAGAAATTATATTTTTATCTGACAGAGGAAAATAATCGATGTGAATGCATTTGCCCGCAAGGCTTTTCGGGTTCAGCTTGTGAAGAGACAAAAAGAAGAGGTAAATGCCAAACCTGAAGTTATTTTATAATATTAGATATTATTATTCTGTGCACTATAAATAAGGGTGCAGCGGCAGGGTGAAGCACTGACAGAATATCATACCCACAGCATTTCACACAGACATGGGGTAAAGTGCTGTAGGGAAAACACAGAAGAGATTATGTTGAAACTGGGGCTAAAGATGGAATCAGTGTTTTAATGTTGTTAAGTATTGACAGGACACTATCCTTAAATCCTGGTCAAAAAAAGGTGCATCCTGCCATAAACCCTGACAAATGTGTATCCTCAGCTCTTCCAGCAAGCACTGCACATCCTTGCCATCAATAGCAAACACATTTCTCCTTCCCTTTTAATGCAGTCACAGTCTTGAACCCAGGGTTGCAAACATATTCTTTCACAGTCTCCCACCTAAGACCGTAGCTTCAGTCTTATTGTAGCTAAAGGGTGCAAGCTGTCAGAAACCATTGATATGACTAGACATGGGCTGTAATTGTCTGATGAAATTTTATTAGAAAATAAGATCTCAAAAACAGAAGTTCATGCACACACAGCTTGCTGTTTATTTTCATATAAATAGTTAGTTATTCATTTATTCTTTTTTTCCTTATTTATTTTCAGTGGATGCTATAGATGGAAATTGGAGTTGTTGGTCTGAGTGGGCACGGTGTTCTAATAGAGGGCAGACAAGACAACGAGAATGCAACAACCCAGCCCCAAAGAATGGTGGCAATCAGTGTGCAGGACCTAGTACAGACACAAAAAGGTGTTGATCCCATAGAATGCAGAAAACAACACAAATGCATTTCCCAGCAGAATTCCTGTATAGCTGATTGCTAAACTTGCAAGCAGCTGAATAATATACTCAGCTTAATTAATAAATTCTGTTATACAATCCAATTAGGTCCAGCGTCATCTTTTTGTATTTTAAGCAATTGTACATCTGGCAACGTTAAAGCTTCAGCACAATTTCTATTAAGGAATGAACCCAGTTTCCTCACCCACCCAAAAGGTAGACAATACTTCTTCTTCTCCAATCCCCACAAACTACACACCAGAATCGATTACTTCTTTCTTTCACCATCCCTGATCCCAACAATTATTGACTCAGATATATCCCCCATCACTTGGTCGGACCACACCCATGTATCCCTGGAACTACAGAACATTCTCAAACACTCTCCCTCCCCTCTATGGAGACTAAACAAATCCTTGCTGACTGACCCTAGTGTCCGTTCTGAGGTAGAATCCACACTACACCACTATTTCCAGGAAAACATAACAGATACAACAAACTTCTCTACAGTTTGGGCCGCCACAAAGCGGTGATCAGAGGTCTACTAATTAAACTAGCATCACAAAAGAAGAAAAACACCCAGCAACACAACAAATCAAGAGTCTTGAACTGAAACACTCCACAACACATAACGAAACAGACGCCACCACTCTAGAAAATTTACGACTACAACTTACCCAATTCCTCCAAAACAAAGCAGACAGAGCCATCAGACTGACCAGACAAAAATACTACGCCAAAGCAAACAAACCTGACTCTATGCTAGCCCGCAAACTTAATGACATGATGTCCCAAAACAAACTGCTCCCGCTAAGACAAGCAGACGGTTCATTGACACACAACCCCAAGACAATCGTAAAACTATTCGAAACCTTTTACACCAAACTCTAAGACGGCCAGAACTGACAACGACTGGAAGGACGACCTTATCAGCTTCCTAGCCCCCTACAATTACCAAAACTTTCCACCCAAGACAAAGACACTCGTTCCTCCAATATATCCCAACAGGAAATAAAAAGGGCTATTCAGAACCTGAAACCAGGGAAAGCCCCCGGCCCGGACGGGTACACGGCAGGATACTACTCAACTTTTAGCAAATCCTAACCCCCCACCTTCTATCCTTATTCAACCTGTCTCTTCAAAAAAATGCTCAAATCCACCCAGACCTACTGAGAGCCACCATTACCGTAATACCTAAACAAGACAAAGATACCACTTGCTGCAAAAACTACAGACCCATCTCCCTAATCAATACGGACATTAAATTATTGACAAAAATTCTAGCAGACAGACTAAACGACATATTACCAAACATTATCCACACAGACCAAACAGGTTTCATCAAAGGCAGACAAACCACTGACAACATTAGACTTACCCTCCAACTCGTGCAAATTTCAGCACTCTCCTCTTCCCCTACACTTTTTCTGAGCCTAGACACCGAAAAAGCTTTTGATAGAGTGGACTGGAGGTACATGGGAGTGGTCCTAAATTACCTAGGTTTCCCCCTCCCCTTTACACAAATGATCAACAACCTATACTCACGACCAACAGCTTCAGTCCATAACATGGGCTTCTCCTCCCAATACTTCCCCATCCTAAACGGGACCAGACAGGGCTGTCCCCTATCACCTCTTCTCTTTGCCCTGTGCATCGAACCCATGGCCCAAGCCATTAGACTCCACACAGAAATAAAAGGCATATCGGTGGGCCACCACACAGTGGCCCTGTTTGCGGACGATACATTACTCTCCATACGCGACCCTCTCACCTCTCTCCCACACATCTTCCCTCTTCTACACCAATTTGGTCAACTATCAGGTTTTAAAGTAAACAACACCAAGTCGCAAGCGTTCCCAGTTGCACTTCCCTTACAAGACCAACAACAGATCTTATCCCAATGGGCCTAAAGTGGTTCACAACCTCATTAAACTACTTAGGGGTATCACTCTTTACCCCGAAATTCAACCTGATCAAAAATCTATTAGCCAAATGGTCCCCTTACCATATTTCCTTATACGGAAAAATCCATACCATCAAAATGATGGTCCTACCCAAGCTCCTATATCTCTTTAGAGCCCTCCCCCTACCTATATCCAAGAAAAATCTGACTTCCACCCAAAAATCAATCTCCAGATTTATCTGGGACAACCAAAAGCCCCAACTCAGATAAACGACCCTTTGCCGACCCAGACCTGGGCTTGGTGCGGCCCTTCCAGATCTCTTTCTTTACTACTTAGCAGCAAGAACAGCTCAAACTCTATTGTGGCACTCTTCACCTGAAAAAACTAGATGGACAGAACTTGAACAAGAACTAACTGACTGCAAACCAATCTCCAACCTATTATAGACCCTACCATCCGCTCTGAAACCCCCGAAAAACCAAATCATCTCCACAACTCTGGAAATCTGGAAACAAGTAACACAAAACTACAATCAGAAACACCCCCACTCTCTGATGATACCCATAACCAACAACCCAGCCTTCACCCCAGGCTTGCAAACTCCCGATTGGAGGGAATGGTCTGACAGAGGGATTATCTGGATGTTCCAGATCGCACCACAGAGACAAATAATACCTTGGGAAACATTAAAAACAACCTGGAATATCCCACCCAAAGAATGGCTCAGATACCAGCAACTGGCAGCCTTCACCAAATCTCTACAAACATGTATGGACCCTCCCTCACTGTCCCCCTTGAAAGAACTGGCATACCATAACACAACAGGCCCCCACAGGATCACGAAAATTTACCACCAATTGAACTCCTTCAAATCCCAACAGAAACTCCCAATGAAGGTCAAATGGGAAACCTGGCTCAACACACAAGACGAATGGTCTACGATAGGTTCAAATCTTAACAAAGCACCAATAATACAATAATGCAAGAAAAAGCGTTCAAAATCCTACATGGCTGGTACCGTTCACCTATACATATCCACAAAATATTCCCACAGGTACCCCCCCCCTGCTTTAGAAACTGCCAAGGAAACGCAGATCTTCCCCATTGCTGGTGGTTCTGTCCCTAAATTCAAAAATTCTGGAACGAATGCTACACCCCTTTAAACAAAATCCTCCATGTAGATCTCTCCCCAGACTCCTGGGAAGCTCTTTTCAACAAGAACTCTCCTGTACTGAAATCCAGCGGAAACAAACTATACCATATTATCTGCGCTGTGGCTCGCTCACTAATTGCCTCATCCTGGAAATCCCCAGCACCCCCTATATCTCTGTTGATCTCTTAAACCTGGACTGTTCACTTCAATGAAAAACCAGTATATGTTACCAGAAATAAACTTAATAACTTTGACAAAATTTGGGACGCATGGCTACTGGCTATGGATCCTCCCGACCAGAGCCCCCAAACCTGAAAATATGATCGAGTGGGGGGATGGGGATGGAGACTTGGTTGGTCAGTCTGGAGATGCCAGGGGCTGCATATAACCTCATATAATTCACACACTGTATGTTATATCTCTGCCACCTAACAACCTCAAGTAAAAACTTTTATGAGAAAGAAAAATGAACCCAGTTTAAATATAAAAGGACGTATTTATAAAGTATCATTATCATTAAGTAATATCATAATGATTATTAACTTTATTGAATATTGATGCCGTTTATTAACACTGTGATCATTAATTAAGAACAATGGTCGTTAATTAAGGCTAGTTTAAAATGAACGCCAAACAATGTTTGCTGAAAGTTTCCTGAGCTAAGTTGTTAATTAATGACCACTGCTTTCTGATAGCATTATGTTTTATACATCAATGTTTCATACATCAATGGGAATATACTGGGTGGTATAGAAATACCTGTCAGTATCAGTCTTTTTAAAAATTAATACCGTGGTCATGGTCAAAAATTCTATAAAAAGCATATTAGACACAAATTTATATTTATAAACCCGCGGTTAGGTAAATTAATGTACGATCATACATTTAATCGCGATTGTACATTTACAACCGAACGTTCGTTAATTACCGGTCGTAGAATACTGTGCGGTAGTAAACTACTGCAATGGTATTCTATAGGGATCGTAAATCAACGATTTGGTTATCGTAGATTTATGATTAGTATTGGTAATTTACGATCATATCGTAAATTTGCGATCATTATGGTAAATTTACGATATGAGCGTAAATTACCAATACTGATTGTAAATCGTTAAACCGATTGGAATTTAACAATCGGTTTACCGATCGTTAAAGCCATAAAAATATTGCCCAAATATTGCATTGTGCAGAGCTGTGGTGAGAAACACACAGTCCAACTTTTTGTTCAGGTCATTAGTCTGTTTTAAAGTGGAATTTTGCAAAACAATGCAAAACAAAACAATGATAAGTTTCCATTTGTGCAACTTTGTGGTCTCTATCAGGGTCTATGTGACCAGTTTCACACCAGTCCCCAAACAAGTTACACTTACTATTCATGTCTGGATGAATTTTAATCCCCTTTCAGAATAACACCTTTTGTTCTTTCTCATGAATTCAAGGTGTTAGAACTGCAGATAACAATGACAGCAGAAAGTCGGGATTACAAGTGCCCAGAATCCCCCTATGCAGGGTCATAACTGGAAGTCGCAGGGTCCACTTTAAAAATAATTGTGGCCCACCAGCTTCCCATAGTGTTGCTCATGATGGCTTCCTGAGTTGGGTCACTTCTGGCAAGGCCTCAATTGGGACTTATTAGAACTCTACAATGCTAGGCTAGATAGTAACATTTAGCCACAAAAGCTAAGGGAAAGGTATACATAGATCTCAAAATAAGCAAACTGCATGTCTTTAACCAAAAAAAAAAAGGTTAAAAGAAACACATGCCTAAAGAAAAGGAGTGTTAAGTAAAGTGAGTGTGAACTATTCCATCTATATTAAACACAATGTGCAGCATAGTTTTAACTAGACTATTGTTAATTATCTTTTCAGATTCACTTTCATTGTAGGTATGTTGTAGGTGATTGGATAAAGTTGATACCAGTTTTCAAAAAGTGTAGTTGTGAACATTGGTAGGGCAGATACAGTAGTTGAAACCTTTTTACAGGGTCATATGCTATGTCTCAAGTACTGACCTTATAAAAAGTAACAACAACAAAATAAGAGCTACAGATCTGCACCAAGAAAAAGGAAACCCGTATGAAACCAGGCACATCCATGACATGGTCCAAAAACAGAAAATGCGTTTTCTAAAAAAAAAAAACCCTAGATGGTCTCCTAACAAAGACAGCTAAAAATACTACAGTACAAAATACAAATTGTGACATGGTCAGGGTGTCCCCAGACCAAACTAAAACGGCAGTCAAGCAGGTCCCGAATGTATTAAGGCTCGTACACACCCTTGAGTCGTTCATTGATCCACCTGGCGGATCAGCGAAGGGCCCCCGACCGAGCACATACACACGGACGATTCTCGGTCGAAACGGCTGTTCGTCGGGTGTACCGCTCTGCTGTCAGGGTCGTTTCTAACTCGAAAATCGAGCATGTGTACGAGCCTTAAAGGGTATGTCCACCCTTAATTAACATTTTTTGTATATAATAGTAAATGTGCCCCCAGCCCCAACCGCTATAATAATTTTCTTAGAAAGTCCCCAGATAGTTACTTACCATGCCTCGCTCCTTCACCGCACTCCCCGGCCCTCTGCTTGCACAGAAATGCAAGCAGGGGGCGGGACCGGTAGATGCCAGCTATTAGCTGGCGTTTGAAGAGCTGCAATAGAATGCTGCTTTCGGCATATAACACGAAAGATAACCATGCAGCCGCCACAAGCGATATTATACACCACAAGGAGGTTTAAGTCACACTAACAGATATAACATTGGTTAGCGTAACTAAAACTCCTTAACAGGATCGGTGCACCCCTTGGTGAATCGCCCTGCTTGAATTAAATGTCACAGTTTCTGCCAAAAAAGTTTAAGAGGTTCCCTACTGTAAAAAAACTTGACATTACCTACAAGGGGCTTTTCCTTTGCTTCTGTGTTTTGGAGTTTCCTGACTTCAAATTAAACTTTTTTCACACTGCCCTTGTCTAGCACAATAAAGACAGATGCCATTGGTTCGTCTGTGGTTCTTCTCCTCGGGAGAAAGATGCATGGGTTCATCCTGGGGTGCTCCAGTAGGCAAAAAAATAGGACCAGACTTTTCTCTGATTGGCATTCACAGAATTGTGTATTCAATTGTATACACAATGCCAGCTGCACGGGCATTTCAAAAGACACCCACAAAGCCTGCGCAACCTATTTTATATAGCGGTTGTGCCATTTTTTTTACAGGGTAACCCCAATTGCCATAATTTATCCAGTCATAAATAAAATATGAGGGTTGCATTGATTATAAAAAGCCTGGACAGATGAGATCTGAACCATTATAGTGTGGCAGTGGAGCCTCCTCAGGCATTTCCATAGCCTGATTGTACTGTGATGAACACCCAAAGGCCTAGGGTACTTACAAGGGGGTATTTTCACAAGCCCATTATTGCCAATGTACGGACTGAGCAGTTCTGAAGACAGAGATTTAATGGAATCTTAGAGGTTAATGGAATGGCGAGGAGACCGTGGCTAGATACTGGAAAACACTGGAAACTGTGGCTGGGTATTGGAAAGCTCTGGAAACTCTGGCTAGGTAGAAAAGTGCAATACGAAGGGGGCCCAGAATTAAGGACAACAATGAAGCCCCCTGGAGCAGAAGAATGGCGCGACTTCAACTTTTAGCTGTTTGAGAGGATCTCACCGTTCCCATAACAGTGCTCGATCGAAGCGGAGCGGTTCATTACAGAAAGTTACTAGTATTAACAGATACAACCGGCATGCGCTCCTGTGATTGGCATTGCGCCTTAGCCATTCACAGGAAGAAATGCCAGTCGAGCCCCTTCTGCTTGTCTTCCGTGCACGGAAAAGGCAAGGAAGACAGGCAGGACGCAGCCAGGGAATTAAGAGTGGTAAGTACATTTGGGGAGGATGCGGGGGCGAGGTTTATAACAATTTCCTGCAGAATGCAAAATTTTAGTTTGGGGAGTGGACATACCCTTTAAGAGATGAAAACTGCCTGTTATCGGGCAGTTCTTTCTGGGGCTTAAGTTTTCTGATGTCCTTGGACAAAGATGTTATACTCAGTTCTTCTTGTGGTATATGGCAGCCATACATTTCCAATAGCTTCCCCACCTTTCACTATCTATCTTGGGCAGCTTAAAAATTGCAGCTGCAGAGGGGATCATTGGAAAATGTTCCTTTAAGACCTATCAGACCATAAATGGGTATACCCATGTGCAGGCCTAGCTATAGTGGAACTTCCCCTTAAAAACATAGCCAGATTTGATGTGAACATAGCCATTTATCTATTTTGTGTTAATAAAATAGTTTAGTCACTAAAATTAAGGTAGATAAATAAATCTGCATTATATACCATGTAATAAAGTTGAAGAGTACACAATGTTAGCTTCCTGAAAATTGAATATATGTTTATTTGAAAAATCACAATTTCCTGCAGATACAAAAGTGATAAAAGGTCTAGTACAGTATATTGGGGGAAATTCCCGAATACTAAGGAAGCAGAGAAGAAGGAAGATAGGGGGTAGGGTGAGCGGATGTTACGTGTTATTATATTTTAGCTGTATCTCTTTTTCTGCATCTTCAAGTAAAATAAAAAAAATTACACACACACTATAAAGGGAAAATGCTGCTTTGGACACAGAATAAATTCTATATGTGTTTAATTCCTTAGAACTATTCTATTAGGAATATGAAGGGGCCACTACCTTAAATATGAAAAAAACATACTATTTATGTATAAAATGGGTTTTCTTGAAAGGGGAATAGCATGTCTGCTATAGGACATACCTCTAAAGCACTTGGGGCCATATCTATAAAGGCGCACTATCACATTTTAGCAATACCGCGCCTTTAAAGATCATTATGGCGATCGTTAATCTATGATAGCTATCATAAATTTACAATAGCGATCGTAAATGTACGTTAGTAATCATAAAATTTACAACCTCGTTTATAGATTTGCGATCGTCTATAGAATCGTAAAAAGTTTACTACCGCATGTTATTCAATGAACATACGATTGCGGCTGTTCATTTATGTCCGCAGACGTACAGTAAAGAAAACCTGCGGTATCGCAAACTTGTGATACCGTGGGTTTTTAGATATGGCCCTTTGAGACATCTGATTCATGATTTAGGGGTTTCCACCCCAAGAGGCCTCAAGCTGGCCTCAAGCTGGCTTCTTCATGAATCTGGTTGCCCCATTTCCAGGTTCCATTTAAAGGACAGAGATTTTAAGGGTATCGCATTATATGCTGCAGAATATGTAATTGCTTATAATATTATAGGACCAACTCATATATCGATGTGTAAACTATCACAAAAACAATTAACATGATTCCTGTTCTATACTTTTCCCAAGACATGAAGCACCACCATTTTTAGGAGCTGGGTTGTTGCATTCACGGGTTCGCTGACGTTTTCCAAATTGACAGTTTGACCAAGAAGACCAGCAACTCCATCTACCATCTGCTTTGTTATCTGTAAGGATAAATTTATTAAGTCTGATTTTTTTTTTTTTTAGTATGCCTATTTTTTATATAATCCATATAAACCAACATAACATGCTATGGAGAGATATATGATATATCACTAGTTTAATTCCCAGCCAAACAATATGCCTTGCAAGTCATCCTTGGTTTTAACTAAGTGACGTGCATCATTCATCTGGCTATCATTGTCCATTGGCTAGATATGACAACGAAAACAAGACTCAACATAACTTTTTATATGATATGAGATGACAACAAAGTTTATAACACTCAGAGTTGTCTTGTCTTATGTTATGTACCATGTACTTTTTAATCAAGTGCTTAAAATACTGTCTGTTGTATAGAGCAGCAATAACACAGATATGAAATCTCAGGTATTTAACCAAGCTGTAATAAAAAGGATAATATGTATAATCTAGAAAATGTTTAGTACCTTTTCGGAAAGTAGTTTCACATGATGGACCTTGAAACCCAGATGCACACTGGCAGGTGCATACATTATTGGTTAATATTGGTATTCCATTATTATGGCATGGACCACAGCGACATGGGTCAAACTCATTAAGATATTCATCAAAAGCCCTTTTCAAATTCTGTCTCTTTGCCTCAATCCCAGAAAGTCCTGTCAGCTTTAAAACTTCATAAATGGGTAGGATCTAAACAGTTAACAAAATGGACATAATTGTTATAAAATTAGCACACTCTAAGTAAAATGTACGGTTACTATACACTGTATAGTAAGGTTCACTTAATGTGTTGAAATACAGAAAAATTTTAATTTAATGAACCACTGTTTTGGGGGTTTATAATTGAAGGAGGAGGTAAATTGGGGAAAAAAGAAAAGGTTTACAGGGTATGTATAGTATACTGACTTTGCCTCATATGAAAAACTGAACATGTAAGTATACACGTGTGTGTTGCTGCATGCCTTTATTCAAGAACTTTATTTGCTCAAGCTTGGTATCCCTCTCACTCTCTTAAATTATGCCTTACCATCGGACCTGACTTTCTGTGAAGGCAAGCTTGCTTGGTAATAACTTCGAAGCACCACAGAGATTGATATGAAAAATTTGTTTCAGTAATGGGCAACTTAAAAATCCAGTGTAGATACCCTTTAAAGCCATAAAAACAAGTAATAATAAATCAGGTCAAACATAACCTTGGAGTCACCTTAAAGGGTATCTCCACCAACAAAATTACCTTTTTTCGGTAGTGTAATGTATCCCAGCCTACCCCAAACCTCCATGTTAATTTTTTAAAACAAGCCCCAGAAATAGACTTACCATTGTTCATTCACTCGGCTCTCTGCTTCCCGGAAGTAGCAAATAGGGGCCAGACCGGTAGTGAATCACAGATGTGGCTACCGGCTATTTTAAAAATGAACATGGCTGTTGGGGGTGGGCTGGGGTGCTCTACACTACAGAAAAGGGGTTTTATAGGTAGGGGATGAAGCAGCTTGTAGGGATCCGGAGGGTGGGAGGAATGGAGGGCTCCCATGTGCATGCCAGAGTCCTTATTAAGGACAAGGAAGAAGCAGGCACCGGATGACACAAAGCTACTACTCATCACTTTCTAAAACTTTGAACAGGCACTGCAGGAGAACCATAAGGAGCATAGACGCAAGGTAAGTATTTTTTTTTTACACTACTCGAACGGGCAATTTTTGGTGCTGGGGTGGACATGCCCTTTAAGAAGCACTGTACAGAGAATCGGTGGCAATATTTTTAAAAAGTGGTGTAAAATTCTGTCACTTATTAAACTAAATTGGAGAACTGAAAAACAATGTTCTTGAAAGAAAGTATTCAGATCACTCTCAAACATTGTGCATAGCTAGTTTACATTTACCCTGACTCCAATCATTGATGCCCTATGTTACTAGTAGCAGTGTGCCCTAGTGTTTGCCAAGCTAGATCCTGGCAACCTGCTCATAGGGATGGCATAGAACTCGAACTCGAACCCGAGTTCGAGCCGAACTGTTCGAGTTCGAACGGACCCGGACTTCTCGAACTATCTCGGACGCGGACTTTCGATGATTTATCGAATGTTCGAACGTTCGAGTATCGAATCCGCGAGTAAAATGTACATGGTATCTAGGCGCGAACATCGAATCTGCGAGTAAAGTCACCATTACAGCCTATACGCGAGTATCGAATCTGCGAGTAAAATGTCCATGTTACCTCGAACGCTCGAACGCGAAAGCTCGAAAGTAGCGGGCGTGAGAGTAAAATCGATTTTACTTAAGTCCTGGATATTGGAACATGCTACCCAGACCATTTCCCAGGTCCCACAGCCATTTACATTAAGTTACCATTAATATTTTAGTTGTATTTGACTCGAACTTTTCGAACTATTTGCCTCCTATAGACTTTAATGGGTCCGTTTTCGAACTTTCGAACTTTTACAATAGTTCGAAAGTTCGAAAACGGACCGAACTTTCAATAGTTCGACCATCTCTACCTGCTCAGCCTACATATCTTTTTTTAATCAGAAAATGAAGAATCAGAAAACATTTTTAAATAGAAAGAAAAAAATCGAAAGAATGGCAAAATGTTCTGTAATGTAGAGGTCAACCAAATTTGTTTAAAATCATAAAGGTGCTAAGTATAGAATATGTTACATAATGAAAATAATTGGAAGGAAAAACAGGAAATAAAAATACAATATATAAAAGCAGTGTAATTTAGGAATGTATAGGAATGGGAAAGAAATATACATATTGGACACACACATGGATAATCAATCTCACATATTAGTTTTCATTTTTCAAATCGAAGAATTATATAAACTGAAATAATGGCACTAAAGTGAAAGTTATTACCTCAGACTCAATTACTGCAGGATTATATTTCAGTGACTTTCCCCAAATCCGATATGTACTGCCGTCAAAGACATTCAAAATTCCCCCAGATGATTCAGGATCTCCACCTTTTACATATGTTATTACATCTTGCAGAGCATTTGAACTTGATGGACCCTCTGGAAAAAGAATTACAGCACATTTCATATACAGAATATATGCTGGGTACATTTAACTGCAGGCAGTTCCCATTGATGTGCCTATTAAACCATATGGCATAGAAAGACGCAACGCATCAATTTAATCAGTACAACATGGGCAATGTCCTTCAAAAATGTCCTTTAAACTGCAGCAAAAACAAGTAAGAAATCCCAGATTTGACTCTATGAGAGTCAAAGGAATATAATTACATCACAGATTGCTGCAGTCAAAATAATACAACTAAATATATTTAATAAATATATTTACTTCATGTTTAAGCTGTTACAGCAGCACACTAATAAAATATATATTTTACTTATATAGGTTTACTTCAATATGGTTACCAGATGGCAGACAATCAAATATTTAAAGGGCAACTAGATAGAATACTACAGAGCTTTCATTAGATGTCAAATTAAATAAGAATATTAAAAAGTAAAATAAGAGTTAATAGGTACAATTACAATATAATCAGGGGCGTAATATAATAGGGTAAATCACCTTCATTATATTTATCAACCATTTTGCAAAGTTTCCCTGATGCTTTTATTGACCCTTCCAGTTCCTTGGTTTCTGATTTAAGGACTATTCCTATTGATCCTCCAAAGCAATTTGAAACCATTGAAGCTTGAATTTCTGAAAAAGATAGTAATAGAACGCCTTTACATATTAGCTCACCAACAAAGTATTTGAGGTTAAATCTAATTGTTTCTGTTGAGCTTCCTCCAAAACAATACAAAATGAAAAGCAAAGAAAAAAATAATCTGTCTAGCTCCTTACTAAATCCAAAATGTCAATCACCTATGTCCCTGGAATAACATTTACCATATGAATTAATACAAATAACCACCCATTTTCTAAGCAGAAGGAATATAACATCCTATATAATAAAACCATTGTCTGGGTCCGTGTGTGTCCCTGCATTTCCCTACTACAAGGTCAGGTTACTGGCATTTGATGTGTGATCTGGCCAGCTTGTGTCATCAGTGGCCTGCAGTTACGTAAGTACTGTAGCTGGAGGTGGGACTCCTAGGTTGGGGACACTGAGGGTGACTCTGGGCTTGGGACACTGAGGGGGGATTCTGGGCTTCTAGAGCCCACTAATGTAACAGACTAAAGAACTAGTATTATAATAAAAGGGAACACATCTCTAATAAAAACTTCAACAATTCTACAATAAAGTGTTAAATTATTAATGGTAAATCAATTAATATAAAGACATTTTTCCCCAGAAAATGTAAGACATTGGATCAAGAAGATTAAAAAGGTCAGAAAGCAAAGAAAGTCTAAACATAGTGGGGGAAATAGATTCTGATTCCACTTGGGAATATGGAGCGTGAAAAGAGAAAGGCAAACCATGTCAGACGATAAGGAGGGGAAGAGAAAGGTACAGGAAGAGTATTTTAAGAAATATATTAACCTAGCTGCTTCATGATCTTTTTGTCCAACACAAGAATATTTTCCATGATACCTCCCATTTTTCCAGACATTATTAAATGGGTACCATAATCACTAATAAATTTTGAATATAGACCAAAATTATATGTATCTGGAAGTTCCATTAATGACAGCAACACATCTTCATCTAATGCTAGTAAATTCCTTCTCATTCTAAAGCGGGCTGTTTGGATTTTTGTTACCATTCGTACAAATTCAACATCCTATAGAAGAGGAAAATATTGCACAGTTAAATAATAATAACAGTCATGAGTCCATTAATGTTAGTTGTTTCAAAACTATCTGTGTTGATTAGAAGAAGTCAAATAAATCACCCAAGAGGCTAGCTAATTTATTCAAGATAGAACAGAATGTATTCCTTGCCCCACTCTGAAAATGTATAGCTTCATGGTATAATTACTACTGATCTTATAAAATATTCATAATATATTAGCTTTATTGGTACGCGGTATATGGCCCATCCTAACAAACTTCAGTACCAAAGCTGCATATGTGTGGGTATTGTGAAAAAAAAGCAGTGATACAGAGAGATGATCTTCCACAGACACACAATTGTTTTCCTTGTGTTTTTAATGCTTTCTAATCTCTCTAAAATGTGCATTTATATATATTTTTAAAAAATACCTTTTGACTGTAAGAGGATATATTTTTCAGAAAGGATCTTTTTGTTGCAAAATCCAAACCAAGTTCCAACCCAACAGGAGATTCTGGGACACTTATTCCAATAGTATATTGAAATGAAAAAGAAAAGTCCCTTTTAATTGCATTTACAAGATCAGTGGAATCCTGATAAATCTCCAGAGACATCCCAGTGTCAGCACGTGCCTATGGAATGAAGAATGAAGATTTTGATAAACTCTATGTTTTAAGTTTATAACTTTAAAAGACAACAAGCCTAATTTTGAAGGACATCTCCAGATTTGAAACAAAAAATGGTCACTGGGTTAATTAATTTTGTTTGCAGTAAACTTACAGTGTGTAATGTAATACATTTTAATATAATCAATGTAGTGTAAAGCACTAACTATGAAAATGTGTATTACAAGAAAAAATAAAACAGTACACCATTTAAAAAACACTGCTTATAGGGCTATATTCATAAAGGCGAGGTATTCGTTTTAGCAAATCCACGCCTTTAATTAATTTTAATTAATCATTAATTTTCTGTCATTTTGACATTCATTTACGATTACAATCGTAAAATAACGATAGTGATCATAAATTACCCATAACGATTGTTATCGTAAATAGACAATAGTGATTGTAAATTACCCATAACAATCGCAAATCTACGATAACAGGATCTCCATAGAAAACCATTGTGGTAGTTTACATGCATGTAGTAGTTTATCACATGGTATTCTGCAGCCAAACATTCATTAATTAACGAACATTCACTCGTAAATGTACGACCACACATTTACAGCCGCTTTCGTACATTACCGTAATGTTCTTAAATATGGTACATGGTATCAGCTCTAATTGAATTTGTTGCTTTTATTGCCATTGCCATTATGTTTTAAAACTGAATTTATATGAACAGTATGAAAAGAAAACACTGACTGTCAGGGGGATTTACCCAGAGCTCTGGGTAGATCTTCTTCCTGGTATTCAATACCTGTATTGAAAATAGTGCAAATGCTGGTATTGAAAGGCTTAAATCTGATGCTACAACCTGTGCAGCCACCAAAAGTAAGTTAAAGTTTCGCTTACCACTATTAAATTGGTTAGCCTGATTACCTCTTGGGCCACCATTACATAAACCCATATATTTGTGAAAAACAGTGCTTTCAATCATCTTGGCCCTGGCATTTTAATACTATAAAGCAAACAGTGGCATAACTACCAGGGGAGAAAACCCTGCAGGGGGGCATCTTCTTATTTCCTCCCAGAAAAACACATAGATTAACAGGGGCATATAATAGTTTTTCTGGGGGCCCAGTGATTCCTAATTATGCCACTGAAAGCAAGATTCCCAAATAAAGGGAATTTCAGCTTATGTATAATACTTAGATATTAGCTATCGACTATATAGATATGCAGTATACACATTATAGTGGTTGCATTTCTTTTGCAGTGTGTATTCTACAGTAAATGTAATTAAAAATAAAACCAAAACTTACAAGAAACTGGTATATGTGAAAGTTGTACGGTTTTCGTAAATATTTCTCATCGTCAGAATAATACATTTCTTCACAAACTGGTTCATATCTTTGCTCTCTCCATTCTCCATTATAAATATATTCACATTCACCGCCAAAAAAATTTGGATCCAAAATGTTTTGTGCATCCTCTTCGGTAAGTATGTTGTACCTGGACACAAAGCAACAATAAAACATCTTTCTATGTAAGTATGTTTTTTTTGGGGAATCTATAATGAAAGTTTGCCCATTACTCGCCACTATTCTTAATCCTAAATTTCACTGCAATGTGTATTTGTTGATTTGCCTATAGTCCGGCAAATGTTATGTCACTAGCTGCTATGATGTCACTGGCACCATCTTGGTGGCATAGCCGCTAGGGAGGTACCCAAAACTGGTTTTGGTTCAGAAATACCAGTTCCCCTTTCAAAATGTCATCATTTTGACCTCCTAAACTAGTTTTGGTGTTCAAATTTGCATTGAAACCTGGGACATTTTGTGATGGTCAGAAACAGGCAATCCTAGCACTTAATTATATATACTGTATGGGATGCACAAATAGCACAGATCCCCTTTAAAATAGGGATGCTTCTAATAAAGATATGTATAGAAGGTGGCATTGTAAGGAATAAATAAATCTATAGACAAATGTCTAATCTATCTAATGTCTGCCTAGTGGCCAGCTTTATTGTGGAGTCATTCTATATACAATGTGCAGTTTATTTTCTGCTTGCTAATAGTAGACAGAGTAGTTGAACCGAAAGGTATACTTTCCCCCAGGTTCATGAATGAGCAGCAGATTTCTATCCTAAAATGATTTTTTGGGGGTTTTTTTGGCTTCAATTCGATTGAAGCTAAATTTCACCAAAAGCTTTGAGAAATGTTGAAACCAGTTTTTGTCTAGCAATTGCAGGCCATCTCTAGAAGTAGATTCCATTTTCTTATTTGATTGAAAGAGGAAAGACAATATTATAGTGAGAAAAAGACATGAGTATTATACAGTGCATAGCATTCCCAGGTGGGGACAGCCTTACCCTCTTACAGCTTTCTCAATTCCAGGGATTGGAAAAAGGGATTTGCAGAAAGTCAAAGGAGGTTCATTATCACAGTTCAGCTCATCAGAATCATCTCTACAGTCTTGTTCCCCATTACAAACGGACAATTTTTTAATACAACGACCTAATATATTTATACAAAAAAAAAAAAGAAAATGATGAGATTTTACAAATAAAACTGAACATTTTACTGCAGAGACTTATTTTAATTATTGACTAAATAATAATTATTTAAAATTAGATATAGGCGATGCTTGAAATTTTCCCAGGGAAACACATTTCAACAACATTTTGCACTAAACTAGGGACATTCATCCTGACTGAGCCACAGCCTCTCTGGATGAACCTCCCGTAAGTGAGTCACATAGTCTGTGCGGCTCTGGGTGAATTTCACCAGATGTAAGTATTAAATGGCAGCAATCTGCTGTCGTTAAATACTTAAATCCGAACAGGCACTGAATAGCTTGCAGTGGCTGTACGAGTGTCTCTTGTGATATTCGTGCATCGTGAATCGAATAACATGACTTCACATGGGCTTCTCAGAGATTAGCCCCCCTAAAAGGTTTTATTTAGTCCATAGTTGAATACGGTAGTCCTAATTGTGTGAATATTGCATATCAAGCTACCGTAGATAATGGCTAGAATATGTGCTCGTGGTCTAAATAAAAAGAAATGCTGTAGACCAGTAAAAGGCTAACATCTGATCTCTCTCTTATCAAATAAGCCCCTTTTAAGTCTCTCTACTACTTAAGTAGCTCCCCCACTAAACTGACAACTGAATGCAATGTGGGGTTGGCACTGCATAAATTAGCCATGCAGGGCATAAAGGTATAAAAATAATTTTGTGCCATTGACGTGCAAAATTTAATCAGTTTTGGTTTCACCTAGGACCAGATCATGAGCCTGTTGTAATCCAGTTGCTAGTGGCATTTTTTTTTATAGCAAACTGCAAAGAATATATCAGCACAGGCTAGAAAGCCATCTGCAAATATTCAGGGTTGGAAGGTCTTATGTACAAAACAGTTCTGTGACCTAAAGCATTCAAATACTTATCTCAGATTGTCCCAATTCCCACAAAGCCAACCTTATTCAACATACACACCTGTGTCTTGGCACTGAAAATCTTCACCACAGTTATTTACTGGAACACATTTTTCTGATGTTTGGCAAGCCTTTTCGTCCCATAGACTGCCACTACAGAGCCTTCCTTCATATTTTGCAGGTTGGTTGAGTTTCCTGTACCTGGTCTGTGGAACATAAAGATAAATCTATATTTTAGCTTCAAATAAACAGATAGATTTTTCTGTAAGTCACTTATTTTTGGCAGGCGGTACTGAATCACATTTAAATCTTGTTCACTCATGGATTTTCACTTTAAAGTACGGTACTGATGTCTACAATACCATATTAAGGGTATAACTTATGAGATCTATTAAATAACTTTAACAGAAGAAAGTGCTGCTATACATTTTCCTCTGTCAACACTGGTAAACCCCCTTGGATAATATGAGCCAGGTGCACTGAAATGCCTGCACCAACCAAACTGTCAGGCACAAAGGATAACAGTGATGTATAAAGTTGCAGTGGGAGCTGGATTAAAGATATATCTTAATCATTGGGCAGGAGGCACTTAAAGAGATGAATTTGGACTAATTTGAAGGGCCTCAAATATGCTAGGAAACGTACTTCTCAATGTTCCAGCGACGTTCAGACAACCACCTAGCTGATCTTTTTGAGATTGATATTCATTTTGGGATTGTAATGTTGCAGGAACATTGGTCTTATTAGCTATTAGAAAAAACTGTCAATAAATAATTGAATCTAATTAATAACATGACCACAAATGTAAACAACCATGTTATAAAATAATGACAACCTAACACATACACTATGGGGGAGATGCAATATATTTTGCTATCGCAACCTATGTGCACTCTTTCCCTATTAACCAATTTAATACATTTAATAGAAAGTGGTTAATACCCACTTTGCGACCGTTAATATGTTGCGAAAACTCTAGCGGTAAGTTGCGACCTTTTGCGCGTATTTTAGACACCATTGAAGAGGCGTTAATTGTCGCGCAAAAAACGTTGCAAAATTTATTTGCGCTGCACAAAGAAAAAAAATTGCGACATGGGGCAGGCACTGCAAAGCCTTCGCTAACATGTTAGTACATAGGTTAGCGTGATTTTAGCGCTTATTATCTCGTTAGCGCGGGATATTGAATCTCTCTGTAAATTATTTATATTTTCTGCATCCTTTTAACTCATTGTTATTTTTACACCTTTAATTCTGCAGAGGACTTGTACATTATATCTCTGCATATTAAAATTATCTTGATATGTATATTTCATTTTATTGTTAAAAAATATACTCACTGTTTTCTTTTGGCAGGGATCACATGGTGTCCACTCTGACCACTGGCCAAGCCGACAGTCAAGAGGCTGCAGGTATGAACTTCTAATTTTTCGTCTGAAAATTAAATACCATGGATGATGCCATTGAGCAATAACATGCCATGACATATGCTTAGGATCTATCTATCTGTCTGTCTGTCTTTCTGTCTGTCTGTCTGTCTATCTTTTTATCTTTTGCAGTTATTTGTTGAAGCATATTTCTAACAGCAGACAAGATGACAACTCACTGCGCTCCCATTACAGGAAATCCAGTTGCTGAATTTAACTGTACAAACCTGTTCACTTGGAATACAGCTGCAAATAGTAACAACAGCAGTAAATTCTAATTTCTTAAGTCAACATGGTGCATTGCCATTACTGCACCTTGAAGAAAAACCATAAGTTCATGGTGTATCGGGAGTTAGAATTGATGCATTGTAGCACTGAGTCCTGCTTTTAAATCTACCCTTGGTCCTGTCAGCCTTAAAGTCGAACAAATATACACAAGAGGGGGGCTGTGGGAGCACTCCTGTAACAAAATTACTTTATAACAAATAGTGGAATTGCTACTGATCTGACCAAAATATTAGAACAAACAAGAAAAGAGATGATCAATGCACAATCAATATGGGGCCCAGGAATGTGCATTGATCATCTCTTTTTTTGTTTGTCTAACAAAAGTAAAAAAAAAAAAACACTCCTATGTGTATTATATATTTACTAATTAACAGATAGCTGTACTCCTCACCACTTAAATTAATAGCATTTTATAGCCATCATCTGTTTTATTATGTAGTTAGCTAGCTTTTTTGCTTATTTAGCCCCAGAGCTGTGTAGTACCTACTGGGTGACTGAAAAGTAAGAAAACCAATTGTTAAGGTGCCCATACACATTTATTAGGCTATTTCTAGTCATTTTTGGAATAGCATTGGGCTGATAACAATCGATATTTCATTGCCCCCAAAGTCTCTAATTATGAGCTAGACAATACATGCGACTTAAGAATTTTCTGTGGATTTTTTTGCATAACTTTTTTGAGAAGCAATAATAATAATATAATACTTAAATACTAAAACAAATCCAAATCTGCATTGCTAAAACATTGTAACTCAATAACCTCAATAAACAGAATAACATTAATCAGCAATTCCAAAAGTTTTGTATAAGCAATAAATGGTAATATCTGTTAACATGATTAGAAATGCTCAGATTTCAAATCTTACCTAACGGATGAGCTTTTCTTCACATTTTCAGCAGAGCTGGGGCACCAAAGTGTTAAAACATTCAATAACACTAAAAGAGTAAAATTTAAAGCTGAGCAAGGCTTCATCTTGTGTTCTGTTGGGAGACTACTTTATGAAGGCATTAGGATTTCTACAGACTAAAATTGTCCATGTCTCTCTCCCTGTTCCTAGGTACTGTGAATTATTTACAGAATTTTAAATACTGCCTGTAAAAATCTGGGGGAAGGATTGCTAAACCTAAAACAAAGTTTTGAAAGAGTGTGACTGTTTGGTAAATCATTTAATCTATTATCTGATTGGATGAAGCAATGCCATGAAGACTATAGAATGAAATCATTGTATTTAAATCAGACGTTTGGACTTTACATTGTGAATAGAACATTTCAGCAGGCTTTTTCTGTAGTTTGTGATCATTTGCAAATGTTCTCACCATTTAACCTCCTTTTACACTGAATGGGGATGTACCAGTGGGATATTTTCATATATTGTTCAGTTTTGTAACTGATTTGATGACTTTTACCATTTATCTTGTCTGTGTGGACACAGTTTAAGTCTGTTAGCGCTAAATACAATGCACAATTAAATGAGCACAACATTTTTAATACTAGAAACTTAATTTGTTAATTTTTGTAAAGCCCCCCTTTCTGTTTCTATTTTGCCCCCCTTTCTGTTTCTATTTTGCCCCCCTTTCTGTTTCTATTTTGCAACAGTTGGCTATTAAAATAAAGGTTTTACTTTGGCAATAATGTTATTAAACCCCTTATTCTTTGATACTACTGTTTAAAGATTAAAAGATTAAAAAAATTTTGTTTATGTTTTTTTAAGTTATATGTGCGGTACATATTTTAAATTGTTATTCTGCAGGATCAGGACATGATTATGATGTTTTCAGTTTTACAGAAATATCCAAACATTAAATGTAGACAGTATTATGTTTAGACTTTTCACAGTGGTAGGGGGAAAGGAGCTTAAATTGATCCTATTGCGCCCCCTACCGTATCATTGTAGATGGCAGTCATCACTTTTTCTGGTGCAATTTACACCAATATGTTGTATTTATAATTGATTTATTGAGATTATCTTGTTAATTCTGCAGCTTTGAATTAACAGAGTTTTAATTCAAATAGTATTGTTTCAAGAATACCTTTTCTATATTTATTGGTTGATGAAACGTTCGATTGTTACATCCTAAAGTGTTTTTACTTTATGATGAGCCGGAGGCATTTCCAGCTCTGGCCCATTCATTTACAATCAAACCTCGATCCCAAAAAAGATTGGGCAAGATGGTAGAGAATATCCAGAAGCACTGCATATAAACCCGAGGAAGTGTGTACTGTCCCCCAAAGCATTCTGTGAGTATCCAGAAGCACTGCATATAAACCAGAGGAAGGGTGTTCTGTCCCCCAAAGCATTATATCAGAATATATAGAAGCACTGCATATTAACCCGAGGAAGGATGTACAGTCCCCCAAAACATTATGTAAAAGTACAGGGCCGGATTTATACTTTTTTCACCCCCTACATCTGTCAATGACACTCCCTTTTTCCACTGCAAAATAAGCAATCAACTTTGATCATTGCAAATGTCCATGCACAGGCGATAGAGCAGTCTCCTCACTCTGGTCCTTTTGTCAGTTTTAATTGCTCAGTTTGCAGTGGTAAGAGAGGTAAGAAGATTATGCCACCCAACTAAAACATTGATTTGAAAAAGTCAAATATTTTGTAGTTTCTCTCGAAGTTTTTGTTCATTTATTACAATGCTATATGTGCATTGAGGGAAGCACAGTAAGAACGGTAGCACTGCACTAGCAAGCTAACATAGCAAGTTTTAAAACATATCAGAATGTGTACTTTTTCCTTTAACAACATGAGAGGTGGCACAGAGCAGAGGCTGGGCCAGAAGACCGACACAGACACCAATTGCAGACTTCCTTGTCTGCTTTTGGCTTTAAAAAAAAACAAAAAAAAAACTGTATGGGCACTTTTTTTTTAGCCAAGAAGTGCATGCAGAGATAGTGGCCAGTCTCTCTCTCACAGACACTTGCCGCTAGTTACAGAAACCGGTAAGGCTCTGCTGTGTGCTGACTGATGTGTATTGTGCAAATTTAATGCAATGCTGCCCTAAGCTTTTTTTTTTTTTTTTTCACCCCTGGTGGCTGTGCCACCCTAGGCCACGGCCTAGGTGGCCTAGTAGGAAATCCGGCCCTGTAAGAGTATCCAGAAGCACTGCATATAAACCAGAGGAAGGGTGTACTGTCCCCCAAAACAGTATGTCAGAATATACAGAAGCACTGCATAGAAACCCAAGGAATTGTGTACTGTCCCCCAAAACATTATGTGAGAATATATGGAAGCACTGCATATAAACCTGAGGAAGGGTAACTGTCCCATAAAACATTATCAGGGAAATGCAATATCCAGAACTAACGGAAAATAAGTACTAAGCTCATGCTGACCAATGTACCAATGTGTTAGCAAGCTGCCTGTGCCATATCGCAATTTATTTTTAAATGGGCTTTTACGTTATTTATTTTTAAATGTGCAATCACGGGTGCCGACCCGCGACTCACAATGTGTATGAACGGTCGTATTGGGCGCCTTTTCGGAGATCCGCCCGGCGGATCGGGGCAACAATCCCCAAACGAATGGCCGTTTCACCCGATAAAGTGCCCATACATGGGACTATTATCGGCCGAAACGGATTGGCATCCACGATCGCAGGTGTGTACGAACCTTAACTATATTTGGAAAATCCTTTAATCTATTATCTGATTGAATAAAGCTAGGTACACATGGTGCGATTTTTTTAAGATTTTGATTCCGATCGACCAATCCCTAGGCCACGGCCTAGGTGGCCTAGTAGGAAATCCGGCCCTGTAAGAGTATCCAGAAGCACTGCATATAAACCAGAGGAAGGGTGTACTGTCCCCCAAAACAGTATGTCAGAATATACAGAAGCACTGCATAGAAACCCAAGGAATTGTGTACTGTCCCCCAAAACATTATGTGAGAATATATGGAAGCACTGCATATAAACCTGAGGAAGGGTAACTGTCCCATAAAACATTATCAGGGAAATGCAATATCCAGAACTAACGGAAAATAAGTGCTAAGCTCATGCTGACCAATGTACCAATGTGTTAGCAAGCTGCCTGTGCCATATCGCAATTTATTTTTAAATGGGCTTTTACGTTATTTATTTTTAAATGTGCAATCACGGGTGCCGACCCGCGACTCACAATGTGTATGAACGGTCGTATTGGGCGCCTTTTCGGAGATCCGCCCGGCGGATCGGGGCAACAATCCCCAAACGAATGGCCGTTTCACCCGATAAAGTGCCCATACATGGGACTATTATCGGCCGAAACGGATTGGCACCCACGATCGCAGGTGTGTACGAACCTTAACTATATTTGGAAAATCCTTTAATCTATTATCTGATTGAATAAGGCAATGCCATGAAAACAATAGTAAAATACAATTAAACTATTATATTTAAATCAGACGCTTTTTCTGTAGTTTGTGATCATTTGCAAATGTTCTCACCATTTAACCTCCTTATACACTGAATGGGGATGTACCAGTGGGATATTTTCATATACTGTTCAGTTTTGCACCTAATTTAATGACTTTTACCATTTATCTTGTCTGTGTGGACACAGTTTAAGCCTGTTAGCACTAAATACAATGCACAATTAAATGAGCACCACATTTTTAATACTAGAAACTTAATTTGTTAATTTTTGTAAAGCCCCCCATTCTGTTTTGCAGCAGTAGGCTATTAGAATAAAGGTTTTACTTTGGCGATAATGTTCTCAAAAAAACACCTTCTTAAACCCCTTATTTTTTGATACTACTGTTTAAAGATTAAAATTTCTTTGTTTATGTTTTTTTATGTTATATGTGCGGTACATATTTTAAATTGTAATTCTGCAGGATCAGAACATGATTATGATGTTTTCAGTTTTACAGAAATATCCATACATTAAATGTAGACAGTATTATGTTTAGACTTTTCACAGTGTTAGGGGGAAAGGAGCTTAAATTGATCAATGCTTGCAATCATATGACCACACATTCACCAATCATATTTGAATAATAAAACTGGTTAATGTGTGATCATATAATTGCAAGCATTGAAATATTAACCAATCACAATTGGATTTGGTCCTTCAGCAAACCTATATAAAGAGGTGCAAACCCCGCGGAGCTCAGAAGTCATCACAGTGATGGCAGAAGAAAGAAGAGGCCGGCAACACCGATGACTTTGATGTAACCAGCACCGGCGTCACTGGCGGCCTCAGTGACATCGCCCGATGTTGGCGACATCAGCGGAGTTGGTGTCACCGGCTGGGAAGAAAGAAGACAGTCCTGGTTTCAATCTGCAGGACTCCCAACAAAAGCACTTGTAAGCGCTGGGGAGGGGGTCCCTGTTCAAGCTGCATGACCCCCTTAAGCCCCAAAGGGCACTTGTCTGTGCCACAAAGGCCCTTCCAAGGAGATCCTGGTTTGAGGTTCGGGACCCCTTTAGCCCCAAAAGGCAGTGTTCAGCTCCACAAGGGACATTCCAAGGGACACAAGGGCACTTATAAGTGCCAGGTAGGGTGTCCCGGTTTGAGCTGCAGGACCCCTTAAACTCTAAAGGGCCCTTGTAAGGGCCACAAAGGCACTTATAGGTGCCAGGGAAGGGGGTCCCAGTTCGAGCTGCGGGACCCCTTAAGTCCCAAAGGACCCTTGTAAGGACCACAATAGTCCCAGAAAGGGGGCCGAGTTGAGTCACAGGACCCCAAACGTCCAGCTGCAGGCCATTTAGATATCCTCGGACGTTCAAGAATTTTAGAAAATTTTCGAACAGAGCTTGAAATGGAAAATCACACAGTTGATTTCAGGAAAAGGTCCACGATTTTTGGACCCTCGAAACCCACCTTAGATCCAGGTTCGTATCCACAAACCAGCCACCCCTAATTGTAGGAACGAAAACAGGTAGGTTGTGATTGTGAAATTTATTGCATCTCCCCCTGTGGGAGAATACACTGAAGCACTGCATTTTAACCTGAGCAAGGGTGCACTATCCCCCAAAGCATTATGTCAGAATATATGGGAGCACTGCATATAAACCAGAGAAAGGTTAACTGTCCCCTAAAACATTATCAGGGAGATTCAATAAAAGTTCTTATCGATAAAAATTGTGCTAATTTTACCCCAATCAATCAGATGTTAGCTTTCAAATGTTAAATAAAATCTGATTGGTTGGGGCAAAATTAGCTCTATTTTAAACGATAAGAACTTTTATTGTATAACCCTGAATGCGAGAATATATAGAAGCACTGTCAGGGAGATTCAATAAAATTTCTTTACATATAAAGATTAGGGACAGACCTAAAGTAGGACCCCCATAACAAGCACTTTATCCCTTGAACCCAAAAATAGCAATAAACCATCAGTCACATAATCCCCATATGGAAGTAAATAGGAAAAGAGCGGATCTACTGTAAATCCATGTAAAAAAAACACCTTATTAATACATATATACCGTAAACATAATAAAACCTCGGGCGTCCCGATCTGTAGCTAAACTATAATATTGTCCCATCTCATATGCTGAGCCTCGGAACCATAGAACATAACTCATAAAAGATTGAAGCATAAATTCTTGTAGAATATCTATAGAAGTACTATAAATCCATGTGGAAGGATCCTATCAACGTTTTTGATTATCATTAGCAGTCACCCAATAGAGTGATATATGATGTAGTGAAAAGATCCAAACGTTCGGACCTCACCCAATCCACAATCCTCCTCCTCCAACCAATACAGACCAAACTTCCGATGGACTCCGTTTAAGAAAATTGTATGACAATGATAAGTCAGTAAATATCACGATAAATGATCTGTAAATTCACAGTTCATATAATAGACTAACCGGGAAATAATCGGGACTTAACTAGGCATGCAGTATAACTCTTCGTTTCCACCAAATCGCTATAATACATATTGCTCACACAGCCAGTATACTTGCCACTTGACCGTCTTGACTATAGCATCCTGCAGCCTCTTCACCCGAATGATCTCTCTTTGTCCAGAGGTGTCCGTGTTGGTTAGTGAATTGGCTAGGTAGTAGGTCCGTTTGGGTTGAAAAATAATTAGGTTCACTGCGATCTCCTCCACAATAGTTTGGTCCGATATCTCAGCATTAACGTCACCCAACCGACGTACGTTTCGCCGTCATCTCGCGGCTTCATCAGGGTCTCGCGATCTTGTTAGCCACTCATATTTAAACAAGTTTCATTACTAAAACTCACACCGGTGATACAAATTCCAATTTAAACCTATATTTACAAGATCGCTCTTTCCTAATGTATCTATTATCCCATCATATGTGTATATATAGTTTCTCACATCAATAAGAATGTATCAATTATATCACTTAACCATCTAAATATGTTATACTCTATTCATACACAACAATATATTTTTCTTTTTTCTTTTTTCATACAAACGGGACATTACATTAAGTTGGATTCATATATTTAAGAAATTTATTACTAATGTATGGAGAGATATTATACACTGAAGTTTGGAACAAGTGGATTAGAAAGAGATATATATATCGCTTTTCAAAAATACTATAAATAACAGGCATAATTTATCATTTCATTAGCCCATAGGGTTCTTCAGTCCCCAGATTAAATACCATCTACCTTCACATTGTAATAACTCTTTTCTATGTTTCCTCCCTCTAGGACCCAAATTTATCTTCTAATTCCCATAAAGGTGAACATAATTTTGTTACACTTATGTACTTCTTTTATATGTTTAGCCATAGCACTTTTTTCACTTTCTCCATTTCGAGTTGCTTGCACATGCTCTTGTATTCGTAGTGTTAGTGTCCTTTTAGTTTGGCCAACATACTGTTTTCCACATTTGCATTCTAATAGATATATAATTTGGTTTGACTGACAAGTCACTAACGTTCTATCTTATAATATTTTACCATCTTTACCAATGCAATGATCACTAATTTTCATATATTTACACACAATGCATTTTTGGCATCTTCTATTTCCCTTTAATTTTTGGATACCTAGCCAGGATTCTTTGTTTAATGTTTTTGGAGGAAGTAAACTAGGTGAAACCCAATCTCTCAAATTTTTCGCCCTTTTCGGGGTCATATATGGTCTCCTCCCCTATCACTTTGTAAATCTTTGTCTTCCGTAGTAGATACCAATTTTGTGTAAGTATCTTTTTAATTTTCCACCATTCTTTATTATATTGGGATATAAACTGAATTTTTGTTGCTGTTTTGATTCAACATTCATTTCTCTTTTCCCATATAATACTTGTTCTCTGGGAGTATATTTGCTTTTTTAAACCTCTGAGGATATCATTCTTTTGTATTCCTCTTTCTTCAAATCTCTCAATTAATTCCAGAGGCTGCTTTTCAAAGTCTCCATAGTGGAGCAGTTCCTGCGAATTCGCAGAAACTGTCCCACTGGAATGCCCCTTATTAAACTAATAGGATGGTGGCTCGATGCTTGTAATAGGGAATTAACTGCGGTAGTTTTTCTGTACACCTCTGTAATTACTGTTCCCATATGTTTGGTGATTTTTAAATCCAAAAAGTTCACACTGTTTTCATTCCATTCATATGTTAATTTTATATTACGGGTGTTATTATTCAATCTTTTTACAAACAACGATAAATCCTCTACACTGCCCCTCCACAGGATCAGAATGTCGTCCATGTATCTGACCCACATGGATAGGCAGTGCAGGACACCCATCTCCTCAATAATTGTTGGTATATCCTCATTTTCCCATTGTCCTAAGTGGAGACAAGCATACGTAGGAGCACAAGAACTGCCCATTGCAGTTCCTAATTGTTGTTTTGTAATATGACCTTCAAACAAAAATACATTGTTATACAAAACAAAACTCCAAGAGTTTCAAAACGAATTCTGAGTGGGTTTTCATAGTGTTCCCTCTTGAATTCAAGAATTTTTTAACAGAAGCCAATCCAACTCTATATGGAATAGAGGATATAGGCTTTCCACGTCCATTGTAACCAGAAGCGTATTCTCTTCCACTACAATTCCGTCTAATTTTTTAACAAATCACTAGTATCTAAAATGTAAGAATCAAGTGTGGTAAGGAACGGGCGTAGTATCGCGTCCACATACTGTCTAATATGTTCAGTGACGCTTCCTTCCCTTCCCTTTGGAAATCAAAAACATTGATAGGATCCTTCCACGGATTTATAGTACTTCTATAGATATTCTACAAGAATTATGCTTCACTCTTTTATGAGTTATGTTCTATGGTTCCGAGGCTCAGCTATAGATGGGACAATATTATAGTTTAGCTACAGATCGGGGACGCCCGAGGTTTTATTATATGTTTACGGTATATATGTATTAATAAAGGTGTTTTTTTTACATGGATTACAGTAGATCCGCTCTTTTCCTATTTACTTCCATATGGGGATTATGTGACTGATGGTTTATTGCTATTTTGGGTTCAAGGGATAGAGTGCTTGTTAGGGGTCCTACTTTAGGTCTGTCCCTAATCTTTATATGTATAGTTTATTATATGACCCTCAGCACCCCCTGTCAATAGGGTATTCCATGCCTATTTTTATTATTGGAGTAGCATCCGGACGCTATAGTTACAATAAAATTTCTTATTGTTAAAAATGGTGCTTATTTCACCCCAACCATTCAGAGATTATTTAACATTTGAAAGCTAACATCTGATTGGTTGGAGCAAGATTAGCACCATTTTAAAGCTGGGTACACACAGTAACGATAAAGCCCCGATAACCGTCGGATCCGACGGTATCGGGGCTTTATCGTTACTGTGTGTGTAAGTTGTTCCCGAACGAGCGCGCGGCCGCCGAACGATCGGGTCGGCCGTACGCTCGTTCGGGAAAGGCCGAAAATTTCCATCGGCCGCGCTAGACTCCCTATAGGAGTAGCGCGGCCGATATAGGGAGAACGCTCGGGAACTGTGTGTATGCAGATCTTTGAAAGATGGCAGACAGATCTTGCAGATTCCTGTTCTGTCATCTTTCAGAAATCTGTACTGTGTGTACCTAGCTTTAATGATAAGAACTTTTATTGAATAACCCTGTGTATACTTTATAAGCCTGGGAACCCTGAATGCTAGTACACACAGCCAATTTTAGCCTGGTAGTTATGGCTTGATATATATGGATTGGTGGTCTACCAGACAAATTAAAAACAACATAGTAAATGCTTCCACACCTACAACGGTTTGTTTGACATCTGGCCCTTTTTATAAATAGGGTCAAAACTTTTACAGAGTGGATTCAAGCATTGGTTTTTTTTAACAACACTGCCATCTAATGGAGATTAGGGCAACTGCTACATTAAAATGTAATAATGTATGACAAACCACTCTGTATATGGATATAACTTTGTCACCGTGATGATGTGACTTTTTACATAAGATTCTTATGAGAAAGTGCACCTTGATAATATCTACTTTCCACTTTCTTTATGGTAGGTGCACCACAATTCTTTACCATTATGATGGCCAAACATTTGTGGATTTTGGACCTACATATATCTGTCTTCTTATTTATTGCTTTGATGTTGTGCACCAAGGAATATGTTCTTTTCAGTGTAGTGCTATCCTTGGAGAAATATATATATATATATATATATATATATATATATATAAACAACGTAGAGGGGTCCTAAGCACTCCTTGCCGTGGTTCCGATTGCCCCGGTGCTGGAGGATAGGGTAGATACAGACAGGAAGCGCCGCACTCTTGGGGACTTTTCAAGTGATATTTATTAACACGAGGTAAACACAATCAACGCGTTTCAGCCATATTGAAACAGGCCGTCATCAGGATCCTGATACGGCCTGTTTCAGTATGGCTGAAAGCGTTGATTGTGTTTACCTCGTGTTATAAATATCACTTGAAAAGTCCCCAAGAGTGCGCCGGCTTTCCTGCTTACTATATATATATATATATATATATATATATAATAGTAGAAAAAAACAGCACTCCACCTTCCAAAATTGCTTTGGTGCTAGTGTTGGGGGATCCAGCTGAATTGTCCCCAATAAATAAACATCCATAGACACTGCACTCAAAATTGTTGCTCCAAACGATTTATTGGCAGGATTTCAGATATAACAATTCACGACGTTTCGGGGAAACAAAGTCCCCTTCATCAGGTGATAAATAGTTTGTTACAAAACACATCAAACACAAACCTATTTATAAGGTATAACAGGAAGTGACCTATACCTAACCTAACTCCTCCCATGACCACACCACACCTCCCTCTGCACAGATAGAAACCCCACACACTGATATTACCACCCTCTAGTGGTAACACCACCTAAAGACAACACCTTTGGAACCGCACCATAATTTTAAATAAACACATACAAGTCATAATCCCTGTTGAGTCCATTAGGGGCAAGAGACCTCAGTCTGTGGATCCACCACACCTCTCGTTGGCGGAGCCTCAGCTTGCAGTCTCCCCCCCTCAATGGGACCGGGACCATCTCTAATACCATGAACCTGAGACAGTCGGATCATGTCCATAGTCTATACAGTGTTTAGAGACCGGTAATTTACCATCTTTGAGTCTAATGCTCGACCTGTGCTGAGAAATTCTCGATTTTATAGACTGAGTGGTCTCTCCAACATACAGGAGACCACAAGGGCACCACAGAACATACACTACAAACTGGCTATCACATGTGTAATGTCCTCTAAGAGAGAATTCTTCACCTGTATTAGGGTGAACAAACGAAGATCCCTTTTTAACATATTTACGTTGTTTACATCTTAGGCATGGATACATGCCCTTACGTTCAATTCTACTGTAGGACCGTGTACCTTCACTGCTGGTCCTCAATGTGGATCTCACCAGGTTGGTGCCGATGGTGCGACCCCTATGAAAGGAAATCAGGGGTGCATTGGCAAACTCCGGAACATCCGGATAGGCCTGTCCGAGTATATGCCAATGTCTCCGCACCACCTCAGCAACCTTATTAACTCCAATCCCATAATTCAGGACAAAGGGCAAACGGGGTCCTCTTACATCCTGCTTACATTCTTTATTACTAATTCTGGCCAAAGCATCATCTAGTACCCTTTTTGGATAACCTCTGTGTCTAAATTTTTGATACATTTCCCCAATCTGTTCCATTTTTCTACCCCCCTCACTTACTATGCGGTCCACCCGAGCAAATTGGCTAATAGGGATGGATCTTGTAGTATGTTTGGGGTGAAAACTACCAAATGACAATACTTGGTTTCTGTCAGTTGGTTTAGAAAAAAGTTCAGTTTCCAACACTGAGGTGTGGTGGATCCACCGAATGAGGTCTCTTGCCCCTAATGGACTCAACAGGGATTATGACTTGTATGTGTTTATTTAAAATTATGGTGCGGTTCCAAAGGTGTTGTCTTTAGTGTGTGTTACCACTAGAGGGTGGTAATATCAGTGTGTGGGGTTTCTATCTGTGCAGAGGGAGGTGTGGTGTGGTCATGGGAGGAGTTAGGTATAGGTCACTTCCTGTTATACCTTATAAATAGGTTTGTGTTTGATGTGTTTTGTAACAAACTATTTTCACCGATGAAGGGGACTTTGTTTCCCCGAAACGTTTGTGATGTTAATCTGAAATCCTGCCAATAAATCGTTTGGAGCAACAATTTTGAGTGCAGGTGCTATGGATGTTTATATTATATATATATATATATATATATCTTTGTATCTTTCTCCCATCCCCATTCATCTTTCCCCATTGGATTGGAAAAATACTAAAAGTCAATGAGCTACAATTTGAGCACTTTTAAAACAAATATAATATACATTTGCAAATGATGCTTAATGATGTCATCGGTATGCCGTTTTTATTGCTTGTGAAGGTTCTCATTCATCCAGGTCATGGTATATCTGTGGCATTCGGTTAGAACAACTGGACTTATAGTTTATTTATTGAAAATAAAATTCAAGTCCTGTTGATCTAGCTGGGTACCACAGATATTTGTATATAAGGAATGTCTAAGACCGAATGTGCATGTGGTTCTGTGGAGCTATAAGATAGAAACAAAGTATATTCCACCATTATTTTGACCATGGTAATATCTGTGTTTAGATATTTTCTTTCCTTTCCCTGATAGCATAATAGTATAACAGTACTCAAACAGATAATGCAGTTTTGTAGCTCTTTAAGGGCTAGGCCACACAGCAGAGATTTAACTCACACACTATTGTTGGACAATTACCTTGGCCACACTAGGTGCGCAACATTGAACGCTTACTAGCACACCGGAAGCGCACACTTGGGGCCTTAGTCCAGCGGAATATGGTTAAAATATGAGTGCTTGCAGAGTATGCAATACTTTTGGTTAAATATAAAAAATTTTGAGAGATACATTTCTCTTTCTTAGCTCAGTGAAATAAAAAAAAAAGAAAACACAACAACAAAAAACAACAACAGAATTGTTGTACCTGTGGAAATGGAATAAACGTCTCCTTCAGTTTATCTTGGTTTATCTCAACTTGCCCAAGCGTGGTTGCCTCACCTGGGTGGGCTGGCTGGGCTAGTTTGAATTAAGTGGTTTGTTGATGAGGGTTGGCTAGATGTTTTAGAATGGGATGGCATGATTTGTTGGATTTGTCTGATATATTAACTTAATGATGGCTTGCTTACATAAAGGTAAGTGGAATTTCAGCAGTCGAAATGAAAACATGCCGCTATAAATCTGCTCAATTTGATCCAGACTATGAAAACTGATTTTTAACTTTTATTATGTACAATTAAAATTATTTTATTTAGTGTTTTGTGCGAACACAGAGCACTAAATATTCTAAAAGTACAGATATTGGGATAAGTGCAGATCATAATGCAGATACATACAAAAACAACTGCATAAATAATATAATAATGGATAAATAAGCAAACATACCGCATATTTTTGTCCAATTGTGTGTGCATTTTTCGCAATTTGCCCTTATTGAAGCGAATGGGAATCGCATCAAAATTGGTGAAGGCATGCGTTCTGATAAGCGGATCACAGCAGAGTGGTCACAAACTGAGATGGCCAGCCCCATAGCCTAACACTATTGTGTGCATTTAGAAGTGGGATTGGATTGTGCCTAAAAGTGCACTAGTGTGGCCTAACCCTTATAACCAGAACGGTGAACTGTCAAAGATGCTTCTTATCCACGGCTTCACCACATGCATAACTATGTTAGAGATAAGAGCAAGGTATTAGAAGCTATGGGGTGTAACAGTAAAGCCGTCATTTGCATCTTTAAAGCTGGGTACACAACAGCAGATATTTTTGGCTGGCCCTGGCTTGCTGCGACCGAGCTCGGTCGCAGCAAGCCAGGGCCAAATCGAACACACAGAGGTACAGGTAAATCACGTCCGAATGTGCGGTTCCCTCACTAACAGTATTCTTTCCTTAGAAAAGTCACACAATTACTATGACACAGATTAGTTCAACACTGCCAAAAAAAACACCTGGAGACCAAAACTAACCAATTAAATAATACTTCCTTTAATTAAAGGGCATGTCCATCTTCTTAAAAATTTTTAATAATATTCCCCCTGTCCCCCAGCCCCTATAGTTTTAAGTTCAGAAAGTGCCCCAAACATTACTTACCTTCCCCTTTCCTCTGACGCACTGCCAGGCCCTCTGCTTGGAGAAATGCAAGCAGAGGGGCGGGACCGGCAGTCGCGTCTGTGATTGGCTGAGCGGCAGCCAATCACGGACGCGGCTGCCAGGAGTTCAGTGCGGCGAAGGAAAGAGGAAGGTAAGTAATGTTTGGGGCACTTTCTGAACTTAAAACTATAGCGGTTGGTGATGGGGGGACAGGGAGAATATTATATAAAAATGTTTTAACGCTAGGGGGAGGGAATCTAAATCGGGAGGGAGAGGGTGGGGGAGAAGGGATGCAGTACGCATGCCAAATTTCTCCCGGAGACAAGACAGAAGGCAGAGTCCTATATGGACTCTGCAGTACTCCTGGAGGGTGTTTTTTGGGACTTTAGAGGGGGATAGCAGAAGAACCAATGGAGCTGGGATGTAGGTAAGGATTAAATACTACACAATGGGGCCAGTAGTGGGGGGATTATAGTTTGGGGGTGGACATGCCCTTTAACATGGTAGAACCATGGTAGAACCTTAACACTAAGGGCTAGATCAAACTGCTCCATTTTCCGTTCTCTACATGGAAGAATCGAAGTACAGTCAGTGCATGTCAAAGTAGGTGGCCATAGAACATGCACTGTGCTGTGATCCATTTTCGGGGCGCATGCAATTACCAGTGTTTTTTTGCAAATCACATGCACCCAATTATACAACATAGCACGTATCGCAGCGCAAGTGGACTTTGATATGCGAGAAACGAGCACCGTTGTGCGCTTTTTTCACGCACATTGCCATCCGCAACAGTGTGGCCTCAACAAAAAAGGGTGCCAGGAAACAGCAGAAGCAAAACAAATCAAAATGTAATACAGTATTACCACTGATATTGTACTCACTCTCCCTGATCTCATGCCCACAATAAATATTGTACCCCTTAATAGTTATACTTAGGCTGAAGCCCCACAGAAGCGCATGCATAATCGCGAGCGTTATCTGGTGCTATTTAACATTCTGGAAATGCACATGTTTGCACTAAAAATTGGCGATCACAAAAGGGAAATGGATGCAGTGCTGCGGGGGGATGATAAAGTGAACCTGATCTTAGCACAGTGTGTGTGCAATGCATTTTTTGATAGTGTACCTATTTGCTGAAGGTTGTATTGTAGGATTTAACACCATGTGTATCAGACTATAACCTCCAGATGCAGCTCTTGCCTATCCTTTAACATTCATCTTTAAATAGGTACAGTATTAAAATATACATTGCACAGAGCTGTGCTAAGCTCAGGTTCACTTCATTATCCTCCACCTGCAGCTCTGCACCATGGAGTTTCTATAAGTGTACCTACTAAAGAGGTAATGTTGGAGGGTACAGTATTAACACATGAGGTACAGTATTAACACTTGATTTGCACAGAGCTGTGCTAAGCTCAGGCTCACTTCATTATCCTCCACCTGCAGCTCTGCACCATTTAGTTTCTATAAGTATATCTATTAAGGGGTAATGTTGGAGGGTACAGTATTAACACATGAGGTACAGTATTAAAACATGCTTTGCACAGATCTGTGCTAAGCTCAGGCTCACTTCATTATCCTCCACCTGCAGCTCTGCACCATGGAGTTTCTATAAGTGTATCTATTAAAGGGGTAATGTTGGAGGGTATGAACTTGGCACCTGCAGAAAAATAAACCTAGAATCCTAGACATGTTTCCTTTGCCTGTGGATGCTGTGCATAGCAACCTGTATGGCTGCCCTGTGTATTCATGTATTAATATGAGGCCATAGAAATAACATGCAGCCCAAGGGTCAGTATCATCTGTGCTAGGCAGTTATGAAAATAGTTTTCTCTCTCAATTATTACACTTTATTATAACACTAAAAGACTCGGTTTCAATGCAGCACAGCATGATTTTTAGGCAGTCACAGATAGATAATTTTTACCTGTTTAGAATAAAGGGCTGGGTTAGTGACTACAATCAGTTCACCTGGGGGTGGAAACGGAAAACAATTATGGAGATCAGCCTTGTATGGTTCAACAGGCTTTTTCATACTCTAGAAGGAAGTTACTAAAAGAAATTAGTCTTAAAGAGAGATCAAGAAAAGAATCTAAATGGAGATCTAACTGGAACTGGAACCATAAAAGCTTCAAATATGGTAAATTGATTTATATTTCATTTTTCATTCTGCTGAGTTAAAGTACAGATGGCTCTGTGTGACAGGCAGGGCTGTGATGTGTCAGGAGCAATGAGAGTTTATGGAAACGCTTTCAGTGCAGATGAGCAGGTATACTAGATGCATGCTAAATCAGAGTAACAGATTGCACCCAGTCTGTAGCTCATAGCACCAGACACATAAAGATCACACATTGCTTTTCCAGGGATGTTATTCACGGTTAACGTATACTTTAGGATTTAATGATTCTTTCTTCAAATATTTTTAAATACATGCTACTATTAAAGCTAATAGGAATTCTTATAAGCCCACACCAGATAACCAACAGATGGAGCAAATTTGTCCTTGATCATTCCAAAGTCTGTTTAGTTCTAAACGGCTGTTTAAATTGCACAGCACCTTTTGTGCGTTGTAGTGTGGCCTCAGCCAAGTTCTAAACTTCCAAATTCAGGTAATTTTACTGCAAAGCTCCCTGTTTAAGGGCTAGGCCACACTATCGCGATTTCTTTGCGTTTGCTCGTGCAATTCTTTTCTTACGCTGCAATTGCAGTAACGCTTGCGATTCCTTTTGTGACCGCATGCGATCGCCATTCTAAAGCGTGATTTCTTATCTCAAAAGAAGAAATTGCATGCGCAAACGCAGTGGAATCGCACGCACAATCGTGTGCGATCGTGTTTGCGGTGTAGTGTCGCCGTGCCCTAACAGTGATTCACCTAACATAGTTTCCATGCACCTTGCAGAAATAGTGCAGTTTAGATGTAAACATTCACCTGTTAGTGATCCATTTATACCTGAATTTAATCATTAGAGAGAAATCCTTTTAACATTCAGATGTTTTCACTGTAACATGAATGCATTTGGTTGTACTATGATTACCATTTTAAAGCATACACTAAAGGTGTATTGTATTTCGTTTATTCTGTTTTTCCAATGCCGGTCTTTACACAGGATATAGATGGTCAAGAAATCTGAAATAAATGAGCCTATTGTTAGAAGGAAACATCATTTGCATCCAGTGAGGGCTAAGACACAATAGCACGATTTTTGCGCATGCGTATTGCCATTGGCGTAGCTACAGACTTATGGGCCCTGAGGCAAAATTTTGGCATGGGCCCCCCAACACCGCCGCAAACACAAATCAGTACCGCAAACCAAATAATCATTTCCATAAAAAACATCCAAATTCATCATTAAAATTTTTTCAAAGGCACTCATTTAAAAACAGACAAACATACTTTACCCATACAGCTAGCTAGCTAAACTATTTAATCAGATTCCAACAGTATTTCTAAACTTAGATATTCAAACCTTCTAAAATTACTAACCAACTGACGCTAGTAAAATGCTTGGCACAGAGAGAGTGGCAAAATGCTTTGTAAATAACCACTGGTAAAATAGTTGGCACAAAGACTGGTTAAATGCTTGGCATGCAGACACTGATAAACTGGTTGGGAAACTGGAACTGCACACAGCCAGGCACTGGTTAAATGCTTGGCACACAGACAATGGTAAAAATGCTTTGTATACAGACCACTGGTAAAACAGTTTGCACACAGACTGGTAGTTTTGGCACAAAATGTGACCCCATTCTTGGCCAAGGGCCCTGGTGAGGTCGCATCCCCTGCACCCCTGGTAGCCAAGCATATTATGATTGCACATGCGATTTGGTTAAAAAGGAAATAGCAGGAACGCAAACATTTCTACGATTTTTGATGCACATGCGATTATGCATACGTTTCCGATTTGGTAACGCATGCCTTCACCATTTTTTGTGTGTCAACGAATGCGTTTCCATAACGGAAAAATCGCATGTGCAAAACGCACATGATTCCGTGTGCGATTCAGGCGCATTGCAGTGTGGCCTCAGCCTGACTGATGGCTGACCCAGATGGTGTGTCCTGATTCTCTCATTGCAGGAGGAGGGTTTTTTGAATTTTTACTACCCATGAGGAAAACCACACTACTAGCAAGTTAATAGTTAATCTTCCTTTGGTCCTTCATGTACTTATGGGGATTCCATTTGAGATGAGTAAATATCAGAATGGACTTTAACTATAAGATAACTCAAAAACAATTACCGGAAGATTGCGTGTGTTACCAAAAAGGACACAGATGTTCAATCGCAGGAATTTTTTCGTTTCTGCGATTTTCATCACATTCTCGCTAGTGTGGCCTAGCCCTTTATCAGATTTCCCAGCTGATTTCTGAGTATTGTCCACTTATACCAAGAGGTGCACCATTGATCATGTATACTTTTAACCATCAACCTTAATACATTTGTAAAGTTAACTCCTGCATTCTTAGCACATACAAGTATAACAGGTACATCCCTACACCCTACTGATGTTTTATTGAGGGTAAATTTCATTAACCAAAGCCCTGCCTATACTGGGACAAGGCTTAGCTTTCTGGAAAAACCCTCAAAACCAGACCATAAAATGGCAAAATTGTGACCATTAGGAAATAAGGTATATAACAAATATGTTTAACAAAAAAAATCAGAATACACCACTAAAGGTAAACTTTCAAAAGTTAACATTTCTGTAGCTACTTTGTGCTTACTGGTTAATAACATTTCAAAGTCCCACACTCCTCTGGTTGGTGGCTCATCATCCATTCTGTGCATTCACAAATCAGTTCTCCATCTTCTTTCAGTGAGACAAATTCTGTAGTAGGAGGAGTGGGGCTTCTCGTAATATCACATATTAATATGGGCCTGAATTGTTGCCTTAACCAATCACAAAGTTAATATTTTGATTTGGTTACCTGCCTCCTTTAATAAAGTACATATCGGATTTGGTTTATGGTGAATTTTGCTCAAAAACTTCTAATAAGTCTGTGCCATGTTTTACCATTAGAACTGGTATGTCCACCCCAAAATACATTTTTCCCATAGTGTATGGCACCCCATCCCACCCCCAACCGACGATTTAGTTTTGTAAAACAAGCCCTAGAAACATACTCCTTTGTTCCCCTGACGCTCTGCTCCAGGCCGCAGCAGAGAGGAGCCAGACCGGCAGCCATATCTGTGATTGGCTAGCCCGCAGCAGAAAGCCAAGGGAATGAAGGAGTATAAATATATTTCTGGAGCTTGTTTTACAAAACAAAATTGTCGGTTTGGGGTGGGCTGGGGTGCCCTAAACTACAGAAAAGGTCTTTTATAGGTAGGGGATCAAGGTGCCAGAAGGGTTCTGGAGGGGGGAGTTCCCCTGCACATGTCACAGTCTTCCCTGAGGACAAGGAAGAAGCAGGGACTGGATGACACACATACAGCTCCTACCCCTGACTTTTTGCAAATTTGGACAAGCACTGCAGGAGAACCATAAGGTGCAAAGTGAACTATTCCTTTAAAGTAGTGATGCGCGCTATAGTTAAACTAAGCCTAGAAGTGCTTGCCAATTTTCAATGAGCTGGTGGTGGATTATGCACAAGGTAAATATACTAACCTTCGCTCCTGGTGGAGTGGTTGAAGAACGGAAGGTAAGGAATAGGTCCTTTACCTCCCGGTCTTCAATCACTACTTTAAAGGAATAGTTAACTTTTTGTGTGAACTATTCCTTTAACACTACACAGTGGGGCCAGTAGTGGGTTAAATTTTAGTTTTGGGAGTGGATATGCCCTTAAAATGTTAGATCATGTTCTGTAGATTTTTGATAGTGTTCTATAAACCTGTTTGTGCCACCTTGATATCTCCACCAAAGTTAGCATGGATCACACACCAGTCCCTCCGATGTCTGAATTTTCATTAAAACGGTCCGAACTAGGAGTGTATTAAAAGCATCCTTTATTATAACATATTTAAAAGCTTCCACATCAGAAGGATCCCAAAGAGGTCAGGTCTAACGCGTTTTGGATCACATGATCCTTACTCATAGACACACCTCTATCCACTTTCACCACAGTTTAAAAAGGTCAATTGACCAATCATTTATCAATACTAATACTCTTGAGATACCTTGAATACACTTGACGGATACATTTTCTGCTTAAAATAAGCTGTTAACTGTGCGCATTACAACATTGTTACACTACTTAATATGTTCTTGTACTCAACTCCAACATAATATACCACTTAGATACATTGTATAGGAGGCACATTGTTAACCATAAAGTACCTGTTTATGAGTATTTGTATTAACCCCTTTCTTCCTATGTTTATTTAGTTCTTACTATTAAACAGTTACCCATTACTAAATAATTGTTACATATTTTTTTATATATATATATAAACAAAATTTATAAAATTCGAAAATTTAAAAAAAAGGGGATTCATCCTGCATTATGCATATTCATATAACCTCCAATATGCTTATACATACATCTTACACAATACCAATTGGTATCCTTGTTGACCATTTCATAATCCAGAAAGCTTCTCTTTTATCTAACGATTTAAAGAAATCACCCCCTCTAATACCACATCTCACATTTTCTATCATTTGTACTGAGCAATAGGTGACTCTTCCCTCCCCCCCATTACATTCAGTGAAGTGTTTGCCAACCGGGGATCGATTATCTTTCTTGACTATGGCATTTAAATGTTTGCGAATCCAGACATGTGATGAAGTATACAACATTTGTCGTGTCACAGTTCCCATAGTCCAAAATCTTGTACTCCATCCTTGCTGAAACAAATGTTTCACCTATTTTTACCCTATTACAGGTCTTACACATATTTTTTGCCACATTAATATGTACCATTTTGTGCCAATCACCTTAATTTGACTATTGTGTTTAGTTTTGTTTCTTATGAGATGAGGCGTCTTGGTAGACAAAGCTTTCCTTAAAGAAAATTGCATTGTGTGTGGGATGTGAGCTGTCAGCATTCACATTGATATATATTTGATTTTATATTACGTTTCATATTTTATTTGAATTTTAAAGGTTTCCCTGGTGCATAAGGCAAAGTTACATTTAACATTATTGCATGTAGCACATTTCCATGAAATGTGAAAATCAAAGTTAAAGAATCCCAATGCCACAGTTTTAATGTAAAATGCTATTTTCTCAGTTCAGGTTCTTTGGGTGACATTTTAACACTAATCTAATCCATAATCAGTAGTTCCATATGCCTATATGAGACACATTACTGTTTCATTGCACTACCTTGTAAGGTTAGTTTGGCCAATTGTTTAGAACTATCATTCTGTGGGACAGTGACATTTACCCTAGCTTAGATATAGCGGGTTGGGGTACACAATACGTTTTTCAATTTAGATAACCAGCTTTTGTTGTTAAAATGCAGCTCACCCAACAAAATTCTAACATACCCATAGTTTGTTTCTCTATTATTTTATCTGGCTGCAATCTCAGCAATCGTACATTTTTGCATGGCCCATGTACTTTTGATGGGATTGGTAAAGCTTCCTTAAACCCCCTTTTTCAATATTTGTGCCATAGCCACACTTTCATCCTGCTTACTGTCACTGGTGTCTCTGCCTTTTGCACAAGTATCCCTTTTCCCCTGCCTGCAGCCTACCTTCCTCTTTTAAAACATCTTAAAAATGAATGCATTCATGCCCACAGTGAGCATTCATGATAAAATGTACATGACATTTCCTACTTGCAATCATTTTCATTGAATTGCCAGCAGATGCCCTTTCTCTGCTTTTCTGTCCTTGTGTAAGTGCCCTTGGTTTGACCTGAATGAAATGGCTGGTGCAATAGAAATTGTGTGTTGTTATATGGTTTTTGAAAATTTTGTTTTTCATTATGTGCCCCCTGACCCACATCCTCAACAGCGTGGCAAAGGTCCGTGATTGCAGGTATAAAGTAAACATCAGTTGTTTAAGAGACCTGAACCAGAAGTTCAGGTCAGGTCTTTTAAACAGCTTATTGCGGACCTTTGATGCGGGCCATCTTGCCTCTCGGGCCCTTATAATATATAGATATAATATTCTTATGTATTTATGCTATTTTACCTACCTTGTATGAATGTGATTTTGTATATTCACAATGGCTCTTCAAACAGGGATCACAAATAACGATACTGAGTGGGTACTGCGGGGTTACAATATGCAACTCAAATATAAGTATATATATAATTAGTGAGCCATTACAAACAGCAGTGCTGCACCCACAATTGAAAGAGTCTTACGTGGCACTTCAATGAATCACACTGGTATGTTTTGAATGCGTTGGCTTGTAAAGAGTAAAGCAGGTGGATATATATTGAAAACAAACTCACAGCTCATAATAGTTGGCCCAAGTGCGGCATTCCCCAGGCCCCTCGCTAGCCTTCTGGAACTCTTATAAACAACAGCAAATATGGAACACGCATCCAAAACTAGGCACTTCCAGGATCACAGTGAAGCCAGTATAAAATCTAAATTAATTAGGCACAATCCATTAAAAACACAGCCTGGTGCATTTGATGCTCAGACACACTTGCTCACAGGCATAATGTGGGTGGACACACAGCTAACCTTTTATTGGCACATAGTAAGGGAAAGGTGGAGCCAATGGATCGGATACTTCAAATAATAAAGGTATACATACATTAAAAACCCTACTATAAATACAAAAGAATTGGTCATCTGGACAAGGTACGCATATGAAAGGCAATGACAATTTAATGATACAGCCTAAATATGCTGACTGAGAAATCAAATTCAATCAGTAATATCTAAAGAAAATAACACACACACATAAGGGCATATTCACCTAGAGCCACAGCCGCAACTGCAATTGGTTAAAGTTACACTAACCAATTCACGATTGCATAGCATACCTCCTAACCTATGGCAACTGCTGCAATCTTACTGGACGTAAGTATTTGACACCAGTTAATAGCTGGATAAATAAAAAGGATAAAAATATTCACAGACCCAAATTACTTTGAATTACTAATTAGAAGCCTTGTGTTTTAGGGTGAGAAAAAACACAAGAGCCATATCCCATTTAGAAATTCTAGGGATCACAATGGTTTTTAAGCCCCTTGTTGGAAAATCCCCTTCTTAGCTATTCATGAAATAGGAGTGTCCAGTAAAGTCCAAATTTACGACCTGCCTCTGTGTATAATAGAACAGCCATCAATATTAACATGATTTCATATATTGTGTAAACACTTCAATTACATATTCTTATTAGTAATGATTTAGGGATTACATTGATACTAAACATGGATAGACTCCGGTCAATTCCTTTATAACCATACAAGAAGATGTGTGTGGTATAATTTTATCGTTTACATTGTCCCAAATACTATGATGCTGATTATTAGTTCCTAAGTCTTCCAGGTAAGGTAATATTTCTCATTTTGATTTTACGGTAAACTCTGGGTGATCTTTTTACCAGATCTCTACCATTTAAACATCAGATGTTCTATAAAGACTTCAACAGGACTCTTCAGAGAAAATCCCAAATAAAATGTAAAGACAAAAATGTACTCCCATTTAGGATTATTAACGCAGTTGCATGGTTTTATTTCCTGTTCAAAACTGGCTTATTTAGGTCTATCTTTTATTTGTTACTTACCTAGAAAGAAAATGCAACAATGTGCACATATTGGCTTTTTGTCTTGCATGAACTTGATACCTGACATGTAATGGTAGCAGTTAGTACAAGTCTAACAACTTGATCAGTTTTCATTGTAACAATTCTCGCGTAAAGAAAGGCTCTATTTATATAGGTGTGTGTGTATATATATATTATTATTTCCAGTCTAAATTTACTTGGACAGTAAAACTATGGGTGGAATAGTATAACGCCACATCCCAAACTCTAACATTACTAAAGATTACTTATATTTTTTTAAGCAGGTGTGAATATCTTAAACATGACCCCAAAAAATTGTTCTATGTTTCAGAATCTACATCCAAATGTAAGCAATTAGAATTAAATAGACACTTTATTACAAGTTTAATTTTCCCAGTTTAAATATGATTAGCAATTTTATCTGAACCTGCTGGTGCCTTAGAATAGAAATATGTTCTACAGGAAAAGACACTCGTACAGAGGCTGCAGGGCTCCTTTTAGCTTAAATATTTAATGCCAGCTGATTGCTGTCGTTAAATACTTACACATGGGTGAGATTCATTTGAGCCGTGCAGCCTGGGTGAATTTCCCTGATACTGTCCACCTGCAACAAATGCTCTATAAATGTCAAATACATACATTTGTATTAAAATTGCCCCAATACTATCTCATGACTAAAGAGAACAATGAATAACTGTGCTTAGTTCCCGTCATCATTGTTTTCACTGACAATAAACTTGAAAGTCTCTCTAAATATTCATTTTATTTTTGGATAAACAACAAAAAGGCTTTCAGTCCGTTAAGGGAAGAAGGGAACCAGATCTCTTTATAAACACACCTTTAAAAGGGGGGCGAAATATATATTTATTTATTTTTTATTGCAGAAAATGTATTTACTTTTATATAATGGATCTTTTACAAGCAAACCTGACCAAGAGAAATTGTCATTGATTGAGGTAAAATGTAGCATATTAGGATTTTATTTTAATTCAATTAATTTAACATCTGAAAAATCGGCTAATTTTCTTGATAAGTTTAAGCCAGTTCTGTTTAGGTGTTACCATCAGCTGTGTGTACAGTAAGAGAATAACTGCTTCATTTCCTGTTTTTATATATACACAGGAGGAGACAACAGACGTCAAATCACTTTGTGCAAAATTTCAGGACCTGCTCCTCCCCTCTAATACAATGCCTTTAAACAGTGGGAAATGCAGCATTGTACAGACAAATATTTCTAGAATCCAAGACAATCCATTATTTCAGCCAGTTATATCACAATTGGAAAACATAAAGAAAGATCCTTCAATATCAAAGAAGCCTGTTTTACCAGTCAAACCAAAAGTGTTTGATCATATTGGAAACATTGATATATCTCTAGGGTTGCAAAAGTCAGCTGAAAAACAAGAACCCATGAAGCATAAGAAAAAATTTAAGCAAACATTACACATTGGGGATTATCCAGTTAAAGAAGAGGAAACAGAACATGAAATGAATAACAAACAAAGTTTTCGCCATCTTCCAGATACAAGTTTAATCCAGAGAAGTTCAACTCCTATACACCCTACCCCATGTCGGAGAAAGTCTCCAGAAAGACCATTGGCAACCCAACATCAAAGAGAGTCCCCAGAAAGACCAATGGCAACTGAACAGGTTTATGAGATTGCTGGGCCAATTGAGGCTATAGAAGCAGAACTTCTTCCCAACTGTGAATCATCAATAATATCATTGATTAGCCATAATTCCCTCCCTGTGGAAAACAAAGAACCATCAGTATCCATCAAAGGTAAAGCAATCTTAAAATGGCACCATTGTTCCTTAAAGAAGAATTTGAGAGTCAGATTGTATTTTCCTTATGTATAGCCAACAGCCTGCTGCTTGAAACACCTCCTCCAGATATAAGTCACTAAAATAAGTAAAATATTTTGCTTCAACAGTTCTTTCACATCAGTCCTCCCTGCTCTTCTCTCTTTTCATCCATATCTGACTCTCTTCATATGGACTGTTCTTATAAAATATTATATGTGGGCAAAGTTATAATATTGATCTAGTTAACATTTTTAAAGCCACTGGAAGTGGATTTAATAGGGTTCTAAATTATGTGGCTAGGAATTACTTAAAAAGGAAAGTAATGCATTATTGTAGTCGAAACTTTCTGGGCTATGTATCGCTGCCTAAAGGCCATACACATGGAAGATTTTTAGCAAATATTGTCGCATCCAATATGATTTTTTTGAACATCGGGCATTTTATATAGATAGATCATGATGCTGCCTAACTACTGCTATTGTGACCTAATGATCAGGCAAATTCACAATCGGATTCCATCAGAATCTGATTTTTAATTTGATCCAGATGTAGGCAAACTCCCCAGTCTTAAAGTAGAACTATCATGTGTAAAGAGCTTTTTTTAAAAAACAGTTAAAATCAAAAGTACTTGGGACAGGGATATAGGATTGGTAATTCCTACCTCCCAATATTGTTTCGGTGAGGAGCACCAGCCCAAAGAAAACTGATTCTCTCAGTCTTCCTCCTGGCTTCAGCACTATCTTAAATACAGAATACTTTGAATAACCTGACAAATGAAAACTGTTTGTGCTGAAGCTCCTCAACAAAACAATATTGTGAGGCAGGAATAATCAATAATAGATTGTGATAATATCCCCACACAATTACTTACCTTTCACCATTCCCCTTATTGCCCCTCTCAAATAAAAAATATATATAGGAAATTCACAAACCCCAAAACTGCAGTAGTTAGAAATTCTAGAGACGTACAAATAACCTGAAATGCTGACCGATATTTTGATAACCATCTTTCTGGTTTTTAGTCATGAATGTGACAGTTGACATAGCAGCCAATGACTAAATGCTTCTCTGCTAACTGACTTCTGAGAGGCAGAGGGAAGGGGGAGAAGAACATTTCACTGGTAAAAGGACATTGTAGTCCCAAATTCAACTTCCTCCCAGGATGAGGACCTAAATACTTACCAGGCTAAAGGCTCATACACACCTGCGATTGCGGGGGGCAAACCCACATCGAAAGATGTGTTTGCACAATCGTGCTGTGCATGGGCACTTTGTCGGCTGTTCGGTCAGGGCTTGTTGAGGATTCGCCTGGCGGATCAGTCAACAAGCATCGACTGAAAGGCTTCTTCTGCCAACAAATGCCTGTGCATTCGCATCGTGGGTCAGCCCCCGCAATCGCACATGTGTATGCACCTTAACTCCTACCAGACTGTCAGTGACAGGACAAATGTGAAGGCCCGCTATGCAAAAAGTGCATCTTCCCATTGGCAGGATCGCAGATAACCTGCAAACACGTAAATCGACCAGAGCTACAAAGGAATCTTTAGGTAAGTATTACTTGACATAGAAAGTGTACCCAGGGGTAAGCAGTTAAGGTCTTCACCCTGGGTACATCAGGTATTGAGGAGAGGATTAGGAAGGTGATTACAATTGTCCTTAGCTTTCTTATTGTTGGGATTTTGGGGTTCATGGGTGATTTATAAGTGAAGATTCCCTTAAATTTTAGTCACCATTCTCTTTCCATTTCTAAGGTGCCCTTTTTTACAATATTTTAAAACTTCCCTGCATATTCCAAATGGGGCCATACCAATGCTTTGTAAAGAGGAAGAATACATTATTTATTTTTTTAAACACATTTTTTATATTTTTATAAATAGCCATTAAAGTTACTGGGAATAATGACAGATTACCATGCTAATACATTTTACATACCCAACATTAAAGCCATTGTGTAAGAAAAATGCTGGTCGCATTCGCTCTGATTAATGGATTTCAGCACAACTAGTGGCTGTTGGTTGGTTTATTAAATTAACCTGCGGGTACTAGGGGTCAGTTCCCATACGCCACCTTTTTGTTTAAGTGGTCACTGTACATCTGCTGTATTACATTAGATCAACAGTTTAGTTCTTGAAGAGGTTTTGCTAGTCATCTGACTGGCTTTCTTAATTCAAAATAACTTGCACAGGAATCTTTTGGCAATTAGTACCCAGGAATGTCCCAATCAGCATATAACAACAAGGTGTTAGGGACCTCCAGAATGCAACATGTTGATTGCATTGTATACAAGATTCAAGATGTAGTACATACAAAACTATGGTATCCTACGATGTGACATCCCACAATGGAGGCTGTTGAAATGGTGAGAAAATGGCTGTGCCAAGACAACACCCTTATCAACCAAACCGATCTTAACCCAGGACATGTGTGTTTCCTACTGGACTTATTCCTGAATGCCACATATTTCAAATATAAGGATAAGTTCTACAAGCAAAAACATGGATGTGCTATGGAATCTCCAGTTTCATCCCTCATGGCAAACCTTTACATGGCGGAAGTGGAAACCCAGGCTCTTAATTCCTTCAAGGGCACTGCAGCCAGCCACTGGTTCAGATACGTCAATGACAACTGGGTTAAAACCCACCAGAGGGAAGAACAACCCTTCACAGAAAACATCAATGCTGTGGACCAAAACATGTTTACAAGATTTTCAAGGGACGAGGTACAAAACAACACATTGACTGCTTGGTACAAGTCAGGGAGAATGGTAAACGGGAAGTAGAGGTTTAGAGAAAGTAGCATTAGTAGAGAAAATCAACCCACACAGACCAGTATTTGATGTTTGTCTCCTGCCACCCTTTAAATCACCAGCTGGGTGTCCTCAAAACCCTGCAAAACAGAGCAGAGAACATGAAAACTACAAAAATACCACCAGTGAAGGGGGAAAGCAAGACAGGAGAATGAACATGGCCATCCCATATGTAGCAGGGGTCTCCGAGAAAATTAATAAACACCTAGTGTGTACCCAGCCATAAACAAAACACAACTGACCCAAAACTGAAACATATGAATACAGAGTGCTGTGATTTGTATGTGGGGGAGACCAAACAGCAGCTGTAACAGCAGCTGTACCAACGTATGGCCCAACACAGAGAAAATTTCTTGAGTCAGGACTCAGTCGTGTACCTGCATTTTAAGGAATAAGAACATACATTTGATTGCATTGTCAACAGGATTAGAAAAGAGGTGTCAAGGAGGACATTTATGTCAAAATAAAGAAACCAAGCCAAATCATAATCATTGCAATGTACAATGCTGTTTTGATGCCTAACCACACATCTTAGCCACAATGCGATCAACACCTTGCATTCAATAGGTCCCTAATATCTTGAAATTCCAGGGTATTTATTGCCAACAGAAGTCATTGTGAATTGAGAAAAACAGTCTGATGACTAGCGAAACATAATCTGGACTTAAACTAAACTTTAAGTCTAGTTTATCTAACTGATTATAACGGATATACCATGGCCTGGATGAATGAGAGACACTTTCACATGGTCACTGTACACTTCATATGTTTTCTAGTACACAGCAGATAAAAACAAGAAGCTGCAGCCTTTCCCCCTAAAAGCTGACAGTCCATCATATCACAGAAAGGAGACTCTTTTAGGCACAGATCATATTACAGCAGATCCTACTTCTCAGACACAGTGCAGACATTTAACAGTGTACAGTTGCTTTCAAAACAATCAGGGAGATTCAATAAAAAGTTCTTATTGTTTAAAATGGTGCTAATTTTGCCCCAACCAATCAGATGTTAGCTTTCAAATGTTAAATAAGATCTGATTGGTTGGGGCAAAATTAGCACCATTTTAAATGATAAGAACTTTTATTGAATAACCCTGAAACTGTTTCCCCACACATTTCTTTGCTTTTCAGACAAAAAACTAAAGCAACATTTCAGTTAAATATCTATCAAGCAATTAGGAAGTAATAAAGTAATGTTAAAAGTAAGTTTATAAACTCATTGGCTGTGTTTCTAAACATAAAGCAAAAGTCAACTAAGCCACCAGAGCCAACTCAAAGAAAACGGCACATTTATAGACATTCTTTTGCTAGGTATACAATATAAGCAAAACTATTTTGTATTGTTTGTCGAAGATTGTGTAAATTTCATGATGGCTAGAAAATTAGTTTTAAAGCATCTTGTTTTTAAGTGTCTTCCATATTGGTGTGGAAACATCTATATAAAAATATGTGCATAGAGACCGTGAATAATTGGGTCAGGGGGATATTGCCAATAGGTGCACATGCTCACAAGACTCTTAAAGACTACAGTGAGTTGTGCTGGCAACATCACAAAAGTCTTCTTAGTTACATAATCTACTTCTTACATGTACTGTACATCAATGCAACTTACAATGTATAGGTGATCTGGGTAGAAAAACTTTCACATTAGGATGAAAAAGGGGCCCAGCAAACAGCATTGCACAATTCACTCACTTTTTTTATTTGTTCAGAATAACTCATTTCATATTGAAAATTTTAATTATTTTCTACTTTTTTGACACACCTAGCTAATATTTGCTTCCACAGATATCTAAAAAGATATCTTAGTTATTTTGTCTTACTGAAGCTTTGTACAGCTCTGAATATTTCTCACAAATTATTAGGGAGATTCAATAAAAGTTCTTATCGTTAAAAATCGTGCTAACTTTGCCCCAACCAATCAAATCTTATTTAACATTTGAAAGCTAACATCTGATTGGCTGGGGCAAAATTATCACCATTTTTAACGATAAGAACTTTTATTGAATCTCTTTGTATGTTTATTATAGTTTCCATTAAACATTTGAAAAAAGAAACTGCTTACAAAATATTGTACTGTACATACATGCTATATCAATGCAACTTACAATGTATAGGTGATCTGGGTAGAAAAACTTTCACATTAGGATGAAAAAGGGGCCCAGTAAACAGCATTGCATTATTCACTCACTATTTTTATTTGTTCAGAATAACTCTAAAAAGATATCTTCGTTATTTTGTCTTACTGAAGCTCTGTACAGCTCTGAATATTTCTCACAAATGATGTATTTTGTTATAGATTCCATGAAACATTTTAAAAAGGAAAGAAACTGCTTACAAAATATTCTCAAACAAAAAGATCTTCCATCAATTGATTCTTTGGGCCAACCTCCAAAGAAATCTCCAAGGCCTCCATATGTTGATCTAAGTGCATATCTAAGTTCATTTTCACATGAAAAGTGGAACACAAGGCTCGTCGGTAATGTAAACCCAAACAATTTTGCTCTGTGTGTGTGTGTATGTATGTATGTATATATATATATATATATATATATATATATATATATATATATATATATATATATATATATATATATTATATATATATATATATATACCACACTACCCACATTATTGGTTTAGAGGAGGATTATTCAGGTTCCTTCAGGCAGTAGGAGTCACAAATGCAACCACCTATCTCACAGCTATAATCCATAGAATGTCAATGGAATAAACCTGCAGGTCTGAGATAACCCAGGCATTTCTGTCACATTGTGCAGTTCAAACCAAACGGCACCATTGGGAAACCTGAGACCCCTCACAGGATCCAGATAAACATGCTAGATTCATACTAGCAGGTTTACTACTACATTTAGTATTTACGACAGCAAGTTCCACATTGACAAACACTATGGCGTAAGGACAACACAGGATAGCGATTGGCTATAAAGATTATGGAGAGATTTTCTTAATGGAGCTAAAAACTCCCCATAGAGTATAAAATGAAATACAACCTTCTTATAACCGAAAAGATAATCAATTCACATTCCTAGGCCCCATACAATATCATATTATCTGCACACTGGCATACTTTATAAACAAAGGGGTTTTAGTATACATTACTGTCATCACATAAATGAAAAGCCTTCCAACCACGTCAAGGTGACCCCAGTCTGGGAGGTCCTAACTTCTAACGTTTTTACAATTCTTTTACTTCAATTACGATTAGCGAACTTTGCATTTCTCATTCTAACACACTGGATCCATATAACAGGCTCTCTCCCTTCCCCCCCAGCCAAAGGGGGGGAAGTGAAAGAATATATATATGCGTGTGTTGTGTATGTAGTGTATGTGTGTTTAAGACTGGCAGCAATGGTTCAAAATGGTAAAAATGGTAAATGGGCACATGGTTGGGGAAGGCAGTACAGGATCAAAAGTAATCAGTCAAGGGGTGCCACAGATTTGGAAATTGAGTTCAAGTAACAAGTCAGTACACATGGCAAAGATTAGGGATCAGGTGAACAAAGCAACAAGGAGGCCCAGCAACAGCAGGAGCAATGAATAAACCTGTTAAAGTTAAACTGTCAGAAAGCTGAATTTAATGAAGCAGCAACAAGCACTACTGAGAAGAGGGTTTAAATAGACCAGCATAATTGAACTGTACCATCCTGGAACGCCACACAGAGACTGGTGTAATGGATGTCAACACAAAAATACCACCAGTGTGACGCTGCAGTCACTCTAGCAAAAAACAGCCCAAAACATGCGCATGACGTTTTTAATATATTATATATATATATATATATATATATATATATATATATAATATATATATATATATATATATAAACGCAAGATAGTGCACTCAAGGGTCTTTTCAAAACTTAACTTAAGAATAAAAGTTCTGGAAAAGAACCCCTTGAGTTTACCATCTTGCTTCTTTCTCTTAAACATTGGAATTGGATTGCACCTGGGCAAGTATACTCTCTAGTGTGAGTGCCTACATTGAAAAAAAAAAATATATATATATAACATATATGACAACAATTATCTCCCATATCTACAATGCCAATGCTTTAGTTGGTCCCTCTGTACTTCTTAGCTAAGGAATTCCTGCATGGACTTTCTGTTCCTCTTATCAGGAAGTCTATTAAAATGACCTTGCTAATAAGAGCTAGCACAGGGCTATGTATCATTGCTAGTATAACTATACTCTAGTTATAGGGACTAAATTTATAAATATATAGGGGAACTAAATAAAAAAAGGATGAGCCACTGCATTGGCACCGCCTCTCTTCAGTTGAGTCTTAAAATACTCTAAATATGGAGAACACACTTCTGAATCAAATAAAAGTTTTCCCAGAGGAGTGGAGGCTGTTAAGCTTCAAGTCACCAACAAATGCCTATAAATTTAGAATAGGATTACATAAATATATATGTAGGTGTAATAGCCACCTGCACTTTGTCCATATAGAGTGTAACCCTAAGTATTACCTTTTGCCACCCTAAACACTTTCTATATTTTAGTTTCTGTATGAGAATATAATTGGAAGAAATCTTTAACTTTAAGAATTAACTTCTAAAAAGTAAATATGACAGTGTTTACAGTAAGTACAGTAAGTAGCCTCTGTGATTATTCTGCAGCATTGTCAGACAAAGAAGAAGATGACTTCAGCTCGAGGTAAGCACAACTGATGGTTTAAAGACTAGACAATACTAACTAAAGTAAGTCTAACCCTTATTGTTATATATTATATTTCTGAGGAAATGCTCTTGAAGGGAATCTTGTTGAACAAGAAATGCATACCACGTTTCCTTCTTTTTTATAAAACATCATTACTTAAATAAAAATTTACACAAATCATTTACAAGTTAATGTTGAACATTGTACAGTACAACCACTTCCAAAGCTACAAGTGTGTTCACATTCATATAAACCTTTAAATGTGTTTTACTTTTACTGATCTTTGAAAAAAATTATTTTTAGCGCTCGGGAACAAAGTGAAGAGGAATGTTATGAGGATGCATTTAACTTTTCAGAGTCCTTAAAATATAAGGATGAGTTAGAACCAGGTAAGAGCAAATCCTATTGCAACCATCTATAACTATGTTGTTGAGTTTAGGATTTCATATGATTTGCATATCCCATTTTTCCACTAGAAAATCCCCCCCCTCCCAATGCTTTTTTCCCTTCCCTTCCTCTGGACCTTTATTCAACCTACAATACCATTGCTATGTTTTTTTTTAAATTAAAACTAATACATAGAACCAAAAGGGATGAAAAATACCCTTTCCTTTGGAACCCCTCCAAAGCACTCACACACTTGCACCACATTAGTAACTAAACACGATCCTCAATTGATGCAGAAAATACCTTAACCTCTAGCACCATCATCTAATTTATGATAAAACTGCCATGTGTTTAAATTTAAGACTGTGCACTCAAAACCTGTATCTATCTATATGGGGTTTTTTTTCATGCTAAACAGAAAATGAAAGTGTAATATTACATGAACTTTAGGTATTTCCCATGTAATGGCAGGACATATCCATTTTTAACTTTTAACAAAATAATACATTTTTAAACAATACAAGAAATCTTCCATTCTCTTTCCCATGGTTCTCTGAGGCTTGTAATACATGTAGTTATGTTGATTGGTGTATATATAATGACCATTCAGACTTTGGAATCAGTTGCTGAGCAGTTGCACAGAAAAAATTGGGGAACAAAGACAGCAAAATAAATAAATAAAATAAGTAATTATCAGCAAAGGAGGAAGGGAAGGTGCAGCACCCCCACAAATGCATATTTTGCATTGGATGTAACTATTTATAAACATCAGTTTCTCCTTGACACAAAAAGTCTGATATATAAACACTACTGAATCATTTTAGAGTTTTCTCTGTGCTTTTTCTATGGTAATGCAATATATTTCTAATGCCTGTGGAGCTTTATGTTATTCCCCCCCCCCCAACTTCTGAAAAGTGTACAACAAATGAATTTATATGAATAACCTTTGTATGAAACATCTGAAACATTAGCTAGTCAATAACACAGATCAGCTTGTGTTTTTAAGGGTCAACTGAAGATGCTAAACATAACTCCAATTCAAGGTAAGAAAGAAAGAAAAAATACAAATCCTATACCAGCCTTTAAACTTGGATACACGGTACACCTGCCGTTTGGTGCAATACAGTAACATTGAATGCCCTTTTACCTGAACAGAAAGTCTATACAGTGAAAACTGATGATTCATTTGTATTTGATGATGATGAATGGCTCTTCTTGTTTCTGTTAAAGTACAGAGGAGAGTGAAAATTATCAGGATACATTGGAACTTTCAACATCTGGTAACATTTTTGAGACTAAACATGGTAAGAATTGCTCACAGGACTATCGCCTGTATTTGTAAGCTAAAGCTAAATTGTGTTAAACCCATTTGTTTTGTATAGCATTAAATTGGTTTGAACTAAAAAAAAAAAACATGCCAGATTAGGTGGAGGATGAAGAGAAGCAAATGTCTGTATAAGAAGGCATCAGACATTTCCCTTGCATATACAGTATCCCACTTCACAGACAGCATGTAGATGCAAACCTTTACCTTGGAGCTATACCCATCAGATCCAACAGTATTGTCACTCATCACAAGGCTGACAAACGGTCCTGTTGGCCTTGCAGTCGTTTAAAAAAAGACCGAAAATATCCCCCAGCCGTGATCGTCTCCCTGTACTAAAGTATAGGGGAGTTAGACGAGGTCGTGGGAAACATACAGTCCAGAAGGTTCTCCCTATGCTGTGTATTGGGAGAACGCTCAGGGCTGTATGTACCCTGATCTTTGAGAAATGACCAACAGGATCTTGCTAATCCTGTCTCTCACCTTTAAACATCTGTGCAGTGTGTACAGTGTGTTCTTAAGCCCTAAGAAATTAATTTCATTGAGAGACATAAGTTATTTTATTGTGGAATAAACCCCAAATCATAATTGAAGGGTAAATGGTAAACATTTATTAGGGGAGATCTTTTATTTATTCTTTATCATTTATGTATGAATATTTGTAATCTTAGATTATTCATTATAACTAGTTTGAATGAATTATATGTACTTTAGAGACCAGTACAGCTCGTTCCTATAGCAATTCAATTAAAACTAACTAGATGATTTAAAAAAAAGGTTTTTTTTTCTTATTGCATTGTTTGTCCTTTAGGCATTCTCTAGGTAGCAGTTTTCTGTTGTGTTATACCTTTCCCTCTCGAATACAATAAAATGAGAATTAAGTAAGTGCTGCAAAATGTAAAGGCAATATTAAGGCAAACTAAAAGGCAGAGATCACTATAGTTAAAGTATTGGTATAATTATTGTATAAGTACAATAAAAGGCTAAAATGTTTATTGCTGCATCTTTTCCCTAACTGGTCTTTTTTACCCATCCTCTTTTTCATTGGAACTGCCTTCCTGGTGTTATCGGTATGAACATCTATGAAAACTGCCACTTAACACGGGAGGAGTTGTTCCATTTGCAGAGGAAGATACTGTAGGTATAGGAGGCTCCTGAGCTGCAAGAAAGTTCTGTGTACACATACAACTGCCCCTTTGCTTTGCTTGCCATGTAACATGTGCATGAGGGAGTCCAATTGCTTTTTTTTGTAGTTGGGGGACACTTTTTTTCTGGGGTCAGTTACTAGGTGCTGAGGTTTCCTGAAGGTCTTTTCTAGTCTCCTGGAATAGACAACACAACATCAGTTGTTTTATGCTGTTTGTTAAGACCAATGTCAAATGTAGCCCTGACTTGGCATTGAAGATAGAGCAGACCTAAAGAAAAGAAACTGCCAAAGGAGCAGCACAACACACCCTCTACTATACTGTATACACACTATTTTAAACAGTTTTATTGTCACAAGCCTTTATAAAGGATAACCTACCTCAGCCTAACCCTCCTCCCTCTCCCCTATTGAAGTACTCTGGATGATGACCTGAACAGCCTTTTTCCCTAGGTTCGCATTAGTCCAAAACGATTCTTACCTAAAATTGTACTCTCCAGGTCTGGTCAGCACAACCTCCTGGCTATGTCCAGGGCCAAGTTGCAAAAATTTGAAGACTCTAGAGTCTATTCCACACCACAGTTCAGACCCGGCTTGATGACTTTAGGTAAGTATTACTTCAGAACTAATGCAGGTGGGGGCTTTAATTGGGAGAGAGTGAGGAGAAGTGGGCTGGAGTTGTCCTGTAAATCGCCACTTGGCAAGGTTCATATAAGAATGTTGTGTTGTATATTTCTGATTTATTATGAGAAAATACATAAGGGAGTCCCCCACCAATGAAAGGCATATGGACAGTCCATCTTTGTTATAGGGGTGTACTACACACTGCCAAGATGTGTCAAGCAAACTTGAGCTCTCCCCTTTCATTTGATTTATTGTTTTCAAATGTAAGATACACTTAATGTGAAGTATTTTCTTTTGGTTTGTCTATAGAATCATCTGAAAAATTTGACCACATCTCAAGGTTTGTGCAGCAGATTTTAATTTCACTTTCAAGGAGCAAACTAATGATATTAATTTACATATTGTTATGTAGGCATAACATAGTAATTGAATTGAGGTTGAATAAAGACATAAGTCCATCAAGTCCAACCCTCCTTTTTAGAGAGGAAGGCAAAAATAAAAAAAAAACGGGGGTGGGGGGGTAATTCCTTCCTGACTCCAAATGGCAATCGGAAAGTATCCCTGTATCAACCAGAACTGCGGTATATGTATTAATACCAGTAATTCTCAATATTTTGTTTGTTTTAGAAACTTATCTAGCCCACTTTTAAAGCTATTCACTGAACTTGCCATTACCCCATCTGCTGGAAGACAGTTCCACGGTTCTCACTGTAAAGAAACCTTTCCTATCCTGAAGATGAAACTTCCCCACTCAAACGTTGCTTCTCTAATGTAAACAGCCCTAACTTGTCAAGATGTCCCTTTTGAATATGGGATTCAAAAACGGCCCCGCATATTCCAAATGAGGCCTTACCAGTGCCTTGTAAAGAGGGAGAATAACTTTATTTATATTGCTACATTTGGGGATTCTGCTTTCCACAATACTGCAATAGTCATGTGTGGGATCGGGGGTGGGTGGTTAATGGTTGTAGTGCGAACTAAAGGTTCGTACACACGTCTGCAGCAGACCTCCAACCCCGCGATCACGACTCAAACCCATGAAGAATGGCTGTTTCAGATGATAGTTGCGCGTATAAATGAACGGTTGGGGGTTGTTCGTCAATCCTGAACGAACGCATACACATGCGCAACTATTGGCCAAATTGCCCGCTCGACGTGGTTGTGAGTCGTGATCAGGGGTGAGAGGTCTGCAGCAAAATCTTAACACAGAGGCAGTTGATGGTCTAACATCTGCATTGTGACAGTCATACAGAGGTGCTGCTAGGTAAAAAGGAAAATGTTTTTTGCTACAGTGTCACCCTTTTCAAAATAGCCGCAGTGAGTTAAAGGCTATGTCCACCCTAAAATTTTATTTTTCATATAAGATCCCCCCTGGGCTCCCAGCCCCAACCGCTACATTTTTTTTTTTAGAAAGCCCCCCAAACTCTACTTACCTCCCCTCGATCCTCCGCCGCGCTCCCGGCCCTCTGCTTGCAAGGAAATGCAAGCAGAGGGGCGGGACCGGCAGCCGCGTCTGTGATTGGCTGAGCGGCAGCAATCAACAGACTCGCTGCCGGCAGCTCACTTGCCGGAGGAAAGATTAGAGGTAAGTAATAGTTTGGGGAGCTTTCTAAAAAAAAAAAAAATATGCGGTTGGGGCTGGGAGACATGGGGGAAATCATTACTGAAGGGGTTTTATGCTAGGGGGAGGGATAGTAGGACGGGAGGGAGAGGGAGGGAGAGGGAGGGGGAGGGAGGGGGGAGAAGGGCTGCAGTACGCATGGCAAAAATCTACCTGAGGCCAGCTAGCAGGCAGTGTCCTATATGGACTCTGCTAGCCTCCTGGTAGTCATTTTTTGGGACTTTGGGGGGGGACTACAGGAGAACCCTATGGAGCTGGGATGTGAGGTAAGGATTAAACTACACTACATGGTGGGGCCAGTAGTTGGGGGGATTATATTTTTGGGGGTGGACATGCCCTTTAAAATGGCATTTTAATAAAACAAAGATCCCTTTCTTTACATTCTTATGATCACCACCTCCCTCGTTTAGGAGGCTAACGAACGACCCCCTGTGACCACTTAGCATATGACACAGGTGAGTATATTTACCTCACGCATGATCCACTGCGGCTCAGTTGAAAATTGCAGACCGCTTCCTTGTTTAGTATACGATAGCATGGATTATTGCGCATGTGTGCTATAGTGAAACTAAACCAGGAAGCGGTCAGGTCTTGTCAACTGAGCCTCGGTGGATCATGCGTGAGGTAAATATACTGTGTCATGCGCTCGGGTGTCGTTCGTTAGCCCATGCATCGGACGTGTGTACAAGGATTAAGTCTAATTGAACCGGCAGCTGTATTTAGTCTGTTTTACTAAAAGCAAAACAGTTCTTAGGCCTACCCTAATAGATTCCATGTGGATCCCTAGAATATGTAGAAACTTTATCTTTTCTAAGTAACCTCATGAAACAAACAAACAAACAAACAAAAAAGCTGTATGTAATTGGAGGTGTAATAAACTGCAGGGTAACAAGCAGCTTTTTAAGTCTTATCAGGGACTTCCATATTGGTTTGCAGACATCTGTATAGAAAATACTCTCATAGAGACAGTGAATACTGGGGTCAGGGTGCCTGGCCCTTTCCAGCCTGATTAAGGGGGCTTAGGACTTGCTTGCTTAATTTTTTTATTTAGTTAGCCAATAAAAGGTATAACAGCTCTACTTCTCTTCTCTTACTTATTGCTAACACGGTACAAACCTCAACTATTGCCTTGGCCCTTTTTAATCTAATGGGCTGTGGACTTTACTAGCAACAACATGGAAGCCTTCTTAAGGCTCGTACACACATGCGATCGCGGGTCCCGAACCCGAGATGCACAATGTGTACCAACGAAAGGTTCGGCCGATAATCAGCCTGTGTGGAGGCGCTCTATAGTTCGAGGATTGGTGAACGGCCGACTTGCCGGACTGTTTCGGCCGTACACATTGGGCATCGCGGGTCCCGCGATCGCACGTGTGTACAAGCCTTAAGTTACAGAATGTATTACTTACATGTATGCAAATTAGTAGAGAAGAGTCTTACAATGTATAGGTGTAACTAGACAAGATTCTAGGGAGAAAAGCTTTCACATTATGATAAAAAATGTAAGTTTAGTTCTCCTTTAATAGCCCAAAAAAAACATCTTTAACACAGAGCCATACCTTCAGCTCTCCTTACCTGCCGGGTTCCAGCGATGCAGTAACTTGGCTAACTGCAGCGCGAGAGTGAGTACTGCACCGCGAGAACTCGGAAGGAAGAGGAGCGCAGAAGGTAAGTATTACATCTCCCTCACTGTTTCTATAAATACAATTTCAAATAAGTCTTCACTTTAATATTAACATAATAATGTTCAAACATTATAATATTTTATTTTTCTGTTTAATCAAGAGGAATGTTTAATGTTTTAGAATTTCGTCTTGTTTTAAAATAATTTTCTGTTTCAAAAGCAGGTACTAGTCTATGCTTCTATAGGTTTCATGTGCATGAAATAAACCATACGGGTGTTTTCTGTACTTTTTAGGCACTCTAAGGCAGAACAAATGTATAATTATCTTCAAGTTGCCAGTGAGGGTGATTATGAGTCTGGTAAGTTACCTTGTAAAAATCCTTTTTTTTTTTTATATTTCTGGTAGTTGATTGGACTATTACTTTCTTCCCCCTTTAAAGCTTTAGAACTCTGGGGCATAAAGTATTTGTTGATTGTGACCAGGATTAAGATTAGTTGCCCCAAAGGCCAAGCGATAACATCCTTGTAATCATAAATTTGGAGCATGCAGCTCTCCTTTTAAAGCTTTGCTTAAAAATAATGCTAAATTGTTCACCCCAAAGCTTTTTGAAAAATCTTTTAAATTCTAAATAATGAAAAAGAAACATTTAAGCAGTAAATATGAATTAGGTGTCACAAATTCTTTATTCTCTTTTAGATACTGGATTTTTTTCTTCAGAAGCCGAAAGTGAAAGTTTGTATCAGGTAACATTTGCGCTCTAGCTTTAAAAATCCCCAGTTGCACGACAGCAGGTACCTAAATAAGTAGAAATAACATAGTGTGTTTACATAGACCTTGGCATCTGAACAGTAGTTCAAAATTACTTGGCAACTTTTACTGTACTTTCGGTTTTAAAGGCTATAGATAAGACTTGTGTTTAATAGAACTTGATGTGGGTGCAACACAGTATTTTATTGGCCTGGATGGTAAATTGAATTATAAATATAATCTGAATAAACCCTGCCCATACCACACCTAAAGCCTGTATTTTTCCTTGGCAGAGGAAACAACCTTTTTATCTAAGACTACTTTCTCCATGAATTGACTTTCAATGCACTGTTCTAAATTCCCCTATTAGGGATGGGTTTCCTACAAAATAAAAAGAGTAGTGAACAAGAAGGAGGGCGGGGGCGGTCTCAGCTGTGTGGTAAAAAGTTTGTCAGGGGGTAGACATACAATTTCAGTTACTGTGTATGAATTCATACATATTTTAGCAGGTAACTTACTTTCCACATTCAGTAAATAGTAAAATATATTTTTATCTAGTTTTGGATAGAAAGCTGCTCTGAGCTAATATGTTGTTTTATTCATATTAGAATCACACGGATGACATACAATGCAGGTAAAAAAAAGGGGGGGGGAACAAATTACATGTATATTTACATAATATGAATTTTATTTAAAATCTGTAAAATAAATTGACTTCTCTCAAGTTTAAAATGAGCCCAGGATTTGCCCCTTTTTGTCAAGCTGAACAGAAATTATAGCATAACAAAAAACTCCAACAGCACCATTGTTCTTCAGGAAGCCCCCTCCATGCTTTCTGAGGGCAGGTGACTAATTACTAAATGTCATGCCATTAGTGCCCAAACTGCCCATCCTTAAATTTCTGAATCTTTTGGTTTCTTCCCTTCATCACCAGGGAGTGCACCTGAGCTGTGGGTGAAATCTGCCTCTATGTGTAATAATAGGAAACTGGCCTTGGGAAATCACCCAGTCTGCCGTGCATTTGTAACGCATTGACATTGTCCAGGCTTGTCTTTATCTGCTATTGATTTACAATGATATGTTTTAGTTAAACTTAATTTGCAGTTTGAAGTAGCAATGTAGTAAGCGATTCTATCACATTTAATTTGCTAGTAATTAGTTTTGCACATATTGAGGACCACAAATAAAATTTTGTTCTCAAACCACATACCAAGTTATTTGCTTTTTCTTGGTAGGGTTTTAAAAAATCTGTGGTTCATTTCAATATGAAAGTTCAGATCCAAAAATAACTGTATAGTCTATGCTATATACAGTCGCAGAATCAAGGTACAAATATATTTAATATTTCTTAAAGAAGCTTTGGTAAATATCTGTGAAGCTAATAGTTTCATGATCCTGATGTAAATCTAGACCTGCATTTAACATGTTATTCTGTCTCAAGGTATGATCACAGGAGGAGGTAGAATATGAAAATAACAGTACTGAGGTGTGCAAGCCGAAAACCCAAAAAGACAACATGGTAACAGACTCATTTATCCTTATTATTATGTGATTGTTTATTTTAATTTAATATTTAACAGGGAAAATGGATTTTATATCAGCACTTGCATAGTTGCAAGTTATCAACTAGTAACCCAGTAACTGACTAATATTTTTATTTAGTGCCACTGTACAGTAACACAGTAATGCAGCGGTTTGACCATCCCAATTCCCAGGATTCTAATATCCACTGCTACATTTTCGATTTAATTTACAATTTATTTGTGGTTTTACTGAAGTCCTTGACACAGACCCTTGTGTCTGTATTTGTCAGCAGTGATTCATATTCTATTGCTGGTCTTACTGCATTAGCATCAGATTTAAGACCTATGTTGCTGTCTGCTACCACTAAAGCTTGCAATGTACAGTATACTTCCATTTTTAAATTACTATTAGAAATGTTTCTGCCAAGCATTAACATGTTATTTTCCCATAATCCATTCTATCCAAGTACACCGTTCCATTCATCTTTTTCAATACCCTATGATTAATCCCCACAATTTTTTTTCAATAGTGTCTGATATTGTTTGTTGTACCTACTATTTGGTTATGATACATACAGTATATAGTCCAAATATACAACAGAGACTGTATGGCCACCTTCAGACTCGGAAAGGAAGATTTATAAAGGCCATGTTTTTATTCCTGTTTAGGACTTATAGTAATAGTACAAAACTAGGTTTATATGTAATGTTTTATTTCCATAACTTCTATTAAGGTAGATGAAATTATTATTGAAAGAATTGAAAAAGTTGTCACTTAGACCTTTATGATATGTCAATTTACAACTTTATTGGTTTTTTTCATTTGTGGAGTTTAGATATCTAAATTAGAAAAGATTGTTTATAGAGGAACTATTCATGAAGAATCCACTGAAAGAAAACACAAAGGAGGTAATAATAAAAGAATTAGCATAAAAAATTGCCATGATAGGATGTTAATAGCAATACATTTTAACGGAAACTTTGTGTATAAAGCTTACTTGCTTAAGACATTGGACACCAATATACACACAAAAAGAGCAACTATAACGAAAAAATTACTTTGCCTCATCTTAATCTTTAAATTACTACATGTAAGTAGCCTTTAATGGGCCCATGCATGGACCAATCCTGATAGTACAATAAATTGTACGATTGGGATTGATCCAATAAAATGTTCCTGTTGGCCAGATAGGAAGGAAAATCGATGATCACCCATACAAAAACCGCAAATGTATGATTTCAGATATACAATACGTACGACCAGGATTGGTGCGTGTATAGCCTCCTTTACTCTGAGCTGTGTGTGTTGATGCATACCTCCAGTACTTAAAGGGCAAATCCAGTCCTCAAATAAAAATTTACTTACAAGTAAATCACCCCCCAACCCAATAAACTGTAATAGTTTTAAATCCGAAATATGTCTAATCTGAAATCCTGCACAATATCATTTTGCCCCTATTTCTGCTCCCTGGTTCTTCCAGTTATTTACTGTCCGTTATGGATTGGACAGTTGACATCGCAGCCAATGACTGAATACCAATCTCCTAGCTGCCTCCTCTGAGCATGCTCAGGCTCAATACCGGGTCACTAAATTGCTCAGCTTACATGAGGCATCCTGAAGCATAGCAGGCATTCAGTAATGAATTCAGAGGACAAAATAGGATATATATCATATTTTAACATATTTTAAAGAGGCCATTCTTTCTAAAATATGTTATTATGAGGGTAGAGTTATCCTTTTAATTTGCTCAAACTCCGTATCCCCCCCCCTACCTCTCTTAACTGACATTTCCTTCTATCTGGCCAGACTTTCTGTGAGGGCAATTATGCTCAGTAATTGCAATTTACACATACCAACTGTCACCATTTCAGCAAAACTGCACACACCAGACAGGGGCAAGCTCAGGATTTTGATGGGGTGGGGGGGGTGGGGGGTCCTGAATGGGTTGCCACAGAACAAGCCCTGTAGGAAGTTCATGATCAAATACATCCATATATCATATTATATATGGATCATAAAATATTACAGATTCTCTACTTGCCATAATTCTAATGACAGTTAGCCAATACAGATATCCCCTTCATTTTTGTTATAAAGTATATTCATTAAAGTTGGGTACACACAAGCAATTTTGGCCCTGCCGACCGATATCTCCATGTTTCAGGCCGATAAATCAGAGGTGATTTCCTTGATCAGATGAACGTGCAATTGTTATGCAATATCTAACAGTCTATGTAACAATCTATGGGCACCAGGAGAATTAGAACAGCAAACTGCACCGAGCAGGCAGAAAGGGGGGATTCCAGGCACCTGTAATCCTCACCCCAAACATGCTCCTGCCAGAAGAGTTTATGATAATGAAGAACTTGATTGACAGCTGAAATATAAAATGGTTCAGATTGAAAATAGGGCACAGATCAACAAATAAATGGTACAGTGATAGAGTTGAGAAGAATTATACTTTCCAGTAATAGGCAATTTTAAGGAAATCAAGACACAAGATTACCAGAGATAGAATACGATCACTGCTACAGTTACTATATACAACATTTTGCATATCTCCGCCCCTTGTTCTGGGGAACCTAGAAGTAAGCAATTATTTCTTGTTTCTTAGGTTTTGTGGGCAATGCTAGTCATATAGCATGAGCCTGCAAGATACCTTCTGTTATAAGAAGGCTCTGCTCCATTTTTACAATAGAAAACTTTTTATGGATCAATAATAAAATATTGGGTTTGCATGGGGTTTACAGTGGCCTGTGCCACTTACAAATGATTTCAGAAGAATCGCAGCTCGCCCATTACAATATTCATTTGATTAAGTTTCACTCTAAATATATATATAAATACATATACATACAAATATATATATATATATATATATATATATATATACACACACACACTGTGGAAATTATGTGAGTATGTTTTGCTAGGTAATTATTTTTATTGAAAGCTCTTTTCAGTGATGCCCACACAAAGTGCACAAACATGCAAGTGATTCGGGATCTGTCTGCCTCTCTCTTATGCCTATAGCTGTTAAGCTGTAGGGCCAGAGAGATGCTACTTACATGCGTTTAGCCAGTAGGTATAAGGATCCATTCTGAACTTGCTCTCCCTTTCCACTCCCAGCAAGTATCCAGGGGGAGGCTCTAATGGGATAAGTCTAAAAGTCCCCAGGCAACCCCACCAAATAATATGATCAAACACACACATACTCTCCCATTTCTATTTGACCTGCCAGCTTTTCACATGTTTAAAAACTACAACTCCCAGCATTTCGTGGTTGCACAGAATGCTGGAAATTTTTATTTTTTATACATCCTGGAATAAAGCCCCTTTACTGACTTACAGACATTAAAAGCCCGTGCTTTAGCGATTTCTACCCAAGGGTTTGAATATGCACATGTTTAAAAACTACAACTCACAGCATTCCCTGGTTGCACAGAATGCTGGAAAATGTATCCCAGTGAATGCTGGGAGTTGTAGTTTTTAAACATGTGAAAACATCAACACCTATGCTTTATATCATTACCCTGTATTGCATCTTAATACATTCATTAGCCAATGGACATAAAGAAGAAACGTACTGCTAACATGGAATGCTGTGAGTTGTAGTTTTTAAACATGTGCCTAGTAAAACCCTTGGGTAGGAATCGCTAAAGCATGGGCTTCAACACCTATACTCTATATCATAACAAGACATATATCATGTCTGTAAGTCAGTAAAAGGGCTTTATTCCAGGATGTATGAAAAATAAAATTTTCAGCATTCTGTGCAGCCAGGGAATGCTGGAAGTTGTAGTTTTTAAACATGTGAAAAGTTCAACACCCATGTTCTATATCATTATCTGTATTGCATCTTGATAACTTCATTAGCCAATGGACATAAAGAAGAAACTTACTGCTAACAGAATGCTGGAAGTTGTAGTTTTCAAACATGTGAAAGGTCCTACGTTCAACACCCCTGCTCTATACCATTAGGCTGTAATACATCTGGATACATGCCTTACTTAAAGGACATTAAGAAAAAACTTATTACAAGCAGCTAATGCTGAGATTTGTAGTTTTCAAACATGTGAACAGACAGATCCCGAATCACTTGCATGTTTGTGCACTTTGTGTTGGTATCACTGAAAGCATGACCCCGAGCTTAAAAAGAAAAAAACACCTAACAAAACATACACACATAATTTCCACTGTTCCACTGTGCACCAACGGGCACACTTTTGCTAGTATGTATAGTGTGTGTGTGTATATATGTATAAGGAACCTATTGGTCAACACAGATCTTCCTCAGACAACCAAGTCGTATAACCAAGGGAAACCGGGTTGTTTTAGGTGCCCAAATTGCACCACCTGCAATGGGATGTTATCAGGGACCTCACTTCCACATCCACATACAGGCAAACGCATCAAAATCAAGGGACATTATTCATGTACCAGCTGCAATATTATATATTACATCACATGCCCATGTGGCATGTATTATATAGGAAAGACCTCGACCACTTTCAAGGAACGCATGGCCAACCACCGTATGTCCATTAGACAAGTTTTAGCTGACAAGGATAGAAATCTCCAGAGCAAATACGGCGATATGGCTGTGGCCAAGCACTGTAGTCTTTTCAATCATTTCATTAGCAGTTTGCGATGGATGATCATAGATGGTCTACCTGTCAGTAGGATACAAAAAGATGATACTGAGAAGATACTTCTGAGACGTGAAGCCAAATGGATACACCAACTGGGAACTTTAACACCACGTGGCCTTAATGAACAGTGGTCTTTACAATGTTTTTTATGAACTTTAGATATCTGTGCTTTGATTTGCTCTATTAAGCTCAACGCTGTGGCTCTCATAACGAGTTTGCCCGACCTGTCTGTTGACCCCTGATTATTTCCCCCTCAGAGCCCCACTTTTATATAAGCAACACGTTGCTCACTTATTAGCAGTCTTTTAGTCATTTTGACGCTCAGTCTCCATACATACCCAGGGTTCCGTTATTTGATTAATAATGCATACATCTCCTATTTGATCCCATTAGTATACGGCCCATCCATAAGCTATTGAATTGCCGATTGTTGGTAACCTTCAGCGTTTCTAGCATTTATTTATCTATATTATATACTCTCAGTCCCAATGAATTGTTGTCATCCATTAGTGCTCTTAGTGTTAATTAACTTTAGTCTATCGTATTTGTAATATTCTTTAAAGTGTCCCCACATGTGCTTTTGAGCCACTGTTGTGTTTTACAACTTCAGTAGAGTCCCTCATAGATGCTTGTTTTTATCTGTTTTTATGTATTTATCGCGTTAGCACTTATCACTTTAGTACACTGTGGTGTGTCCTTTATGTCCATTCTTACTGCTCCAGGTGTTATCTGGCACGATATTACATTTGGATACTTTGTTGCTTTCTAATTGGACGAGTTACGGCTCGTTTTCCCTGCATGACGTTATTCCGACACACCCCATTTCCTCATTGGCCTTTGGACTACACACCTCTCTGTTCCGATTGGCCATTGTCACAATTGCACTTATGACTCACATCTATGCAGTCTCACGGATTGGATGTTTTAGGCATTTAAACTATTGTTGCACAATCCTCAGATGTTCTGAAGACGGCCCCATTGACGGGGCGGAAACATGTCAACCACCATGTCCAAATAAACACGTATGCTGTTTGTGAAGCCCTGCGAGTGCCTCCGTTTCTCTCTAGGTTATATATATATATATAATATATATATATATATATATATATATATATATATATATATAATATATATAATATACACACAAATCTAGGGATATGCTGCTCAAACCTTTATTCAAAATACAGGTGCGGTGCAACGGAGGACCGGCAATTTATACATTACAACAAAGACTCCAGCCACTCAACCTACACATACAATTATAAATGAATAGGGTAAAAGAATTAACATGTATATCTAAGCAACTAAGGGTAATCACCGATATATATATCACAAAAGATGATTGCACTCCATAAAATTAAAGTATATATACTTGCTCTGGTGCAGTCCCAAAATCATAGAGACCATAGATACCCATAACCAGTAATCGACGACTCACAGGACTCTTCAATAGCCATACAAAAGTATGTTTTTATAAAGCAATTCTAAGGAGCCTTCCTGCATCTATTTCAATTTATGAAATCCTGTATAAATTTTTTTTTATAAATGTTATACATTATGATAATTAATGATAATTAATTAATTAAACTTGGCTGTGATTATAGGTTAGTTAAGTAGGGGTAATTAACATGGAGGAAAGCACTTGCATTAACTTTCCATAAACTGTATAATGGTCCTCATTCTTGATCACCAGTTGATCCAGTTAATCATTCATACAGTTTCCTAAGATTAGAAGAAAAGAGTTTCAGGCATGAAAAGGTTCAATTACAGTAAAGAAGTGGTTGTACTAGCAGATTCATTCAAAGTTTGAAGGAAGAGCTAAATAATAAATTCAGTGTTCCTGATATTATTACATATGGTTTCACCCAGGGTTATTTTTGTTTGTCAATTGGAGTTTTGAGGGTATTTTCAATCTTGCTGGTATGTGTGAAGGTTCTCATTCATCCAGGTCATGGTATATCTGTTGTATTCAATTAGATCAACTGGACTTGAAATGATGTTTCTTGAAGACGTTTGTCCTAGTCATCCGACTGGCTTCTCAGTCATTCTGAATTGAGAAAGCCAGTCGGATGACTAGCGAAACGTCTTCAAGACTACATTTCAAGTCCAGTTGATCTAATTGAATACAACAGATATAATCTTGGTGGTAAACTTGATGATGCTTTAGATTAGGCCTTTCTCTTATTCATTTAGATTAGCTAGGTAGGCATTATTTGTAAAGCAAAAGGTTACACAAAGGGCAATATTTTAGCACCATTTGATCCATTATCCAAAATTTAAGTAGTGACACGTTACAACCAACTGGTCATTCATGAAAATTGGCTTTGCTTGTAAAAAAAATATTGACCTTACCACTTAAATTACTGTTTGACATAGTGCCACTCAGTAAATCTATTGGTAAATTTGTCGGAGGAAATCTCAGGCCTAAATTGGCCTGTGTGTATCAGACAATCAGGGAGATTCAATAAGTTAATCTTCAAGATAAGATAAGTTCGTATCATTAAAAATGGTGCTAATTTTCCCCAATCAATCAGATAATATTTAACATTTGAAAGCTAACATCTGATTGGTTGGGGCAAAATTAGCACCATTTTTAACAATAAAACCTTTAATTGAATAACCCTATGATCCAATAAAATGTCCTGTTGGCCAGATAGAGGAAAAATCGTATGATCACCCCCCAAAACCGCAAATTGTATGATTTCAAGATATCACAATATCGTACGACCAGGATTGGTGCGTGTATAGCCTCCTTTACTCTGAGCTGTGTGTGTTGATGCATACCTCCAGTACTTAAAGGGCAAATCCATCCCTCAAATAAAAATTTACTTACAAGTAAATCACCCCCCAACCCAATAACTGTATAGTTTTAAATCCAATATGTCTAATCTGAATCCTGCCACATATCATTTTGCCCCTATTTCTGCTCCCTGGTTCTTCCAGTTATTTACTGTCCGTTATGGATTGGACATTTGACATCGCAGCCAATGACTGAATACCAATCTCCTAGCTGCCTCCTCTGAGCATGCTCAGGCTCAATACCGGGTCACTAAATTGCTCAGCTTACATGAGGCATCCTGAAGCATAGCAGGCTTCATTAATGAATTCAGGGACAAATAGGATATATATCATATTTTAACATATTTTAAAGAGGCCATTCTTTCTAAATATGTTATTATGAGGGTAGAGTTATCCTTTTAATTTGCTCAAACTCCGTTACCCCCCCCCTACCTCTCTTAACTGACATTTCCTTCTATCTGGCCAGACTTCTGTGAGGGCAATTATGCTCAGTAATTGCAATTTACACATACCAACTGTCACCATTTCAGCAAAACTGCACACACCAGACAGGGGCAAGCTCAGGATTTTGAGTGGGTGGGGGGGGTGGGGGTCCTGAATGGGTTGCAAAACAGCCCTGTAGGAAGTTCATGATCAAATACATCCATATATCATATTATATATGGATCATAAATATTACAGATTCTCTACTTGCCATAATTCTAATGACAGTTAGCCAATACAGATATCCCCTTCATTTTTGTTATAAAGTATATTCATTAAAGTTGGGTACACCAAGCAATTTTGGCCCTGCCGACCGATATCCATGTTTCAGGCCGATAAATCAGAGGTGATTTCCTTGATCAGATGAACGTGCAATTGTTATGCAATTCTAACAGTCTATGTAACAATCTATGGGCACCAGGAAATTAGAACAGCAAACTGCACCGAGCAGGCAGAAAGGGGGGATTCCAGGCACCTGTAATCCTCACCCCAAACATGCTCCTGCCAGAAGAGTTTATGTAATGAAGAACTTGATTGACAGCTGAAAATAAATGGTTCAGATTGAAAATAGGGCACAATCAACATAAATGGTACGTGATAGAGTTGAGAAGAATTATACTTTCCAGTAATAGGCAATTTTAAGGAAATCAAGACACAAGATTACCAGATAGAATACGATCACTGCTACAGTTACTATATACAACTTTTGCATATCTCCGCCCCTTGTTCTGGGGAACCTAGAAGTAAGCAATTATTTCGTTTCTTAGGTTTTGTGGGCAATGCTAGTCATATAGCATGAGCCTGCAGGATACCTTCTTTTATAAGAAGGCTCTGCTCCATTTTTACAATAGAAAACTTTTTATGGATCAATAAAAAATATTGGGTTTACATGGGGTTACAGTGGCCTGTGCCACTTACAATGATTTCAGAAGAATCGCAGCTCGCCCATTACAATATTCATTTATAAGTTTCACTCTAAATAGTAGCAAAAACTCCACTCCACTCCACTCCAAGTATATATATATATATATATATATATATATATAATAATATTAATATATTATATATATATATATATATATATTATATATATATTACACACACACTGTGGAAATTATGTGAGTATGTTTTGCAGGTAATTATTTTTTTTGAAAGCTCTTTTCAGTGATGCCCACACAAGTGCACAAACATGCATGATTCGGGATCTGTCTGCCTCTCCTCTTATGCCTATAGCTGTTAAGCTGTAGGGCCAGAGAGATGCTACTTACATGCGTTTAGCCAAGGTATAAGGACCATTCTGAACTTGCTCTCCCTTTCCACTCCCAGCAAGTATCCAGGGGGAGCTCTAATGGGATAAGTCTAAAAGTCCCCAGGCAACCCCACCAATAATATATCAAACACACACATACTCTCCCATTTCTATTTGACCTGCCGCTTTCACATGTTTAAAAACTACAACTCCCAGCATTTCGTGGTTGCACACAATGCTGGAAATTTATTTTTATACATCCTGGAATAAAGCCCCTTTACTGACTTACAGACATTAAAGCCCGTGCTTTAGCGATTTCTACCCAAGGGTTTGAATACACATGTTTAAAAACTACAACTCACAGCATTCCCTGGTTGCACAGAATGCTGGAAATGTATCCCAGTGAATGCTGGAGTTGTAGTTTTAAACATGTAAAACATCAACACCTATGCTTTATATCATTACCCTGTATTGCATCTTAATACATTCATTAGCCATGGACATAAAGAAGAACCGTACTGCTAACATGGAATGCTGTAGTTGTAGTTTTTAAACATGTGCCTAGTAAAACCCTTGGGTAGGAATCGCTAAAGCATGGGCTTCAACACCTATACTCTATATCATAACAAGACATATATCATGTCTGTAAGTCAGTAAAAGGGCTTTATTCCAGGATGTATGAAAAATAAAATTTTCAGCATTCTGTGCAGCCAGGGAATGCTGGAAGTTGTAGTTTTTAACATGTGAAAAGTTCAACACCCATGTTCTATATCATTATCTGTATTGCCATCTTGATAACTTCATTAGCCAATGGACATAAGAAAAACTTACTGCTACAGAATGCTGGAAGTGTAGTTTTCAAACATGTGAAAGTCCTACGTTCAACACCCCTGCTCTATACCATTAGGCTGTAATACATCTGGATACATGCCTTACTTAAAGGACATTAAGAAAAAACTTATTACAAGCAGCTAATGCTGAGATTTGTAGTTTTCAAACATGTGAACAGACAGATCCCGAATCACTTGCATGTTTGTGCACTTGTGTTGGTATCACTGAAAGCATCCCCGAGCTTAAAAAGAAAAAAACACCTAACAAAACATACACACATAATTTCCACTGTTCCACTGTGCACCAACGGGCACACTTTTGCTAGTATGTATAGTGTGTAATATATATATATATTATATTATATATATTATAATATATATATATATATATTGCAGTATATGTAAGTGTGTGTGTGTATATATGTATAAGGAACCTATGGTCACCACAGATCTTCCTCAGACAACCAAGTCGTATAACCAAGGGAAACCGGGTTGTTTTAGTGCCCAAATGCACCACCTGCAATGGATGTTATCAGGGACCTCACTTCCACATCCACATACAGGCAAACGCATCAAAATCAAGGGACATTATTCATGTACCAGCTGCAATATTATATATTACATCACATGCCCATGTGGCATGTATTATATAGGAAAGACCTCGACCACTTTCAGGGAACGCATGGCCAACCACCATATGTCCATTAGACAAGCTTTAGCTGAGAAGGATAGAAATCTCCAGAGCAATACGGCGATATGGCTGTGGCCAAGCACTGTAGTCTTTCAATCATTCCATTAGCAGTGCGAAATCTACCTGTCAGTAGGATACAAAAAGATGATACTGAGAAGATACTTCTGAGACGCGAAGCCAAATGGTACACCAACTGGGAACTTTAACCCACCACGTGGCCTTAATGAACAGTGGTCTTTACAATGTTTTTATGAACTTTAGATATCTGTCTTTGATTTGCTCTATTAAGCTCAACCTGTGACTCTCATAACGAGTTTGCCCGACCCGTCGGTTGACCCCTGATTATTTCCCCCTCAGAGCCCCACTTTTATATAGAACACGTTGCTCACTTATTAGCAGTCTTTTAGTCATTTTGACGCTCAGTCTCCATACATACCCAGGGTTCCGTTATTTGAGTAATAATGCATACATCTCCAATTTGATCCCATTAGTATACGGCCCATCCATAAGCTATTGAATTGCCGATTGTTGTTAACCTTCAGCGTTCCTAGCATTTATTTATCTATGTCCATTGTATATATTATATTCTCTCAGTCCCAATGAATTGTTGTCATCCATTAGTGCTCTTAGTGTTAATTAACTTAAGTCTATCGTATTTGTAATATTCTTTAAAGTGTCCCCTCATGTGCTTTTGAGCCACTGTTGTGTTTTACAACTTCAGTAGAGTCCCTCATAGATGCTTGTATTTATCGCATTAGCACTTATCACTTTATTGCACTTCATCACACTGTGGTGTGTCCTTTATGTCCATTCTTTCTGCTCCAGGTGTTATCTGGCACTATATTACATTTGGATACTTTGTTGCTTTCTAATTGGACAAGTTACGGCTCGTTTTCCCTGCATGACGTTATTCCGAAACACCTCTTTTCCTCATTGCCCTTTGGACTACACACCTCTCACAATTGGCCATCGTCACAATTGCACTTATGACTCACATCTATGCAGTCTCACGGACTGGATGTTTTAGGCATTTAAATTATTGTTGCACGATCCTCAGATGTTCTGAACACGGCCCCATTGACGGGGCGGAAACATGTCAACCACCATGTCCAAATAAATATATATATATATATATACACACAAATCTAGGGATATGCTGCTCAAACCTTTATTCAAAAATACAGGTGCGGTGCAACGGAGGACCGGCAATTTATACATTACAACAAAGACTCCAGCCACTCAACCTACACATACAATTATAAATGAATAGGGTAAAAGAATTAGACATGTATATCTAAGCAACTAAGGGTAATCACCTGATATATATATCACAAAAGATGATTGCACTCCATAAAATTAAAGTATATATACTTGCTCTGGTGCAGTCCCAAAATCATAGAGACCATAGATACCATAACCAGTAATCGACGACTCACAGGACTCTTCAATAGCCATACAAAAGTATGTTTTTATAAAGCAATTCTAAGGAGCCTTCCTGCATCTATTTCAATTTATGAAATCCTGTATAAATTTTTTTTTATAAATGTTATACATTTATGATAATTAATGATAATTAAATTAATTAAACTTGGCTGTGATTATAGGTTAGTTAAGTAGGGGTAATTAACATTGGAGGAAAGGCACTTGCATTAACTTTCCATAAACTGTATAATGGTCCTTACATTCTTGATCACCAGTTGATCCAGTTAATCATTCATAGCAGTTTCCTAAGATTAGAAGAAAGAGTTTCAGGCATGAAAAGGTTCAATTACAGTAAAGAAGTGGTTGTACTAGCAGATTCATTCAAAAGTTTGAAGGAAGAGCTAAATAATAAATTCAGTGTTCCTGATATTATTACATATGGTTTCACCCAGGGGTTATTTTTGTTGTCAATTGGAGTTTTGAGGGTATTTTCAATCTTGCTGGTATGCTTGTGAAGGTTCTCATTCATCCAGGTCATGGTATATCTGTTGTATTCAATTAGATCAACTGGACTTGAAATGATGTTTCTTGAAGACGTTTGTCCTAGTCATCCGACTGGCTTTCTCAAGTCATTCTGAATTGAGAAAGCCAGTCGGATGACTAGCGAAACGTCTTCAAGAACTACATTTCAAGTCCAGTTGATCTAATTGAATACAACAGATATAATCTTGGTGGTAAACTTGATGATGCTTTAGATTAGGCCTTTCTCTTATTCATTTAGATTAGCTAGGTAGGCATTATTTGTAAAGCAAAAGGTTACACAAAGGGCAATATTTTAGCACCATTTGATCCTTACCAAAATTTAAGTAGTGACACGTTACAACCAACTGGTCATTCATGAAAATTGCTTTGCTTGTAAAAAAATATTGACCTTACCACTTAAATTACTGTTTGACATGTGCCACTCAGTAAATCATTGGTAAATTTGTCGGAGGAATCTCAGGCCTAAATTGGCCTGTGTGTATCAGACAATCAGGGAGATTCAATAAGTTAATCTTCAAGATAAGATAAGTTCGTATCATTAAAAATGGTGCTAATTTTCCCCAACCAATCAGATATTATTTAACATTTGAAAGCTAACATCTGATTGGTTTGGGGCAAAATTAGCACCATTTTTAACAATAAAACCTTTAATTGAATAACCCTGTTTATCGTTTATATTTTAGTTATACACTATAACTATGTTGCACTGTTACATTTTAGAAATGCAAAAAAATGTTTATTTTATAACATGATTCTATCCTCTTAATTTGCAGATTTATCCGACGATACCTATGATGACATCAGTGTTAAATCAAACGTGTCAGTAGGATCAGGTTTTTTTTTATTGGCTTTAAAAGCAGATCCATGCAAAATATTAACCAAATGGTTATTAAAAAAATTTCCATACATATGAAGCAAAAAGCTGCTACCATACCAATACTCCCAATCCATTTGCACATTCACAGGGGTTCCATGAGCATGACATATATCAATTAGAGTCCGGTCAAGTTGCCATCATTTGTAAAATTTAATTTAAACAATATCTAAATCCATGTCCATAAAGCACCTGCTATTTGGTTTTAGGATTTTTTCCTCTTAATTTCTATAGGTAAAATAATGAGTTGAAGAATTAATTTCTCAAAGCATCAACTTCTGTTATCCTAAATTCAGACAAGTGATATAATAAACAGTTTGTCTAGATGATGTTTTTGTTTTGTTTTTTTACCATCAATTAGGTCTGTAGGAAAATTAAAAGGTTTGGTAACTTTTTTTAAAAAAGAGAAATCGAAAGAAAAAAACAAGAAAGAAAACACCAGGTTTGTATCTCCTCATTAATTTAATACAATAGAACATATTATACCAATTGATAATGTACTACCTCCATGTAAGATACATGCGTGCAGGGAAGCATCTGATCTGGAACTTCTATTGCGTAGTGTATCTGTATCTTTATTTATATAGCACAACCTGGGGATGCAACGCTGAACACTTTATTACTAATTTATGCATTTTAGCTTATTCCTTCCCCCCCTTTTTTCTGTATAAACACATGCTGTATATAGATGTAATAAAAATGCCTGAAAACCTAATTATTAAAACTAATCCCTTGTCTAAGTGATTTCTTCACTGAAAACAACATCATTGCACGAAAAGCTTCCACTAAAAAAAACAAAATCAAAACCTACCCATTCCTCCTTCCCATCAGCCCAGAGAGGACTATAAAGTAGTTGATTGGAGAGTTGCTCTGATTCCCCTAATGCAGGGCCTTGCAGCCCTCCAGATGTTTCAAAACTACAACTCCAGCATTCTCTGGTTGCTTCATGCAGGGAATGCTGGAAGTTGTGGTTTTGAAACAACTGGAGGGCTCTCAAGTTTGATATGTCTGCTGAAATTTGTTAAAACAATTTTTTTATAAATATTGTAACATATATAATCTTTGTTGATTATTAAGTTTATACTTTTTAGCATAGAAGGATGTTATCTAAGTTGGGTTATTATATCCATGCCCAGTTTGTTTTGGCTCATAAAGTATCTTTAAACCTAATTGGGACTCTGCAATCTCACTTGAAATCATCAATTTATAATAGAGCAGAATTTGCTAACTGGGAAATTCCACCAATTACCTGCCCATTAATAAAGTCATGAACTGAAAAAAGTCAACCTATAGGTAACTGTGATACACAGGATATGTTCCAGGAAGCCCTGTGAAACAGTTAATTAAAAGAGAGTTTAAATGGAAATTCAATGGAAAATATTTTTAAAATTCTTAGTTCATATTCTACATACCTAGTTATTCTACATATTCTCTTCCATTTTGAAAAATCAGTTAAAAGGACATGTCCACCCCTACAACTATACATTAACCCACTACTGGCCCCACTATGTAGTCTTGAAAAATCCATCCATCCCTGCTCCAAATGGCTGCCCTGCAATGTCCCTCCAAAGTCCTAAAAAGTAAAGAGCAGGAGCCTGGCTGTGTTCCATAATGTCTCTGCCTCCTGTCTCTCCTCCAGGAGAAGCTCTTCCACCCCCTCCCATTTTTCTCCCCCTATTTCCAAGCCCCTTTTCTGTAGTGTAGTGCTCCCAATCCCACCCTCAACCGCTGTTTTATATGTAAAAAAAAAACAATTCAAACATTACTTACTTTCCTTCATTCCCCCAACGTTCTGTAATGCCTGCTGCCGCGTCCAGGATTGGCCTCTCAGCCTATCACGGATGACGCTGCAGGTCCGGCCCCCTGCTTGGAGTTTCAGCATGCAGAGGGCCAAGATTACAGCGCCGGGGGAATGAGGGAAAGTAAGTAATATCAGGATTGGTTTTTTTACATATAAACATGGGGTTTGGGGGTGGGATAGAGAGTACTATCTATCCCTAAAAATTGTCAATCTAAGGGTGGACATGACCTTTAAAATGATCCTTACCTTACATCCCAGCTCCTTATGGTTCTTCTGCAGTGTCTTTCTAAAGTCCAGGAAACCGAGTAGTAGCTGTCTTCCTGTGGGAAAGGTTTCCGCCTCTGATGCAACCTCTCAGTTGTTTCAGGCATGCACAGGGGAGCCCTTTCCCCACCCTCCCTCCCACTATCCGGATCCATCCTCTGAGATGAATAGTTCTATCAAAAATTCCTTTAAGCATAATGTAGCTCCCCTTTGCCCAGACCCAAAATGCCACAATATTTTTTTTAAAAAAAAATCAATATAAATCATACTTGCATGCCTTTGTTCCCGTAGCATCTCTATTTCCGGCAGCTGCCGGCATACCGGTCCGGCCTCTGTTTGCAACTTCCTGCAAACAGGGTGCCGCGAGCAGCGCACCGCAGGAGTGAAGGCATGTAAGTTTGATTCAAATTTGATTTTTAAAGAACTAATACAGCGTTTAAGTCTGGACAGAGGAAGGTACATTATATTAAGTTTGATTTTGGGGTGGACATGCCCTTTAAATGTATACCCCTTGCTATTCCCTGCTATTTACATTAGTGTACAGACATTTCAGGTTCTGTAACATCGTAATTGAGGTTGAATAAAGACATGTGTCCATCTTTTCACCCTACCTAACAGTTGATCCAGAGGAAGGACAAAAAAAATCAGCTAAAAAGGGGGGGGGAAGGATCCTTCCTGACTCCAAATGGCAATCAGAAAGTATCCCTGGATCATCCAGAACTACAATATATGTATTAATACCAGTAATTCTCAATATTATATTGTATCCCCATACCAACAAGAACTGCAGTATATTAATTAATACCAGTAATCCTCAATATTTAATTGTATCCCCGTACCAACCAGAACTACAGTATATGTATTAATACCAGTAATTCCCAATAATATATTGTATCCCTGTACCAACCAGAATTACAGTATATGTATTAATACTAGTAATTCTCAATATTATATAGTATCCCTATACCAACCAGAACTACAGTATATGTATTTATACCAGTAATTCTCAATATTATTTAGCTTTAGAAACTTATCTAGCCTACTTCTAAAGCTATTCAATGAACTTGCCATTACCACATCGGCTGGAAGACAGTTCCACAGTTTTAACATTCTCACTGTAAAGAAACCTTTCCTAACCTGAAGATAAAACTTCTTTTCTTACAATCTTAAAGGATGTCCACGTGTCCTCTGATATGACCAATTAGTACCAGAGAGTTTATTGAATGGCCTATTAATATATTTGTAAAAAGTGATATCCCCACGCAAACATCGCTTCTCTAATGTAAACTGTCCTAACTTGTCTAATCTGCCTGCATAGTCAAGCCCCTCCATTCCCTTTATTATTTAGATGCCCTTCTCTGAGCTGCTTCCATTTCCAAGATGTCCCTTTTGTATATGTGATTCCAAAACTGCACCACATATTTCAAATGAGGCCTTACCAGTGCCTTGTACAGAAAGAGTATGTTTTTTTTCTCTTGCTAGCTCTAATTGTTGCTGCCTGGCATTGTTTGCTACAGCTAAGTTGTTATCAGGAATCAAAGTGGTTGCACCTGTGACACCAGGCAAAATTAGCTGGCCCCATGCCTTCCAACTGCTCCAGCCAGGCAATTAACTTGAATATCACAACATAAAGAATGGAAGGAGGTCCAAACAGTACTGTGACTGCAAAAGCAAACATGTCGCAATAAAAAGTTTTTTGCTTTTGCAGTCACAGTACTGTTTGGACCCCCTTCCATTCTTTATGTTGTGATAGCTAAGTAGTTATGTAACAGTCCTTCTTCTTCCCACACACTACCTTGGAATGTTCCTAAAAGTAATTTCTACTGATTGGCTGTTGGATGGGTCAAACATGCTGGTTTCTCTATTGAGGAACTAAATCAACCTAGACTCTACGTCATTAGAAGTCCTACAAACATGAAGTCAGTATTTCAGAAGCATTGATTTATACAGACAAAATGCTAAATGAGCAGGTTAAGGTCATTATTATGGAAAAATACAGCTCCTTTTTTTCTTAAAAGTATATCAGGGTTATTCAATAAAAGTTCTTATCGTTTAAAATGGTGCTAATTTTGCCCCAACCAATCAGATGTAAGCTTACAAATGTTAAATAAAGGAGAATTATACTCATGCAGTAACTGTCAGTTTGCTTCATTAAAATATGTTCTCCAATCTCAGAGATTGGAGTATCGACAATGACTGTAGCAGGAGTCAGAAAGAAGTCCGTTACTGAGTATAATTCTCCTTTAAAGGGGAACTAAAGTCTCCAAGATAACATTGCCCCAATATAAAGAGCACATTCACAAAGATACAAAAAATGTGTTTTTGGGGCAGTTTTCTGTGATTGATTTTTTTTTTTTCTTTATTTTGTATAACAGAGAAAGTATGTCATCAGGAAATGATTTAAGTAAGTTTTTTTTTTTTTTTGTTTTTTATTAAATACAGTTTTTATTCCATCATATTTTTCAAAACTTTTCATAGAAAAAAGCAAAAATCGAACATTAGATTAGAAAAATTGCATTTGAAAACGGAAAAGTACTAAAATTCTATAACTTTGATCAATTATTCGAATATTCATAACATTCTGATTCAACTGGGTTTGAATCAGATTTTCTGAACTTCAAGGAGTTCAGTGAAACCACTGTCTGAACAAAACTCAACAGTTTCATTCATCTCTAGTTCTGATAGACCAGAAAGAAATATGGCTATGTAATTACGCACTGTACAGTATAATGTTGTATACCGTATATACTTGAATATAAGTCGACCTGAGCACAAGTCGAGGTACCTAATTTTACCTGGAAAATGTGGAAAAACTGTTTGACTCGAGTATTAGTCGAGGGTAGAAATTATGACCACTACTGCCTTTTGATTCTGTTTGTTTTTATGCTTTAGTTGCCCTTTAAATGGACAGCAGACCTCCCATACAGTAGTCCCATACAGTAATAGCCAAATCCAGTATGGCTCTTACTGTATGGGACTACTGTATAGGAATTCTGCTGTCCATTTAAAGGGCAACTAAAGCCTCAAAACAATACAGAATAAGAAAGCAATCTTTTTAACAATAGATACCATCCTCCTGATTCTGTATTGTTTTGATGGTGCTGCTCACTCTGCATCCACTCATCTGCCACCTGATGTCTCTACTCCGCGCTGGGGGGTGAGGCAAGCATCGAGTAGTGACGTCAGCTGGCAGATCAGTGGATGCGGAACGAGAGGCAGATGGATTGCTGACTAAGTGAATGATTGACCCGAATATAAACCGAGGTTAGGTTTTCAGGCTTTTATTAAAACCTGAAAACCTCTGTATATACTCGAGTATATATGGTATATGATCAAAAATGTATATCTTTTAATGGCTGAAATGTCCTTTTTACGTTTAACAGATGAAGTGAACAATGAGACTGACTATTATTCTTCGGAAATCATTCAAATTGACAAGTAAGTTCTTATTTTTTAATTTTGCCTCTACTTTAAACTAAATCTAAATGTGGCTAACAGATTTTCAAATGTCTTTTTGTGCAATTAAAAAGCAAGCTATTCCTTCTATTTTTACAATAAGAGAAGAAAAAAGCAAGAAGTATTCCAAACGGGAGAAGGAATTCCGTGCAAAGTTCCAGGTATAATGCCAATGTAAATAAACACTAATTTCCTGTGTAATGAGAACACAAACTACTGTATTTTTTAACTTAGGAATGTTATTAGTCGGCAGAAGTGTTTGTAGGTGCTGGTCCTCCTTTTCTTCCCAAGCTTTTCTGCCTCTGATAGCATCTCCCTATAAGCCAAATTTTTGTATAGCACCATGAACTTGAAGGAGGCTTAAATCGCCTGCAGGAAAGAACCACGGGAAACACGAAGAAAGGGAGCAGAGTGTGGAGTGATGTTCTGGGGTGGGACTGGGCAGAACCTAAATAGACTTTCCATTCCCTAGTACTGTATGGTTAGGAGGTATGAGAAAGTAACTGCAAGACTTGCTAGAACTACATCTTTTTCTTGTTGTCAATTTTTGGTAAATATAACTGAATAATCATTACTTCCTGTAATTTAATTTACTTTTTCCACTATTTCTATAGCAGATTATGAATAAAGTCTAAAACTGTGAACTTTGTTTTTTAGTACACCAAAGACATTGTTGTTATCAACACAGCAGTTGTCAATAAATTAGCTTCTCGTTCAACTAAAAGCAAATTTAGCTTACCAGTTAAACCTGGAGAAGAACTTGATGTGATAGATACAACAAATGGAAGCGAAATTATCTGTCGAAACTCTGCTGGGAAATGTAAGTTAAATGACAGTGTTTATCATTGCTCAATCAATATACCTTCCATGTTTGTAAAAAGCAGTGAAAAACCCAATCTAACACAATATTACATGTCACTGGTAACAGTTCCCCATATGACTTGGGGATGGTTTAGTAATTGTGAATTACTGCAAAGTGTGTTTTATCTGTACACATTTAATTATAATGTTACAGTGGATGTTGTGTACAAATTAAATCCACAATTTAAATTTACCCAAAAATGTACACAGTACATATATGTAAGAGCAATTCTGAAACCAATAACTCCAAGCATAATAGTATAGTTTAAGGTATGCAAATGATGTAATTAATGATAAAGTTCCAGATATGTAGCCGGTCTGCTAACATACTAAAACAAGTAAGCCCAATGCAAAAGTCCAGTGATAGTGGAAATAAACATACATGCATGGTATTTAGCTTTAATGTCTAACTATTGTGAAATATCCATGCACACAATTCACCTTAATTTAAGGTTTTTACTTACAGCAGAAAAATATTGAATGTGTACTTTCTTTTCTAGTTGGACATGTTCTGGTTGACCATCTAGATTTTTTGTAAGTTTATTCCTGTAAATTCTTTCCACATCTATATTTGATTTTTTAATAACCAAGGAATAAATGAGGAGTTATTAATACATGTTATGAAATAAGACACCAATGTTGCCTTAAAAGTGGCTACTTAAATGATAACTAAATGTAAAAAATAGAAAGTACCTGGGGCAGGGAGGTAGGATTGATTGTTCCTACCTCGTAATATAATTTCATTGAGGAGCTACAGCACTAACAGTTTTCATTTGCCAGGTTAGTCCTGGACTATTCCTTTATTAAAGATAGTGTTGAAGCCAGGAGGAAGACTGGCAGAATCCGTTTTCTTTGGGCTGGGGCTCCTCAAAGAAACAATATTGGGAGGTAGGAATTACCCGTCCTATATCCTTGTCCCATGTACTTTTCATTTTAACTGTTTGTTGTTTTTTTTTACTTTATACACACCATAGTTATCCTATAAAGGGGGATAAAACCTAAAATAAAAAGGCAGCCCAACAGATCCTAAAATTGTCACTTAACATTTGTCTCTTAGTGTAGAAATAATTTCTAGAATAATTCAGGTTGTATTTTGCTGGTGGCCACAGACTCGCTAAACTCAACTACACATGCCAAGTAGGTTGCACTGGATGGACATGTGTCCTTATTCAGCCTCAGACACACCATCCCCCTTTAAGGCTAAGCTGCATGTAACAATGGACCCCAGAACCCTCACCTGTCAGTGTCTCCAAGCCAATCAACCAATATAAATAGCTGATTTTAGGAGGTTAAAGGGTATCTCCACTGATAAGTCACCTGGGTTGTAAGGATAGATATGTGTAAGGTGGATATGTACCTGCAGTATCCTGTGTCTTTCAGCAGTAGTTTAGAAGAAATCCAATGAGTTTCCCCCAGAACGCTGTGGATGGTGCAGGTCCACCCACATTCAGTGACTGCCTGTCTGGGAAATGTCCGACGCACGTTTTCCTTTAGTGCATGCGCAGAACGTGAGAGGATCCGTCGGGACTGCTGTCTGTGTGATCTGACTGGTTGGTCGATTCTACACACACACACACTGAGTTCACTGCTTAATGGAGGAATAATCACATGACCATCACAGCAGCTTGCTGACCTCACTAATTAATGGAGGAGTAATCAGGTACTACCTTTTTCTCTCTCCCACTCCCTCCCATACCAGATTGCCTCATATTCCCAGCATCCCCTATGAAATCAATCTTAGAGTTAGACACAAACAAATCTTTATTAAAAACAACACAAGTTCCCCTGCATTTGTTACAGTATTGTGGGAAGAGGGTTTAACTTTTCCTCCCCTGTCTCTCTCTGCATGATCAGATCAACTTAGAGAGTCAGGGAGGAAAGGATTTCTTACTGCAGCCAAGTGGGTGTGTCTGCTACCATGATGATGCACATTGAGTGACAGCACTCTCAGCACAGGGGAAGACACACCCCCAGGAACCTGCACAACTTTCCCATGCTGCTGCAATCAAACGAAAGTGAATTCTGGGGAAAAAAGGTAGGGGGAGGGTTGGGGGATGGTGTACTTTAAAATAAACCAAAAAAAAAAAAAATGCTTTTTCCTCAGTGGAGATACCCTTTAAATTTATAGACACAACATGTAGTCTAATAAGCTACTGGAAAAGACAAATGGCAGCTTTAGCCTAATGGAACAAGTAGAACATAATGTGAGTTCATAGAGGAATAGGAAAAGCACATGTGGGGAGTTAAATTATTGGCTTAAAATGAGGTTCAAGGCATTTTTTATTCCAGCGGGATTTGTCGAATATTGGCAAGTTGTATGGCCACCTTTAGCTAGTAACTCCCAACATTAATTCAGAGCCACTGGACCTGTGCTTAGACTTGAAGATGTTATAAAAAAAATAAAGATATCTGATATTGACCGCCAATAACTTCAAAAGTACCGTTCTTTGTAAGGGTCTAAACAATATTTACTTCAGCAATAAAATTACATTTTTAAGATGTACTAAAATATTTTGTCTTATATATCTAACTTATTTTAATAGTTTTTTTTAATTATTTTTTCTAATTACTGACAGGAATAAAGAATACAGCCTGAATTACAGAGAAGATGGGTAGATAATGTAAATTACAAGGATTGAAATGTTTCAATGTGTGTAAGATTTGTGTGTGTGTGTATATATATATATATATATATACATACATACATACATACATACACACACACAAATCTTACACACATTGAATTATATATATATAATATATATATATATATTATAAATCCATTTAATATATTTGATGTTTTGTTGCAGCCAGTATAAAATGGTCTAATTATTGTGTAATTGTTATTGTAATCAGTCATATAAAACAAATAAATACGCAACTAATCAATTATGTTTGTTCTTAAACCTGCCCCAGAAGAGTTACTTGTCTAACAATACAAGTTCATGGAATGTAATAAGGATCTTAACTATATAAAAAAAAAAAAATCAAAATGCTTATTTATATACCTTAAACCAATTATTTATTTTACCTTTCTTTCTGTTTATCATAGTCCATCTGATGATGTCATTCCCATTCAATTCTATAGGGTTGGTTCCAAATTAATATCTGGCCAATTGTAATGTGTCCCCAGCAGCAAAATAGCTCAGGAAATTTCATCAATCATTTTTATGTGTTTGAATTGTAATTAAGTAGCAATTAATCATTAATCAAAATAAGAAATAATTAATCAAACTGTACAGGGCTTCATTACAGAGGGAAATACTGCTACTAGCAGTATTTTTCAACTTGAGTAAAGGATCAATATCAGTATTTAACAATATCTATCTTTTATAAATACCACCCATTGATGTTTAAATAAGAATACCATTCCTTAAAAGAAACTGATACTTAAATAACACTGCCAATTCTTAAATGGTACATAAATCGCGATCTTTAAATAAGGATATTGGGCCATATTTATAAATTGCGATACAGCAATCGGTACATTTACGATATGTTATAGAATACCATGCGCTAGTAAAGTACTGCAATGGTAGTCCATGGGAGTCTAAATCTGTGATTGTGTTATTTACGTAAATTAACGTTTGTTAAACCGATCGGAAATTATTGGTAATTTTAACAAGCTAGTTACAGCCTTGCAACCTTTTTAGTCCTCTCTCTATGGACAACTTAGGGAGAGAGAAATGTTCCATTTTAGAGGACTCATAGAGATCCTTTAAGATTGGAAGAAAAGAGGTTTCATCTTCAGGTTAGGAAAGATTTCTTCACGGTGAGAACGGTGGAACTGTCTTCCAGAAGATGTGGTAATGGCAAGTTCATTAAATAGCTTTAAAAGCGGGCTGGATAATTGTCTAAAACTAAATAATATTGAGAATTAAATGTATTACTACATATACTGTAATTTTGTTTGATCCATGGATACTTCCTGAATTGCTGTTTTAAGGTTCGTACACATGTGCAGACCCGTGGCGCACGATGTGTACGAACAGCCGTTTCGGACGATAATCGGCGCATGTATGGGCACTTTATCAGCCAAAACGTCCGCTTGTTCAGATATCTGCCCGGCGGATCGAGAAATGATCCCCAAATGAACGGCCGTTTCGCCCGATAAAGTGCCCATACACTGGCCAATTAACGGCCATTTGTACACATCGTGCGTCGCATGTGTGTACGAACCTTTAGTCAGGAAGGTAGGGTTAAAAAGAAGGGTGAAAAGGTTGGACTTGATGGATATATTTCTTTATTCAACCTCAATTACTATGTTACTATAAAATAAAAATTAAACAAGAATAGTTAAATAGTTATCTTTTAATAAGGATATGATCCTGAAATGACAAAAAGAACTGGTACTCCAAAACAAATGTTATAATAAATAACGGTAGGTCCTCCCTTTTATTATATATTTATATATATATTTTTTAATATATATATCGTGAGGAGTGCCAGCACAAAGAAAACTGCTTCACCCAAGCTTCCTCTGCTTTAGCACTATTTTTAATACAGGAAAGTCTAGGACTAAATTGGCAGATGAAAACTGTACGTGCTGGTGCTTCTCAATGAAAAAATATTGGAAGGTAGGAATAATCGATCCTACCTCACTGTAACAGGTACGTTTCATTTTTAAAAATCTAATATCTAATGCATGTTCATTCACCACATTAAAAGTTATACCTACAATATGGAATTCTTGACAGCATGCCTACAGGGCAAAATGGGAAAATTCAAAGTAATATGGGCACCCTTGGACAATCTGGAACCCTAAAACAGACATTATAATAGCAACTGGATATTAATTCAAAATAAAATCTCGACACAGTTAAGTAAATACCCAGAGACTCCATGTACATCCCTCCCTACACCGAGAAACATGGGGTCTATGTTTTATGTTTATAATTCAATAAACATTATACACAAAACTTTAACCTTCTCTATCCTCGAAATGCCTTCCAATGTACTAAATAGAGACTTCCTGATGTAACACAATGAGAGGCTCCTCACGAGCCAAATTAGGTAGATCTCCTACAAATGTAATAACACTACAATGGCTCTGAATCCAAAGGTGCACTGACTTACCTATGTATATAACCTAGAAATATAAGGATATATTTATAAACAAATGCATAAATGCCCTTATGTTGTCCCTCTTTAGATTTCTTTCCTCTTTCTTTTCCTTTACGCTTCACTATCTTATTTGATACCAAAGATAACAATGTGGGACTCAGAAATAGACAACAATATTATGGTATTAGATCTGTTTACAATGTAAATTATTTTTTGCAGCCGAAGATACCTGAAGAGATACCAGTCCCCTCCTCTCTATGTTCACTATGCTTATATTGTAACATATCAAAACTGTTTTGCCTCTTTATTTTTACCAATAAAATAATATATAGTTGGGGGGAAAAAAAAGTGATACCTACATGGAGAATTTCCTAAAATTGCAATACTTACCTGCATCTCAGGCATCCATAATTAAAGATATTCATCTTCATTTTTAGCAGCTTCATTCTTGAAGCTTGATGACTCCTCAGGTGGATTTATAAGCTTATGCAGCTGCAGAGGACAGTCATGGGCAATGGCTGGCTGTTTCTCGTGCTAACCCTGGCTACCCAGAAGAACTTGAAAGTAGTAGCCTGGAGTCTATACAAAATAATCATCATGCAGGAAATCACTTAACACACAAAAGTATTTTAATGGCATTGCAACCAGGTGTATGTAATAAAATTGTATTTAGGTTATCACCATTTGTACAAATGCTACAAAACTATTAACTGGACTTTTCTTAATACAAGTTTGTTGTCGGTTGTTTGACAAACAGTGTTATAAATCAAGAAAGACTGAAAATTAAACAAGGATACAGTGGTTTGGTATTCAACAGATTTCACAAGGCAAACACACACAAATGCATACAAATAAAGTTATTTCATTATACACACAATAAAATTCACATGTATTTTAAGGCAGTTTAGGCAACGGTTTAGACCTGCTGAACAGGTCATATAATATACTTTTGCATGTGCACTTTTACCAACATTCCAAATCAAGTGTAAATTTGAAATAATTGTTAAATATGTTATATATTGTTAGAGATTAATAAAACTGTCAAGTTTCGTTCCACGGAATTTTAAAAATATCGACTGTTTTTTTTGAATTTCGTGTTTGGTCATTTCTGAAAATTCTCTCCGAACCATGGATTTTCGACCGTTCCAAAAAAGGAAAAAAAACAGGTTGTTTTTGAAACCGGACCTTATGACTTTTTATGACTATGTCTAGGTACTACTGTGTAGTAAGATGAATGTTTCACAATTCAACTGGAAGACATGGGGCCATATTTATAAATGTGCGGTATCGCACATTAGCGATACCGTGTTATAGGTAAATGTACGACCACCATCGTACATTTACGCTGAACGTTCGGCCGTCGAATACTACTGCAATGGTATTCTACTGGGATCATGAATCTACAATCTCGGTCATAGATTTACAATTGTTGTCGTAGATTTACGTGCGGTATCGTTAAAAAGCAATACCGTCCTTTATAAATATGGCCCTAGGTGTTGTATCTATAAAGGTGCAACACAGATATTTCATGATACAATATCTGTGTTGGTATCGTTAAAAAGCAATACCGCCCTTTATAAATATGGCCCTAGGTGTTGTATCTATAAAGGTGCAACACAGATATTTCATGATACAATATCTATGTCAATATTATTAATATTGTGAAGAGAGAAAAAAAAAATATCCTAAAATGCCACTAGATGTTGCTATTCCCAATTCTGTTGTTTTGCTAGAAAGGGAAAAGCTAGAGAACCATATAGAGAAAGCTTACTTTTAAAAAGGCAGAGAAACACTTTTTTTGTTAGCCATACATTTAATAGATATTTGACAGATTCTATGTTCGATTAGGGAATCTATAAAATTGTTAAAAAACCTGGCAGTTTACCTCCCAGTTTTTTTTTTTTTCCAACTGGCCTATTTATTATCAAAAATTGAAAGCAAAATGGGCAAGGCGGTTGTCTAAATGAAGCTGGAACGTTGATGGTAAAATATATATTGTATAGCCAGCATATCCCTTATAAAGGATAATTACACATTAAATTAAATAAGGAAAAAGTTAAACATTATATTAAAAGGGCTAAAAGAAACCTACACTGTCTGGTCCTAGTTCTTCCATTTTACCTTATATTTTCTGGTCTGCTTCTCCTTCCTGCTGTCCTGAGACAGTTTTGTTTCTCTTACATTGGACAGTAAGCAAAGGAAGAAAGGGATAATCAGTGTGGGTGCAGTGACAAACGTATCAGTCCAGGAGCTACCACAGAACAACAGTGAGACATCAGAAAGGTAGGCTGCCTGCAACCCTTAAAGCAGGGATGGCCAACCTGCGGCCCTCCAGATGCTCGAAAACTACAACTCCCAGAATTGATCCATTGCAGAAGAAACCGTGGAATGCTGGCAGTTGTAGTTTTCAAACATCTGGAGGGCCGCAGGATGGACATCCAAACCTTAAAGGGGTCACCATACTCACTCGAGTAACTTAACATTTTCTGAAACTACAATTTGAGAGAAGTAAAATGGTGGTACTCACATAATTATCTGTGCTTGCTTTGTCATTAAATTATTGTTTATTGAGTTCTCCTAATTCCCCCCACCCTCCCTTACTCACTGTCTTCTTGTAGTGTCTGTGACACTTATAAGTTCTGCACAGCCTCACCATAGACCCTGCTCTGCTTACACATCTCCCTTTATTATTTATTTGCTGATTCTATTAATTGTTGCAGAAATCCTAGTTAGGGGTCAGGAATGGGTCACATATTATAATTTCTGCTTCTGGAGTGACAGGTCTTTCCCTGTAAATGCTGAGATTTCAAATTATGATTTCTCCGAAAAAGGTTCTGGAGCAGTGGGATCTGTATCTAAAGTGGGATCTAAACTGTATATGTATCAATGGGATTCTATATCTAAAGGTACAATTCGATTATTTAGAGTATAAATACCCTTTAGAGTATAAATACACTTTAATAAGGAAAGCAAACAGTTTACAGGCTTGTTACTATATGTAAAATAAGAAGAGGATTTCAGGCCAGCAGAGGGTACCAGTCAAATGACTAAAAGCCACTGAATGTAATCTTTTCATCAGCATCTTTTGTTTAGAGGTTATTGGGCTATATTTATAAATTTTTGTTATCGGAAAAGTCTGATGGTGGAAAAGCTTTGCGGCGTAAATGGCCTCTACGGCGCAAGTTGGTGATGCCCAACCGGTAGAGGCGCAAAGGGTTGTGGCATTCCGGACAGGGCTTGGGCGAATTGGGGGCAGAGCTATGCAGTTACTGCATGGGGAGCCACTAGGGCGCCCGCAGCGTGGCCTAGGTTGGGCACCCATGGAGTAAATGGAAACCAGGCAACAATTCAATACCACCCAGTATCTCCCCATTGAAGTCAAAATTCTGTCCAGTAATAACTTTATGGCCACAGCAGACATTTATGACTCTTTCCTATAAAAAGTTATCATTATTTCATCCTCTTTATTTAGTAAAATCATATACATAACATATGAAACCTTAAAACATTTACCTTTGAAGCATATTTTAAAAAACGCTATTGTAAGTAGTGTAGTAGAAGAAAAACAAATGCATATTTGGTTACTTTCACTCCACTTGCAAACCAGTTGTTTTCTCTCTCTCAAAATTATAATTCTAATGGAGAAAGGAGCACTTGCTCCTGTCTCCCACAATGCCTCCTAAGCCCAGATGGTGCTGCTGTGTCTCTTCTATCAGTTCCCCCGCGCTAGTCACGCTTCCAAGCAAAGGTGAGGAGAAGGAGGAAATGCGGGGGAACCAGAAAGAGCATTGCCTGCAGGATCGTGGTTTAGTAAGTAGTGAGATCTGGGCTTGGGGGCAATATGGGTGACAGGAGCAAGTGCTCCTGTCTCCATTAGAATTATAATTTTGATTAAACAAGGTTGATTTTGGGGGGGGGGTAAACTGTCCCTTTAATTACTAAACAATTACAAGTCCAGTTGAACCAACTTAATATTACTTCATACGTTTCAAAAGTGTTCAACTATTGAGTAGATTAAATACATGCTTTGTAAAGTAGTATATAGGATACAAATGAGATTTAAGAGATGCAGAATTTTGCAATTGCTATTAATCTACAACAACCAAAAACTAAGAATTTTCACACTGTACTACAGCGGAGTATGCACCTCTTAGTACATAAGCCTGTTTTTTACCATCTACCAGTTATTGTTAGATTGTGTATTACCTTCGTTATTTTAGTATATCTGTAGATCAATAACACAAACAATATACTGAGCTAAACAGATATTTCATCTTTAAAATAAATTTCTTCTTTTGCTGCATAACCGCAAAGACTATATTAAAGTGCAGAATACAATAAATAATTGAATTGCGAGTATTGATTCTAGGGTGCAGATTCTAAACAATAAAATTTTTTAAAAAAAAATAATATATATATATATATATATATATATAAAATATATATGGTTATATAGGGTGAACAGTGACAAAAGAAATCTTGCAGGAAATAAAATTCCCTTTCTTGGCACCATAAAGCTATGTTTATAAGAACCATTTTACATTTTGTTTTGCACATAAAAAGTGAACGTGTAATTTCCCAAGCAAGGACTTAAGGGTAATAATTGATGCTTGGTACTATCTGCAGCATGAGTTTAGTATGCATAGCTTGACTACTGGAAGTAATAAGTGCACATCAAAAGGCTTAAAGCTCTTTTTCGTATTACAATAGAGGAGTTAAAGGGCATGTCCACCCCCAAAACTACATTCTCCCCCCCACTACTGGCCCCACAGTGCAGTTTAAAAATCCTTGCCTTACCTCTCTGCTCTGCAAATGATTCTCCTGCAATGTCTGCCAAAATTCCTAGAAAGTGATGAGTCTGGCAGTGAGGGCAAATATTTCCGCCTCTTATATGTCCTCTGAGAGGTTTCTGGCTTGCTCTGTGCAGCCCTCCCCCCCAGGCCCGTTTCCATCTCTCAGACAAAGCTTGCAGTTTTATGCAAGCAGAGGGCCGTGTCTGAACGCCGGGGGAACAAGGCTGTGTAAGTAGAGTTTGGCTTATTTTTTTTACAAACTAATACAGCGTTTGGCGTTGGGAGAGGGTCCCCTACACTACAGAATTTTTTTTTAAAAGAGGTGGACATGCCCTTTAAAGGATAAGTGCACTGTAAAATCAAGTGTTATGTTCATTTGGTAGCTGCAGCTTTAAAAATACCGTTGCCATATTTTTTTTTTACCTATGCCCCTCCAGAGCCTAGCTTTGTGTCTTGGAAGTTGCTGACATCTTGTTACTGGTTTGCTGAATGTTAAGCTCCACCCCTCTGAGATTTCCTCTGCTTTCTCCTGCTTGAGCCTCAAACAGTAATGCCTGTGAGTTCCGTGCACGTAACTCACAGGCGTTTCTGTTTGAGGCTCAAGCAGGAGAGTGCACGGAACTCACAGGCATTACTGTTTGAGGCTCAAGCAGGAGAAAGCAGAGGAAATCTCAGAGGGGCGGAGCTTAACATTCAGCAAACCAGTAACAAGATGTCAGCAACTTTCATTTCTAAAGCTGCATCTACCAAATGAACATAACTTAAATTTTACAGTGCACTTATCCTTTAAGCTTTCCCTTCTAAGCACTAATGTCTTGTATATTACTTTACTATACTTTGAAACTTATGATTTTATTATTTAGTGTACCATTTGGAGAAGATTATCATGGTGGCCCCTTCTCTCCTCTACTTATCGTGAAAGTAAAATGGCATAATATACACAAAAGCAGCATTTTCAAATTTTTACTTTGTGGATGCTTAGCACATAATACCTGCTGTATATTTAGGTAACATCCATTTAAAATAACTCAATATATACTTATCAAAATAAAAGCTGCTTTTTAAAAACTATTATAATAAAATAAATAACACGTAATTTCCACCAGTAACTTAGCAGGCTTAACTAAGTAGTAGTATAATCACTGTGATGATTTCTTATCTCAATTCCAAGTCTACAATGTATTATTCTACTTGTAGGACAGCAATATTAAAAGCAGCTTTTTAGGGTTTGTAGTGTTTAGATGCTTAAAAGCTTGCACTGTACACAATGCCCAAGGCAAAAGCAAAAGTGTCAATATCCACAGTGCTCTCAAATATACTGTGCAAATTCACACTGATTGTTAACGAGCCAATGCAGTAATAAGACTGGCACACATTTCAAAGAAATCCATAGTATGGCTCCCTAAACGTGGATTAACCAAAGTAAAACTGCCTGAGAATGATCCAAAGAGAGGTCCACTTAGTACTGGATATTCTGATGTAGCAGAGTCAACACTGAGACGTGGTCTATGCAGGCCAGCGGCAGAGCAAGAACGCTGAGGTGTTGAAGAACCTGATTTTTGTTCCATGATTTCATCTAGAATAGAAAGATGGCAATTAAAATTGTTAAACCAATATCTTACTTCAAACTATGAACTACACTTTGTTGGTTATAGCACTAGTTTTTACAATTTTTAGAACTAGTAAAAATTCTGAATAACACTATTTCAGCTGAGTTCCTTTTGTGGTTATCCTAAACCAAAAAAAGTCACATTAGAAAATACAGAATAACTATGCTTAATGTAAGTGTATATGATACTTTCAAATTAATAGTTGCCACAGAATGAATTCTGCATAAATCAAATATTTTGTTTAAACAGTCAACGTTTCTAGCAAGAAGGTGCTTGATATAGCACCAAAATCATTATTTATTCAGAATGCTCAGATTTTTTGCATGTTAGATTTTAATGTATGATGAAGTATCTACATTCCTTGATGTAGCTGGGAAATTCTGCAGGTAGACACGATTATTTGTTAATAAAAAGTTTAGGTCCTCAAGAGACAATAGACTATAAAACTCAGACCATAAAATTGAATGCAATTTGGTTCACAGGTAAAGTAAATACATGTTGGTTCAGCTGCATGCTTTGATCTGCCAGTTTGCTACCTGCAGACAGCAGTTTGTACATTAAAGGGCATGTCCACCCCCAAAACTAAAATTTAACCCCTTACTGGCCACATCAAGTAGTTTAAAACAATCCTTACCTTACATTCCTGCTCAAAATAGTTCCCCCGCTGTGCCCCTCCAAAGTCCAGGAAACTGCTGTGTAGGAGCAGTATGTGACTCATGCTGTGCCTGAGACTTCCTCAACCTCATCAAGGTTGAGGCATGCTCAGTGCAGCCCTCCCTGTCTCTCAGCCAATCACGGACGCAGCTGCCGGTCCCGCCCCCTGCTTTCAATTCCATGCAGAGGGCCTGAACACTGCAGCAGGGGAGAGAGGGCAGGTAAGTAAGAATCGGGGGACTTTCTAACAATTATATTAATGCGGTTGGGGCTGGGGGAGCATGCCCTACCACATATCAAAAGTTAAATTTTGGGGTGGACATGCCCTTTAATAACTAAATGACACAACGGCTAACGTCTATCACCAAAAGTAACTTTCAGTATAACACTATCCTTTCACCCTGAGCCACAAACACATTAGTTAATGGAATTCTGCCCCCCCTAGCCAATCACAAAAAAGAACGAACTAGGTGGTTGTTGGGGCACTGCAACAATGTTGGGGTATGGTCGCAGGAACGTCGTAAGGTGAAGGACAGTAAATGAATGATAATCTAATTATATTTAAAATGATAAGTGGCAGTTTGATTATCTAGCTGGCTGTGTGAGTAACAGAGGACAAAGCTGCTATTTTACAGGCATTTTGGTGAGATTTCCACCCCAAAAAGAATATTATCAGAACCTCTTGACATGTGAGAAACAAAGTACTCAAATCCACATATGGTATAATTAGCACTAAAAGTTGGATTTTATTGGTAAAATTTAGCACAGAAAAACTGGCATTGTAAAAATATTGTAGAAAAATAGCTTTGACATGCTTACAGACAAGACAGCACCGATTGTTTCATAGCACTTCATATAGCATTTCCATGTATTGTTTATTTTTATATAGTTTTTTTTAACAAAATAAAGTTAAGAAGGTCCTGTTTGCAAAGTGGGTTTCGGGCCTAGGCACTCCTTTTTGGCAGTTTAGCCACAAACTTCAAAGGTGCTCCCTTCTCTGGTCCTCTACCATGGACCCACAGCTATAGCACAAGCATAAAAAGTCATGAAGGGCACTCTTCTGTGAATATATGCTTCTTTATTGGATCCCATTAACCAACGTTTCAGGGACACACTGTCCCCTGAGAAAGGAACAGTGTGTCCCTGAAACGTTGTGTTAATGTGATCCAATAAAGAAGCATATATTCACAGAAGAGTGCCCCTCTCATGACTTTTTATTCCTGTTTGCAAAGCTATTTTTTACATGTTTAATTATTAGATTAAATATGCAAAATTTGCAATAAAGTATGCCTCCTTAAAATCAGAGCATAAATTTACTTTCTTCTTACCATCAATGCTTTTAAAGTCCAGAAGGTAACTGCGATTATCAACCTGATAAAGCTGCAAACTCATTTTCACGTAATTACCAGTGACTGGATTCTTTCTTCTTACCCGGAGATGATAGGGATTGACCAACTAAAACAAAAATGTTCTGTTAGCCTGAAACTTTGTACGTTTATTTTCTTTTTTACAGCAAAGAGAGCTTTGGGATAACTGTCTTTAATTTAAGAAAACACTATAACACCTTATCTTGTAGCCTATGAAGATAAAGTAAACATGAGAAAATACTGAAACAATTTAAAATTAATATTGCAAATGTTTCCAATTGATCCTTATAGTGCTATAATTCTGAAATAAAAGAAAACCTAACACATTTTAAATAGCCTGTATAGATAAGAAAATAGTTACAGTTCCTCAATTTTCTGTAAAAGTAACCTCTGCTCTGCTGCAGATAAAAAAAAATTTTTTGGTCTTTAACTTTAAAGTACAATAGTACATTGTAATAAATAGCACACAGCTTGCTATTTTTGCTCAACATTTGCAAAACAACTGATCTGATATCACACCATTCCCTTCTATGGAGCCACAATGTTCCTGGTGGAGAAATATATGAGTAAAGCTTTTAATCAGCTGCAAAACAGGCAATCCCACAGCCACAGATGCTAAGTTTAATTGGCCCCTAAACTTAACTATAGGGTGACAATAACGCCTGCTGGCCAACCGATATTCCTATACAAACTATAGGGAGAACATCAATACTGTGGACCCAAATCTGTAGCCAATGACAGCTTCCAATGGAACCTGTCTGCCATTGGCTATAAATCTATACTTTGTGAACCTAGCTTTAAAAAGGATCCATGACTGGATTGTGTTTAACAGCCAAAAAACACAAATCCTGCAAATTGTTGTCTTCTAAAGCCTCTGACAGACTCACAAAAAACAACGTATATCCACAGGGGGTGTGCAAATAAATATGGGAAAATATGAAGCAGATGGTTGCCACTTTTAAAGGGATATTAAACTATTTCATTTCTAAATCTGTACCTTTAGGGAACAAGTGTAAAAAAATTAGGTCCACTCCTGCATGGCTTAATGCTCAGGTAAAAAGGGAAATGGAAAAAAAGAAAAAGGCTTTTAAAATTTTGAAAACAGAGGGAACAGAACAGGCTTACATGGAGCACAAAAGCTGTAATAAAGAGTGTAAGAAAGCAATTAAACTAGCTAAAATAGAAAATGAAATACGGATTTCCGAACTAAGCAAGTCCAAACCCAAAATGTTTTTTAAGTATATAAATGGTAAAAAGAATAGGAACGGAGAATGTGGGACCATTAAATAATGGAGCTGAGGTGGTTGTAGAGGATGCCGAAAAGGCTAATCTGCTAAACCGTTTTTTTACATCGGTTTTTACTGTTGAGAATCCTTGTCCTTACAGCAGGGATTGTAATAATATGCAGGGAAAAAATGAAGAGTATTCACATTGGCTAACAGAGGATATGGTACGGAAACAATTAGACAAAGTTAATATCAATAAAGCCCCAGGACCAGATGGATTGCATCCTCGGATTTTAAAAGAGCTTAGTTCAGTTCTATCTAGACCACTGTTTCTCATCTTTTCAGATTCGCTTTGGTATGGGGATGTGCCGCTGGATTGGAAAAAAGCCAATGTAATACCAATATTCAAAAAAGGTAGTCGTTCACAGCCTGGTAACTATAGACCTGTAAGCTTAACATCAGTGGTAGGGAAGGTGCTGGAAACTTTGTTATGGGATCATATCCTTGACTTTGTCTCCAGAAATCATCTTATTAGTAGTAGTCAGCATGGATTTATGAGAAATAGATCATGCCAGACAAATTTAATTGGTTTTTATGAAGAAGCGAGTAAAAAGTTAGATTCAGGTACAGCAGTGGATGTGGTATATTTGGATTTTGCGAAAGCTTTTGATACTGTGCCACATAGGCAACTAATGTATAAACTGAGGACTGCTGGCCTTGAAGAAAACATTTGTTCATGGATAGAGAACTGGTTATTGGATCGCAAACAGAGAGTGGTGGTTAAAGGCTATGTCCACCCCTAAAATAGAATTTTAATATTCTGCTCCCCCATGTCCCCCAGCCCCAACCGCATGTTTTGTTTTTTCAAAAAGTCATCACCCTTGTATGACTTTATTGTATTTTGTTACTGTACAGCTCTGTGTCCCCAAGTGGCACTTTATAAATAAACTATACTTATATTCAACAGTATATAAACACATACACACCATGTATTTCATGTACACATTTAAAATCCTTGTTTAATTTAAAGGGTATGTCCACACCCAACTAAACTTTGTCCAACTGTTGGCCCCACTTTGTTGAAAGATCCATACCTTTCTCTTCTGCTCCTTATGGATGTGCTGCAGGGCCGGATGAAAGTCCAAAAAAAATGAAGAGTAGGAGCCTATCTGTGAAATCTGTCCCTGTCACTTCCTGCTCCTCTAAGACGACTTGGCATGCACAGTGGAGCCCTCCCCCTCCATCCCTCTGGTTCCCTCGGTGGCTGCAAATGGCTTAAGAAAAAAAAAAAACTTAAGGTTAAGGTTTGAAGGTGGCCATACACATGCGATTTCCATCGCAATGTGCCGACAGATACCAATGTGATCTGTTGCATCGGGAACTGCCACACACATGGTGATCGGTCGGTCGTATAGCCATACACGTAAACGATCGTATCAGCTCCCTTTGCTAAAGTAAGGGAGCCGATAACGACCGACGTAAGTTTTCCGTCTTTCCCGACCGACCGTAGTCCCCACTACGTTAGCACTACGGTCGGTCGGGAAAAGCCCATACTCTTGAAAGATAATGGGTATTTACCCATTATCTTTCATATGTATGGCCACCTTAAATCTTCTAAAACGGCCCCGAAATGTACTAACACAACCTCTTTTCTTTCAACTCCCTCTGCTTATCGGCAGCAGTATCTGTGATTGGCAGCAGTGTCTGCGATTGACTGAGTGTCAGCCAATCACAGACACGGCTTCCGGTCTGGACCCTTCTGCTCTTCTGTGCAAGGAAGTAGCAGTGAAGGCCAGGGACGAGGGAACAAAGGTGGGTAAGTACATTTTGGATATGTTTTTTTTTAAATATGTCAACCTACTGTTTAGGGTGGGAGGGGGGTTTCCCTACATTATATGGTTTGTTTGTTTTTTGGTGGAAATATCCTTATTATACAATCTGTTTTCCCCCCCGATATTTATCTCAAATGTTTTTTTTTACATACAGATACATTCAGTTCTTTCCTAATTTTAATGTAGAACTCCATTGATACATTTATAGGGGTTTAAAGCAGATTATGCTACAACAATGTGAAAATAAGAAAGAAAAAAAAAAGTCATATTTATGGGAACTGCACAGAGTCTTACAACATGTATTAATCCAGGTAAAAAACTAATAATCCAAACCCTAAAACACTGTGCAAGCCCTTAGATAACAGGTATTGTTCTCACCTTCCACTCAAAATCAAGTTGTTTCATAGCCCGGTATACTTCTGCCATAATATCATATGGTTTACTTTGACTCCGAATACCTAAATGCCACTTAGCCTTTTTAACAGCCAGGGGTTTAGGTTTGGTGGTGTTCAAGGCATCTAAAGGACATCTTGCCTTAGGACTGTCTGCGATTAGAGGGGGCATCCTTTCAGGGTGAGGCTTCACACCAGGTGGGATGTGCAAAGTGCTTTCATCCATGAACGAGCCAGTTGGTGGACTAGATGCGAGGTAGAATTCACTGGCTTGATTCATTATTCTTCGATTGTCTATAATAAGATGGTATGCAACAGCAAGTTGGTCTTGAGGGTCACCACTGTATAAACTATTCATGACTTCAGATTCTGTGCATTCAAACTTCTCACACACTTCTTTCACAGCCTCATCATCAATTACATTGGCATCATATGATGGGTCTTCTGGAAATAAATAACTGGGCAAGTCCTGCTTAAACCATTCATGCTCTCTGTGAAAGGAAATTTTTTTTTTTTTTTTAGAAGAGAAGAAAACTTACAAAAGTAAACCAACAAAATATTTTAAGTACACAAAACTAGATTATGATATTTCTGTGGTCAATATACCGGGGGTAGGGGAGTTCTAAGAGCTTGCTTACCCACAGACATTTCACCTAAATGTATTACTTGAACCAGGTATCATTTCTCAACATTTTTTTTCAGGGTAACTATTTATTTTAGATTGTTTAACTTTTGTTGTATTTAGTACCCAAATCTCTATGGTGAAAACTCTAAAAAAATTTAGAATCTCACACAAGATACTGCCCTCTTCTTTTTCCAAGCTCCAGTAATGCTGCTTATACCTTCTGGGTAGCAAAATCTTTACTTGGCATCTGCCCCATAGGCTGGAATGAGGCTGACATTTCTAGCAACAAAGAAACATAGGAAACAGAAAGAAGCTGCAGTAATAAACTGACCATACTTTAAGGTATTTATTTTTTTAAATTTCAAGAAGAAGTTTTCCGGCAATTTTTATGTATCTGTATTTTATAGGAACATATTTATTATAACATATAAATTTCCACACTGTTTTTAAAGTAAGTAAATGTATGGTATGAGATATTATCTGTTAAGTGACTTTTTTTACTTATTTATGCTAATTTACCAAAGGGGAGGAGCACGCAGCCAGTAATAAAGAAATAGTGTGGACATATAAAAGTGGAACACTGAGCTTCGCAGTGTACCAAACACACCCCTACGAGAAAATTTTCCATAGGCGCAAAGGACCAAACAGAGTACACATTAAAATACAAAATAAATCACCTGATTTTACAGATTTTTGTTGTATTTAGTACCCAAATCTCTATGGTGAAAACTCTAAAAAAAATTAGAATCTCACACAAGATACTGCCCTCTTCTTTTTCCAAGCTCCAGTAATGCTGCTTATACCTTCTGGGTAGCAAAATCTTTACTTGGCATCTGCCCCATAGGCTGGAATGAGGCTGACATTTCTAGCAATAAAGAAACATAGGAACAGAAAGAAGCTGCAGTAATAAACTGACCATACTTTAAGGTATTATTTTTTAAATTTCAAGAAGAAGTTTTCCTGCAATTTTTATGTATCTGTATTTTATAGGAACATATTTATTATAACATATAAATTTCCACACTGTTTTAAAGTAAGTAAATGTATGGTATGAGATATTATTGTTAAGTGACTTTTTACTTATTTATGCTAATTTACCAAAGGGAGGAGCACGCAGCCAGTAATAAAAAAATAGTGTGGACATATAAAAGTGGAACACTGAGCTTGCAGTGTACCAACACACCCCTACGAGAAAATTTTCCATAGGCGCAAAGGACCAAACAGAGTACACATTAAAATACAAAATAAATCACAAAATAAATCACCTGATTTTACAGATTTTTTTTTTTTGTTGCTTCTTTTGTGAAAGTCCTGGTAGCTTAGCCTAAATACTACAATTTTAGCAACGCAAAGCCTGTTAGGTTATAGGTTTAAACCCCTAGAGTTCTCAGTGTTCTCCCCAGAATTGGCATGAAAAAGTAGCCGGCGAGACAGGATGGGGAAATTTGCTGGTGGAGAAAATAAAATGTGCTCTATTTTTACTAGTTAATTATTATTAATTATTTTCCAATACTTTTAAGGTTTGACATGCCCTTTAAACTCATGCAGCATAACCACATGAAATCAATACAGCCTTCTAATGGGAATACTGATTAGCCTTGCATAATGCTCAGTATATAGGTCAGGAATGTCTAACTTTCGTCCCAGTAGATGTTTGGAAGCTAAAATTCCCAGCATTCCTTGGTTGCAGAGTGCAGGAAGTTGTAGTTTTAAAACATCTGGAGGTAGCCCAGATATAACATGGCAGAACAAGCACATGTGACCCACAATCAGAATGTGTTGCAGGTTTGATGTGCCACCTTTTTGCGGCCTTGGGGATCTTGCAAAAACTAATTAACACGTGCTAAAATAATCTCGCCATTAAAAAGGGGTCTTGACTGGGCAGTTTTGGCTGGAGTTTTTACTGACCTATTGGCATGCCTATCAAACCTTTTAAATTCTTTATTTAATCACAACAGTGTTTTCTCAGGAAACTTTTTTCAGCTGGGAGGGCCACCTGGCTAAAAGACCCTAGGGAGAACACTGTTTCTGATCTCTAAACTGTAACATTATTCCTGTGAAGTGTAAGGAGGATTATGGGAGCTGACCCCTATTACCCAAAGGTTAATTTCATAAATCACCCAGCAGCCACAGCAATGGGAGAGGTGAGTCAAAGCTTGTTATATCTTTGTAAATGTACTCTGTCCATTAGGATAATGTTGCCCGGATACTTAGTCCCCCTTTAAATGTGTGTATTTGCTGACATTGAAAGTAATTCAAAACACATGCAATGTATGTCTGATACTTTTAATGCAAAATGTGTTACAATAATGCAACACCCACAACAGTGCAGAAGAGTTTAAAATGGCTTTTAGCAGTTACGGCTCTCTATATCTAAATAACAGAGGCACAGCCCCTTAAAGGAGAACAAAACAGCCTTGATTGACTGCACGGAGGGAGTAGCTTACACTACCAGAAAGGGGACAATAATCCTTCTTAAATATCTGGTTAGTAATGCAGATAATAAAGTGCAAAATATAGGTTGGGGGCTTGGGGGTGTGGACATGCATTTTAATTGCAGTTTGTGTCTATAAACACTGATTATATTATTCCAACAGGATCCATTAGGGGGTGGACTATAACTGTATAATTATAGTAAGATATATATTATGCGTTACAATCCCCAATTGAATGCTTCCCTCTCATGGATTACAAATTGCCCTGTATGAGTGGACTGGATGTGGTATATCATATTGATGATAATACACTTTAAATTGATTATTCCCCTTTCAGGTGCCTTTTATATTTGTTGCAATAGATTGTTGCACAAAAAGCAAATACATTCAATGCAATTTAAAGAAATAATCTAATGCAAAAATGCTTGTAACATTAGACAGAACCAACAATAAAAGTTCTTATTTAAAATGGTGCTAATTTTGCCTCAAAACCAATCAGATCTTATTTAACATTTGAAAGCTAACATCTGATTGGATGGGGCAAAATTAGCACCATTTTAAACGATAAGAACTTTTATTGAATCTCCCTGCTTGTCTACTACAGAATTATTTTTTGTGCAAAATACCTATATAGCAGTTGATGTATTCTGCAGCAACCAATAAGATGTTATCAAGTACTTTCTAATTGTAGTAGACCAATAAAAAAGTATCATCTGGTTGTTGCAAATAAACAACACAGGCAAATGTTTGCTCCTCTTATTAAATAAGCCTAAATGAAAACGGTACACCTCTAACCTTCTCTAGTAGCCTTTTCCAAGTATTTCTAAACAGATTTTAAACCGGTGTAAAAATAACCAAATTCCTTTAAAAATTCTCTGTTTTCATCTAAATTCTTAATCCTAAAATGATTTCCTGAACTGAACAGATAAAGTACGGTAAGCAACAAAACATATTTTTCATTACCTTTCAAAGTCAGTTATAATTCTTTTTAAACCACATAAGTGGGAAAAAAAACATTTAAAGAAATCGCATTCTGACAACAAATCAATTTCAGATTCCTTTCGGAAAGGGTAAAAGTCATTCAAGTGATTGCAGGTTAATGTTTGTAGAAAGTGAACAAGTGTTTCTTAATGTTACTGGCATCCAACTCAGGATGTGAGAAATTATCCATAATCCATGTTTCATGCTTTGCTATTTGTTGCTAAGGTTACTTACTATGCACAGCACAACACAACTCAAAGAAACACTCCACTGCATTTATCACTCAAAATCAGGAATAAACCACTTTTTTTTTCATTACTTGAGGTCAAATTCTGGACATTTTCCTACATACAGATGGCAAAGTTATTATGCCAGTGTATAGTAAAGGCCAAGATTCAGGGCATGCACTTCACCTGTTCTTGAACTTTTCCTCCCAAAACAGCTAGATGGATAATATCTGAATGCTACTAAACCAGATTTAGCTGGCATATTTGGCAATAGCCACAAAAGAGATTAGTTATTTTAGGTATAATCAGCAACGTAAACATTTTATTTTATATATTCAAACCCTCCAATTCCATTTTGAAGGGCCTGTCCTGGATCACCAGCTTATTTTTCCCTCGTTATATTTATTAAATGTCCCAATCACTGTACTTTTGTAGCTCCACCCCCACACCCCCAGGGTTCTGTCAAATAGGAAGACATGCTTCTTTCAGTGTGTTTGCCTATTGGTAAGGCCAATAGCAAAAAAAAGGGGGGCAATGCTATAATGAGCCTAGGATTAGCTGAGGTGAGGAACTAGTGGTTTTGGTCCTCATATTGGGTAGACTTAAAGGGGAACTGTGGTCCAGGATTATGCTTCTAACTGCAGACCTTCCACACTTACAGCAGTATAAAAAGTGGTGCTTCCTGCTTACACTGTGAGCTGTGGCATCACTAGCACTATTTCTGGCATAAGCATATCCCCTTGTATGGTACTGCTGGGACAGAGCATCTGTCTATGGCTATCATATCAGGGGAGCACTGAGTGCCTAGAGCTCAGGGTTAGACAACTGGGAGACAAATTCACTCCCTATTAATCGTTGAGAGATACACAGGCTTGTACTTTCTCCCTCTTCTCTCATCTATTTCTTTCTGTTTCCTCTATGTAGCAGATCATGGTTTTATTGCATTATTAAATTTTATTGCACACCTCAAGCCAACTAATATTGGTATATTCCATAGGGAGATAGTTTTTCTTTTTTCTTCTATGCATAAGGGACAGAGCATCATCAGCTGCATCAACCCCCCCCAGAATTCCTAATTACTTTTATAAAGGACTCTTTGTAGTTCAGAACACGCCACAATAAATGTTTATTTTGCAGTATAAAGTACTGTCTGGAGTACCCCTCTGTCTCTTAAATATGTGTGGAGTAACTTGTATGTAGACCACAGTTCCCCTTTAATGAGAGGGGGTGAGCTACGAGGTTATAGAAGTCAAGCAATTTTTGAAAATTTTCTGCTTTTGTACCTTATATCTTTGATGGTGGCACGCTTCAGTGGATCTACTTGCAACATATGCATTAACAGTGTAGCAGCAGACCGGTTTAGGTATTCAGGGATGTAAAATACTCCTCCTCTTATCTTCTTGAACAGGGTTGGAACATGCTCATCATCAAAAGGTAGTGTTCCACATAGAAGAGCATATAGTATCACTCCGCAGCTCCAGATATCTACCTCAGGGCCCGCATACAATCTACATAAACAGATGTAGGCACAGTTTAATACATAAAAACTGTTCTAATAAAATGACCTTATAAAAATAAAAATGTGAGCAACATAAATTACTTCAATGCTTGTCCTTATAACTCATAATCATTGCATATGATTATATTATATGCAGTTAATAATAATCTGGACTCATCTTATATAAACTACAAATAAATTTGTTTAAATGTTTTAGTCAGTAACAACTTTGCAGAGGAACTTGAAACTAAGTTAAGGTGGCCATACACATGCGATTTGTACAGCATGTGTACCGACAGATCACGTTGGTATCTGTCGGCACACATGCTGTGGGAACCACATACACATAACCGACTGATCCCCATACACGGTATGGGGATTGGTCGGTCGTGCGGCCATACATGGTAAGATTGTATTGGCTCCCTTCGATAACGACTGACAGAAATTTTCTGTCTTTCCCGATGGACTGTACTGGCGACTCGGTCATTCGTCAGAACTCCGGTTGGTCGGGAAAAGCCCATACACATGAATGATAATGGGTAAGTTGTAAGTTTGCAGCATTACAATTAAAATGAATACTTCCTCTTTAAGCAGCTATTTAAATGGGGGGGGGGGGTATGTTTATATAGAAGCTCAGTCCAAACAAATTATATCTGATTGCTGGGTACCTGTCTATTAAAGGAAAAAATCACTAGTATCGATCAATTTTATCCAACAAATTACATCAGAAATTACTGCTAATATTTTGGCTTGAAAATATTGTCTACAGCTGTAAACTGGGCTGAAATATTGTTCCAGGTGTACCAGCCCTAAAAGAGAACTTAATCCCATAACAATAACAGAACCCTGACAGTATCCAAAACCTAATATATTTAAAGGTGGGAAGGTGACATCAGCAGCTTCTGTGCTACTCTGGCTGCCATATGGCAGGAGTGACTGGTACATGTGCAGTCCAGCTACTCTTGTGGCTTGCTGAGAATCCAGGGAGGTGTGGGACATCCAGTTAAATTACTTTTTACTACTTAATGATTAAAAAGATAAAGTAAGTAATTTTAATAAAATAACTTTTTTTTTAAAGGTTCAGAAAGAAAACTTGAGCTGGCCTTACACTAGGAAGACATTAGATAGATTTGAGGTATCTATCTTATGTCTAAAGACCACATTCCACAAGCGGCGGTTTTTATCTTGAGATGGTTCCCATCTGACTCATTCATTTTGTGATCTCAAATTAATTGCATGAAAGAACAGGCTAGGCAGTTCTAGATAGATTGGCCATTTGTTTTATGAGAGATTGGACATTGGTCTAATGTCTTAAGTAGTGTATGGCCTTAGGTCCTGCATTATTGTCTTAAATATTAGAAAACCTAATATTTGTTCTCATTTGAAACTTGTTCAAAGAGAAATAAAAATAGTTTACCTTCCTGATATGACTTCAGGTGCTGCATAATTTGGAGAGCCACAACTGGTACGCAGGAACTCACCATCTGACATCATGTTAGACAAACCTGTTAAGGATAATCCCAAATAGAACATCGGTCAAAGTTCTTTATATTAAAACAAAGATAACCCCCACACTATAGGAAAATAAAATACCGTATATACTCGAATATAAGTTGAGGTTTTCAGGCTTTAAAATTAGCCTGAAAACCTAACCTCAGCTTATACTCGGGTCAAGTCCTAATTTAGATCCAAATGCTGCAATTGCGGATAGCTGTGTTAAAAAATCCTTCATCTGCATAGAAAGTTACAGGAGCTGACCTGCCTTTACACTCCTTCCTGCTTCCTGTAGTCTGGCTGCTGGACTCACTCAGCACTGTCACTGCTCATCTGGATGCTGTAAATCTGATGGGTCTTCTCAGTTTGGGGCAAAATGGCTGCTAGTTCAATGCAAGTGACAGCTTGAAACTACAACTCTCAGGTGACATTTTTAACTATTGGTCAGAGTGCCCTTTACTATATGGGGGCCAGAGTGCCCTTTACTATATGGGGGCCAGAGGGCCCTTTACTATATGGGTGCCAGAGGGCCCTTTACTATATGGGGGCCAGAGGTCCCTTTAATATATGGGGGCCAGAGGGCCCTTTATTATATGGGGGCCAGAGGGTCCTTTACTATATAGGGGTCAGAAGAATTGTAAATAATGGTAAGCTCAATTAAAAGTTTATTGAACCTTGCCACTCCACATGTTTAGAAACTACAACTCGCAGCAACTAAAGCATGCTGGGAGTTGTAATTTCCAAACATCTGGAGTGCCAAGGAATTGGGGGTTACTGGTACTGGATTTGGCTATTACTGTGTGGGAATACTGTATGGGAAATCTGCTTTCCATTTAAAGGGCCCAACACAATACTGAATCAGAAGGCAGTAGTGGTCATAATTTCTACCCTCGGCTTATACTCCAGTCAACCAGTTTTTACTAATTTTGCAGGTAAAAATAGGTACCTCGACTTATACTCAAGTATATATGGTAGTTCTTTCTATGTACATAGTTGATTTTGCATAATGTATGTGGCTTAACAAATATGCCAACCAACTGTATATTTTGGCAGCTTCAAACTTTTTCTTATACTAAAGATTCAGAAACTCAACAGAAATAGTATAAACTTTTGAATCAAAATTCCAAAGAATATTTCCTGCTGTGTTGTGCGATGTCTGGAAATTCAGATTTAATGAAAAGGTTTAAAAAAAATAATTAGGCAACTCATAATAAATTATATCAACCTGGCAACTTCAATTTAAAGGGACTTCAGTATAAAAAGTTGTATTTGAGCCTGAAAACAACATATTATGTTGCATTGAGTAGAAAAAACTTTTTTTCTTGCATAAAAGAACTCCTCTGACATTCTCATCTTTTTCTTCAGGCTGTTTTGATTTTTCACAGTTAAACACTAACAGGGTTATTCAATAAAAGTTCTTATCGTTAAAAATGGTGCTAATTTTGCCCCAACCAATCAGATGTTAGTTTTCAAGTGTTAAATAATATCTGATTAGTTGGGGAAAAATTAGCACCATTTTTAACGATAAGAACTTTTATTGAAACTCCCTGTAAGATTCAATAAAGAAGGTGTGAGTCTGTGGATTTCACCCCAAAACTAAAATGTAACCCCATACTGGCCCCACTGTGTAGTTTATAAAAATCCTTACCTTACATCTCTGCTGCTGGTTCTGCTGCAATGCCTTTTAAAAGTCCAGGAAAGTGAAGAGTAAAAGCTGTCAGTGAGTCATCTGGTGCCTGTTTCTCCCTCAACAAGGACTATGACATGCCCCCCCCCCCAACATCCGGATCCATCCTCTGCAGCCGTGGCACCTAGCATAAAATGCTTTTAGCATAAGGTACAACCTGCCAATCCCAAAATATTTCTTCAAAAAAATGTTTAGATCGATACTTACAGCCCCTTCTCTCCCATGGCATCTCCATTGAAAGCAGCAACGTCTGTGATTGGCTGCCTTTCAGCCAATCACATATGTGGCTGCCAGTACGGCCCCTGTTTTCAACCGTGAGGAGACGCCACAGGAGTGTAAGGGCTTAATTAACTATCTAAACATTTTTTGGAAGAAATATATCGGTGTTTGGGGGTGGGCAGGGATGCCTATCTTACACTAAAATGTAATTTTCGGGGTGGACATGCCCTTTAAGTGTTTTCCAGTTTTCCATGCAGTGGGTCATGGCTCCATGAGAAAGCACCTTTTATATTGCAAATAGTGGTGTGCGGTGGAGTATTGACTGGTTTGACTGGTCTGGAATTCCAAATTTAAAACCAGAAATGAATTAGGTGTATCTGATGACATTTAGTCTTATTTATTTTTTGCATATGCAAAGGTTGCATGTAGAGAATGGTGGAGTCATATTGCCATAAAAAAAAAAAACTCAACAACAAGAGGAGCTATTAAAGCAATATTATAGTCTTAAAAAAAGCATTGTAAGAAACTCAACATGTTTAATAAACATAAATACTAAACATTAAAGGGGAGATGCAATTGTACTAGCGTTTAGCCCGGCTACTTATCCGCACAAACTCCCGTGCTTTAATAATGTTGTGCACATCATTGCACGCCATTTTTGCATCGCAGGAGCATGCAGCTGGTAAGTAGCGGGGACTGGATGCCTGCAAGAAAACTTTGTGCAACTTTAGATATTGCACAAAATAGAGGCATAATATCTAACTTTTATTATTGCATAGTAAAAGCTGCGCAACTTTCAACAAGATTTGGAAGTGTCACAGCCCCACCAAAATATTGCAGCATAGGTTTTACTTTCATTTTATGGGGAAAGGGAGGATATTATTGCATCTCCCTGTATATATTGTTGGTAACATGCAGCACTGGAAATTAACACATTTGTCATTTTTCTGTTGCGAAGGCAGGCCATACTTAGGTTTATTTGTCCCATGTGAAAAAGGAAAAATTATCTGTCTGACCCTATCGCCTTCTTTTAGAATTGAATGCTCGATACTATCAAGCAGTAAAAAAAGAAATGAACTGTAGGTAGATTTTTTGACCAAATTGGTTGAGAAATTGACCTTGTGCATGGTACGCTTTAGGCAACAAGTTAGAACAGGTTATTTTCTGTGCGGATTTTGAAATAAATAGGCAGAATCACTAACATGCATAGCTCCATGGAAGGATTTGGTATTAAATGTTTCTGCTTTTATCTATGACATGTATTACACTTCTATGTTAACCCAGCTCAAATTTGCATTTCTCTTTTAAGAGTCTATTTCAACAAAACCCTATGCAAACCCACTGGTCTTGTTAGCCTAAACAAAGAATTTTTATACAAGGTCGTAGCTGTATCTGCATCTAATTATGAGCAGAAAACCTTATCCTTTATCCAAGTTGTCCAAGTAACCAAGAAATCTTAAACCACAATGTAAATTTGAAAACTATTACACAGTTTAATGCATCATGTTATCATGTATGATATGATGATATGATGTGCTTCTTTGTGTACTGCAAATGTTTTTGATCACATATATGCAAAACAGTGCAAAACTGTACGTCTTCAATTTTTTTACTGTGTAAAAATGAACACATAATATATAGTTTTTTAAAACCTTGTAAGATTAATTGCTGGATACTGACAACCTTCAACAAATGACCTGTTTGCTGACTACATTCCTAGAATGTCTGGGAAGTCACATACCAAAATCAGCTATCTTGGCATTCATGTGCGCATCAAGCAGCACATTCTCTGGTTTCAAATCACGATGAACAACCATGTGTCTGTGACAGTAATCCACAGCAGAAAGGATTTGTTGAAAAAGGCGCCTTGCCTCTGCTTCATCAACCTGTAAGATATAAAATCCCAGCAACAATGATAGAGCAAAACAGAAAAGTCAAATATTTATATAAATGTTTAAAATTTCTGTCATTTCAATAATATATATATAATAATAGAAAGGTAACACAGGGACAATATCCAAATTCTGGTCAGATACTAACAGTTGATGCTGGTGTTAAATTACTAGCACACTTTCTCACTCATGAATACACACATTATAAGGAAGGCTGACATCTGGACTTTTTACTTTTCTGTACTGGATTTTCCAAAACTACACAGAATTGATACTGTGCTAGAATAGTCTACTGAGAAAAATGCATTTGCAGAGAAACTGTAACAAGAATAAAAGCTATAGATCTATTAAAGGGCATGTCCACCCCCAAAACTATAATCCCCCCCACTACTGGCCCCCTTGTGTAGTGTAGTTTAACCCTTACCTTACATCCCAGCTCCATCTGGTTCTTCTTCATCCCCCTAAAGTCCAAAAAAACGCCCACCAGGAGTACTGCAGGGTCCATAGGACTCTGCCTTCTGTCTCCCCTCCGGGAGAAGTTTGGATGCGCACTGCAGCCCTTCTCCCCCTCCCTCTCCTCCCGATTTAGATCCCTCCCCCTAGCATAATAACCTTTCTATATAATATTCTTCCTTTCCCCCCATCCCCAACCGCTATAGTTTTAAGTTCAGAAAGTGCCCCAATATTATTTATCCCTATTTCCTCCGCCGCACTGAACTCCCGGCAGCCGCGTCGTGATTGGCTGCCGCTCAGCCAATCACAGACGCGACTGCCGGTTCCGCCCTCTGCTTGCATTTTCTCGCAAGCAGAGGGCCTGGCAGTGCGGCGGAGGACAGAGGGAAGGTAAGTAATATTTGGGCCACTTTCTGAACTTAAAACTATAGCGGTTGGGGATGGGGGGACAGGGAGAATATTATATGAAAAATGTAAGAAGGGTGGGACATGCCCTTTAAAAACTTTTATTAAAGATAATAAGTTAAAACATTTCCAAACAGAAAAAACAATATTGGACAAATATGTCCAGATACTAAAAACCTTAGAAATAAAGAAATAATTTTATGTAGTTGCATATTTGTAAGTTTGTATGTTGTTTTTTTTTTTATTGTAAATATTTATTAAGGTAACAATATTGTTGCATCCATACAATAGTACAATAGATAGAATTATGATATTTAGCAGAGATATGCTAAATATCTCTGCTAAATATCTAATGATAGGCTAAATATCTCTGCTAAATATCTAACTAAACCCCTTACTGTACATCAGAGCACATTCTCATGTTGTCATGCCAAATATATATTATTCAGCCAATATTGCAAATAAGAACAGTAACAAACCTTACAAACCTGCAGCCAATTAACACATTTCATTATTTAAAAGGTAAGAGGGCCAAGAGCAAGAAAGAGACAAATACTATAAAAGGAGCCTTCTGATGTCTGGGAAATTATTAAAAAAATAGACTTTGCTTGACACTACTTGTCCATTTCCTGAACTACACCCACAACCCATTGTATTTTGCCAAACAAAGTACAATCTTTAAACAGTGTTACAAAATCTACAGAAACAAGAAAACCCAAACATACAAAAGTAATTATCTACACATACATTTCTTAAAGGAAAACAATACCAATCCCTACCACCCCTGTCCTATTTTCAGAGTCCCAGGGTTTAGAAACCAGGTTTAGGAATAAACTCATGTAGGTCCTCACCCTGGGTCCATCTATCCCAAACCAAAATTAATTGGTCCTCACCCTGGGTAGTTTGAATAGAATGGGGGCGGTGGTGTTGTAGTCCTTTCTCAATAGACAAGATTAAGCATAAATTTTATGCCTTATTTGAACTAAATGTTTATTTACTTAACACAAACCACAGCACTTTGCATTGCTGTCAACATAAACTCACAAAATTACTCTTTAAAAGACTTTTTAATATTGCATCCACGATTTCTAACTAGTCTTAGTTGTTACTGCAATAAATAAAACATGTTTATAAAATACTCTGCCTATCTATTTATGTATAAACAAGTCATATTTGTGTTGGGGGAATTAAAAAGAATATGAAACTATAAGATTATAAACAATAGGTGTTGTTGCATTTACTACATTAATTTTATTTGTTTTAAAAAAACATAAATCCCCAAGCATATTTGTGCAATGTTCCTTTCTAAAAAAATAAATACCGTATATACTCGAATATAAGTCGAGATTCCCAGGCTTTAAAATTAGCCTGAAAACCTAACCTCGACTTATACTCGGGTCAAGTCCTAATTTAGCTCCAAATGCTGCAGTTGCGGATAGTAACCAGTAGATGGTGTTAAAAAAACCTCCTTCACCAGCATAGAAAGTTACAGGAGCTGATCTGCCTTTACACTCCTTCCTGCTTCCTATAGTCAGGCTGCTGGACTCACTCAACACTGCCACTGCTCATCTGGATGCTGTAAATCTGATGGGTCTTCTCAGTTTGGGGCGAAAAATAGCTGCTAGTTCAATGCAAATGACAGCTTGAAAATACAACACTCAGGTGACATTGGGGTCAGACTGCCCTTTAATATATGGGGGTCAGTAGAATTCTAAATGATGCTAAGCTTAATTAAAAGTTTATTGAACCTTGCCACTCCACATATTTAGAAACTACAATTCCCAGATTCCCAGCAAGCAAAGCATGCTGGGAGTCGTAGTTTCCAAAACATCTGGAGTGCCAAGGAATTGGGGGTTACTGGTACTGGATTTGGCTATTACTGTATGGGATTAATGTATGGGAATTCTGCTGTAAATTTAAATGGGAACTTAAGGCACAACACAATACTGAATCAGAAGGCAGTAGTGTTCATAATTTCTACCCTCGGCTTATACTCAAGTAAATCAGTTTTTACTAATTTTTCAGGTAAAAATAGGTACCTCGACTTATACTCGGATCGGCTTATAATCGAGTATATACGGGTAGTCCAAAGAAAAACTGGTCTTTGCACTGACATTCTGATCTGATATACAGAGTTACTGTATTACCTCTGATGGAGTTTACTGTTTTTATGTTGGTTCATTTTCCTGGAGAAGGTTATTCTTTGTTCTTATTATCTTGGGGAGTGACACATTGTGAACAAATTATTATTTCACATTGTGAACAAATTATTATTATTTTTTTAAATATTGGATGCAAAAGATTTCAGTACGGTGTGTGTAGGCAGTTAGGATGATGGCAGCACTAAAGGAGGGTTTGTATACAGGTACATTCATTTAGCACTGTTACCCAGGCATAAGTGTTCTCATCCCCCTGTGAATAATAGCTACAGATTTCATGTACTTAAAGGACAAGTATACTCACCTCACCCTCGCTCCTCTTCCTCCATAGCTGCATAGTACCCAGGGTGAGGACCTAAAATCGCTAAGTCCTCACCCTGGGTTCTTTCTCTAACTCCTGCACTACTTACCCCAAATCTGCTTCGCCGATCGCTTCGTTCCTCCGCTCTTCCTGCTTCAATGACAGATCGCGAGGCAGCCAATAGGAAGATACGCTCTGCAAGGAGGCGTGTCTTCCAATTGGCTGCCTCGCGACTGTCACTGACAGTAGGAGAGAGGTGGAACAGTCTGGATCGCCGCGCGAAGAAAGATTTGCGGTAAGTAGTGCAGGAGTTAGAGAAAGAACCCAGGGTGAGGACTTAGCGATTTTAGTCCTCACCCTGGGTACTATGCTGCAGTGGATCGGGAAAAGGTGAGTATAATTGTCCTTTAATGAAGTACATAAATCGGTTTAGCTGACCTTAAAATAGTGCTGGATACAGATTTTTCTATCCCCTTTCCTAAGTACAGTTTGTCTCCTTCTGTGGGTAAAGGGTTTTGCATTTCAGTACAAGTTTTAATTTTGTTTAATGTGCTTTTGTAACACAAAGAAACAGAGTAAGCATTTGTCTGAATTAAGATTATAGTTAGCACAACTGGGTGGGTTGTGTTTTTCACATATTTATTATTATTATTATTATTATTATATGGACAATAAGATAACTTGTCAAATCATCAAAAGCAAAAGTTGTTTAATAGAATTAAGTTTTTTAAACCTACCCGTCCATGTTTGCAAATGTAGTCAAATAATTCTCCTCCTGCCACATATTCCATAACCATGAAGAAATCGGTTGGTGTGCTAATAACTTGATACCTTTAAAAGAACAGTAGCTTACATTTATTTTTTTATCCAGCACACTTTACTGCTACAAAATCAATTTCCCAATCAAGTGCTTTACGCTGAATTGAAATAAAATGGTCGAAATAACATTATGGTAATTTAAGAGAGACCAAAGCTGGAACCTGCTTATCTCACGCTCAAACAATAAAGCAAGTTGCATTAAGAAGTCCTTTTTTAAAACCCAGCAATTAAAATCTTCAACACAGGAAATACAAAGTACAGTCAATGTGAGATGATACACCATTAAATAATGCAGTTAACCATCACTGGTCATTACACTAGCATTTCCATTACACTTATGGCTTAAAGGGGATGTTCTCAAAATACTAACAATCCTCCCGGCACTCTTGAGTCGAGATATATTACTTTGAGCTTCTTTACTCCCTCCCCTGTCTCTGCTGCTCTTCCGTATGACAGCAGTTAGTCAAGGGTGTGACGATGACACACACTGTACCAACATTCTCACTATACTTTAAACTGGGAGATTGTGCCTGTGGTCAGCGGCCACTATTGACTCCATATTGTAAAGCATAGGGGTCCTATAGAAATTTTCAGTCACTGCTGACCGATTTCAAAGCCGAAGGTGTTTGCGGGATTGTTTTTCGGCAAACACACAAGTTACACAAGACCGATCCTGAGATAGGCCATTTATCGGTACTGTGTGTAGCCATTTTTACTAGAGGTCTATATGTGACAACCTCCAATAACAGATCTAAGAAGTACCTTACTACTCTTGCTACAAATGATGCAAACATGTATCTACACTGTGGAAGTTTCAGCAAACAAATTCTAGTAGTGTTAAAAAGTAGTGTAGATTGTAGAAGAAAACAACACGTGGAAATATCAACTAGCTAATCTCCAAGACAACAAAAATCTTCAGAGACGGTCCTCGGTAGAAAAACAAATACATAGTTTAAATGATGGTTCTGATTAAACACTTTAATACATTTAACTTACATTTTACTTTCTTCTAATCCTTCTCCATACAAGTGCCTGCAATACATGGACCACTGAAAAAAAGCTCTTATGCCTTTTCAATCAAGCCTAGGAAGATGTCTCTAGCTGCTGTGGATTCAATATAGTCTTTCAAACTTTCATTTCATAGTCTATCATGTTGTATCTGTCACAGCACTGGAGAGAGACAGCATGTGTGATAAGCCCCCCCCCCCCCAAACTTTTATCAAGCTAGTTATAGACCTCCTAACATTCTCTGGGCTTTCCTCCTTTCCTCTGCCTATGATTGGGTAGCTATAAAAATGAAGTAAAATACAAGTGGGCATGTTTAAGCCAGTGGTGAGGGGGCAGAGCCATGGTGCTGGTGATGTCAGAGCTCACAATGTAAGCAGGAAGCCCCATATTTTATCCTGTCTGGGTAGATTCCAGCTAGAAGCTTCCTGGAGTAATTGTAAAGGTAGGACACTTGTATGGTGACCAGAGTTCCACTTTAAGAAATCCACATAACCCCAAGTCCCCTCCACTGACAAATAATAATACAAACAGAATATCTGAAAGTTTATTTACTCTGCCGCTTTTACCAACCTTTACCCCTGACAATTCAGTTGGTGAGCTGCAGAAACAATAAATCGGTGACCCAGCAAAATTCACTATTGTGCCATGCTCGCTTCAGCCAAAAATTGTATCTGTGTGGTGGTTCCTATTGGGGCGCCATTGAGAAGCTATCCTATCGGTGCCAGATAAACAAACAAGGCCGGTGAAACCTGTCACACATGTGCAATTGTTGGCAGAAGCACTTGAACACCTGTTGTTCTGCTACCACTTTCAGCTGACATACTGTAACCGGGCTTTAAAGTCCACCCTTTATAAAAACTTTCCATATATTATAGTCCATGCTCCCTCAGCCCCAACCGCTATAATCATATTCTCAGAAAGTCCCCCGATAGTTACTTACCTTTCTCCTTCGCCGTTCTGAGCAGCCGGCAGCCGCATTCGTGATTGGCTGCCTCTCAGCCAATCACAGATGCGGCTGTCGGTCCCGCCCCCTGCTTGCAGTTCCGCGCAAGCAGAGGGCCGGGACAGTGCGGCGAAGGAAAGAGGTAAGGTAAGTAACTATCGGGGCACTTTCTGAGAATATGATTATAGCGGCTGGGGCTGGGGAAGCATGGACTATAATATATGGAAAGGGTTTTACACTAGGGGGAGGGATACCAAAACGGGTAAGAGAGGGAGGGAGAGGGAAGGGGAGAAGGGCTGCACTGCGCATGCCATGTCCTATATGAACTCAGCTATCCTCCTAGTGGCCACTTTTTTGGACTTTGGGGGGGATTGCTGGAGAAACATTTGGAGCTTGGATGTAAGGTAAGGATATTTCTACACTACAGAGTGGGGCCAGTAGTGGTGGGTATTATAATTTTGGGGGGTGGACATGCCCTTTAAGACTTATTTTTTAATCAAACATTGGAAGCTTACCTGCCAATGTTCCAGCAATTTTCTGACAGCCACCTGCCCCAATAACATAACGACTGGAGGTACAGCTGTTACATTGCCGAAAAATCAACTGGTAAGAGCCAGTGGGACAGTAGACATTCAACGCTCGTCAGATCAAACAGTGAATTGGCTGCAACGTCTAACGAGTATATCACCATATTTAGTTTTCACAACAGGACAAAGACAAATGTATCAATTTTCAGGGTTCTATATCATTGGTTTCAGACAACTAGCTCTATTGTGGGGCTAGGAAGGATTGCCTATAGGAATCATGTCATATTATAAAACACATTTTACCTCAATGCTAACTATCAGTCCTGCACTTGCTTCTTGTACATCTGTCTAGTAAAATATAATTTAAAAAATCAACAATACTTACAATTTAATAATGTGGGGGTGACGGAAAAGTTTGAGATTTTGGATTTCTCTTTTTATTTTCCCAACAACATCCAGATTACGAATTTTTTGTCTGTTTAAAATCTTTACTGCAACTTTATGTCCAGTCAACTGATGCTCACCCACTGTAAGGGAAAATACAATATAAACAATAAAAAATAAATAGAAGTAGTGCATAGAACAGTGCATTATTTACTATTTTCCTTACTGGTAGAACAAAAACCATTTGCAAAAGATCTTTGTAGCCTATCTTACTGGTAGAGCAAACACCATATATAAAGAATCTTTTTATGCTTATGTGGGTACAGAACACTTGAGCAAGGAGGATTCCCATCAGGCGGATCATCAACAATGTCCAACTAAACAGCCATACACTCGCGATTATCTGTCAAAACAGCCATTCGCCACACCGGTACCGCCCTGCTAGAGTGGTGGGTGTCTTGCATTATATTGCACGTCTGTATGTAGCTTCACACTTTGGATTTTTAGGTTCTTTTTAAAGATAGAATCTAAAGCTGGGTACACACAGTACGATAAAGCCCCAATACCACCGGAACCGACGGTATCGGAGCTTTATCGTTACTGTGTGTAGCTTAGTTTTCCGAATGGGCGCGTGGCCGCCAAAATATCGGGATAGCCAAACAGTCGTTCGGGAAAGACTGAAAATTTCCATCGGCCGCGCTACACTCCCTATAGAGGAGTCTGCCGCGGCCGAGGGAAACACACAGTCCCGAGCGTTCTCCCTATGATGTGTATACGGACTGTATGTATGCAGATCTTTCAAAGATGACAGACAGGATCTTGCAAATCCTGTCTGTCATCTTTCACTGATCTGCACTGTGTGTGCCCAGCTTTAATCTAAAACACATTAACAACATTTTCTGATAGAAAGAAAAAGACAATGAGAAGATAAATAGAGCAGGGATTAAAGGTAAACAAATAGAAATGCTTGTTTACATTTTGTATGTAAAAAATCTGTTTAGTGCCCTGTCATTGAAAAAAGTTTCCCCATAGCTAACTGACCTGATGTTATCCATTACTGTTTAGTTTCCTGATGTTTAGATGAAGCTAGAGGCCAGAAGGCCCACTAATGGTTACTAAAGCCAGGTATTTTGGTATTTAGGATTGGCACCACTGACGAACACTATCAGACGCTTTTTTGACATGTCTACCATGGGCCGCACAATCAGTTGCGCCAAAATGTCGGCTGTGCTAATTTTCGCCACTGTCTACCTAGCCTAAAAGAGACCCTATGGGTTTTAATTTCCAAATTTTTCATGATATTGGCCAAGTGCAAAAATGTTTGCATTGTAGCTAGATGGAATTAGCTTCTCAGCCCAATCTCTATATCTCAAAAAAAAAATCCATGAGACTGATAAGGCAGCAATTCAGGGTGCTATCTCTAAACCTTTGGAGTTGTTCAGTTTAGCTTGCCCTTAAAACAAAACTATGTGAAGAATATGTGGAATAAAAATAAAAAAAAAAGATGTACAAAATACACACAGAGCACATAATATTTATCTCAAAAAGACTTGGTTTTAATTATACACTTCCCACTTTAAACAAAAACTACTAAAATATAGGCAAAGTAGTTGCTTTGGATAAAAATCATATTATATGTGTTGGATACATTTTATTTCTGGTGCACGGGCTATTCATGCACGTGTTTATTAAGGTTTATTTAAGAAGTAAACAATCTTTTCTGCATACTGGTATGCAAAATGTGCTGGGTTATTGTGTCTGAATGCACATCATCTTTGCGTATAGGGACAGAATGAAGGGATTTACTATGGTCAGTGTGGTCATATCAAATACTTCTGGGATAACATGTTTATAGTCTCAGGGGCAAATTATCTGATGCAGTTTATCTGGGCTCACAAACTAAGGCCTCCAACTTGGAAATAGATACCTGGCCACTTTCCAGTCAGCATACAATTGTAACAAAATTAAATAATCCTTTATAAGGGCTAGGCCCCACTTGCACAAATATGTGTGTGTTCTCTGATCCAGCTTCCGCTTTACCGATGCAATGCTAACAGGATAGTCCGACTATGTGTGCTACAAAAATCCTGCAAGCGCTGCTGTGCATTCTACTGGGATCTTAGCTGCCTTTAGTGCATCAATACATTTGCAGGATGTGCTTTGACCTACCTGCTAAGAAAATAGAAGGACAAATCCCATGACCAAAACATTATGCAATAAAAAGTCTGATCATCTCTTGCTGGTAAAGGGCTATAGTAAATTTGTGGCAGTTTATTAGGGACAATCAGGGTCATTTATCCAGAGGCAAGTAAATGCTCCTTTCGCTATTCAATATCGCGTTTGCGAATCTGGATTTACCCACTGCGAGATTTTAACGCCAGCTATTTGCTGTCGTTAAAATCCAGCACTACAACTAGCGCAAACGCGATATTTAGTCGTGAGTGTCGGATGTGCAGGTGATTTTTGCATAGCCCTCGCATCCGACGCTAATATGGATTTAAAGTCATGGTAACCAGTAGCGAACCGGTTAGCGCAACTTTAAGTTAATATATTTGCCCAGCGAGTCTGGGTAAATCGACCCCATAGAGTTTCTATATGAGTTAATATCATTTAATATTGGGGTTTGGCTGTATGCCATGGAAATTACTAGGGGTAATTTATTGACATTTGTGTGGGTTGGAGGAATATTTCACTGATAACCAGAAACAGAAGAGTATCACGGTCTTGGGATTTTAGGGAATTCCCCTGATTTTTAACAATTTAAGTAAGGGGGTGAAATTGTCCTTTAATAAAATAAGTTGAAAGAAGCTGTGGCAAAGTCTGGTGGAAAAATTTTTTTTTTTTAAATAAAATGGTCACCATATAGACATTTGTTTTTAATTTAGTGGCTAAAATTCCATCAGGCCCATTTTAACTGTGAAGCAGTTGTATGTAGCTAAAATCATCTTAAAGGGACAGTTCAGTGGAAATTAGCAATATTTGTTAAATTGTTAGTTTGTGTAATGTCTTCTTAGTTATTCTACATATTCTCTCCCATTTTGAAAAATCAGTTGATTTCATACTCTTTGCTGTTCCTTGCTGTTGACATTATTGAGCTGACATTTCAGGTTCTGTAACAGTCCTTCTTCCCAGAATGCACACTACCATGGAATGTTCCTAACAGTAATTTCTACTGATTGGCTGTTGGATGGGTCAAAGATGCTCAGATCTCTACTGAGCAACTGAATCAACCCAGGCGCTGGGTCAAGGGCAAGACCATAACGGTCTCTACTAGGGGTCCTGCAAACAGGAAGTCGGTATTTCGGTTGCATTTATTTATACACAGACAAAATGTTGAAATGGCAGATTAAGGCCATTTGGATGAAAATCACTGCTCTTTTTCCTAAAAAGAATATGTATTTGCACTGAACTTCCCCTTTAAGCAATCCTGGGTAATTTAATCTTGGAGACATACAGGGTTATTCAATAAAATTTCTTATCGTTTAAAATGGTGCTAATTTTGCCCCAACCAATCAGATCTTATTTAACATTTAAAAGCTAACATCTGATTGGTTGGGGCAAAATTAGCACCATTTTAAACGATAAGAAATTTTATTGAATAACCCGGATAGTTTACGGAGTTTTGACAAAAGAAAAAATCTAAAATAACTTATAACGCAATAACTGCTGTTCAGTTCTCTAGGTTAGAAATCCATTTGGGCGTCAGGTTTCCCTCTCCCCCTCCATAATCTTGTGTTTTTGCGATACTCTGGGCAAGAAGAAGAATATTCTCTCGTTTTTACAGTAACTAGGCAGCCTGTGATTCATATTTATCTCCCCACACCATGAATATGGATCAACAAAAGCTTTTACTTTGGCACCTTGCCATCTAGCAGCAGCGCTATTAAATCTCCATTATTCTGCTTGGGCACAGCAGATCACATAAGAATCTGACTGATGTTGTTGAACCCTCCACATATTTAACATTGTGTCTGAACACAAAGATCCCCAGCCACCCTACCAGTCCTTAATCCTGCTCACAATGTCACCTTACCATCTAGAGCAAGCACACCAATGTGCAGTCATTTAGATGGAGGCAGCCAGCAGGAAAACCTAATAAAACATTGCAAAGCATCATTAAACACACAGCATGGTTAAGCAGGTAGTTCTACCAAAGCTGCTGACCTCTGCTGTATGTCCCAGTGTTTGTTTTGCCTAATCTGTATAGTGCATTACTCTAGCCAGGGATGTCTAGAGATTTGCAAACTACAACTCCCAGTTACTACAAGTCCCAGTATAAACATCCAAGGCATGCTGGGAGTTGTGGTTTCTAAGTGTTGGACATCACTAGTCCCTGAAATTACCATCACAGCCCTACACTCCATCTTCTATCACATTGCAAGAATGGCATGAAAAGTAAACAGCACAGCCATGTCATTGATACTCAGCTTTTAACTTTGCCGAAGGTGCCAACTCCCAGGGTGTCCCCCAAGATGTAGTATCCTATTTTAACACGTCCATCGTGCTTCAGTTTCTCAGCCATCTTTGCATACTGTTTGTCTGTGTACCCACAATGCACTTGGCAGGGAGAATGACAGGTGCATGCCAAAGTCTGGAAACATTCTGCATCGGGACGCCTAGTGGGCGTGGTTTCTGGCTGTGCACGAGCAAGGCTGCTGCAGGGTCCTAATGTCCCGAACCAAGGGTCAGTTGCTGCCCAGGGTACTGAAATACCGAGTATTATAATTGCATATTCTCTGTATTGGTTGAATTTGATGTACAGTGTTCAGCTTTCTATTTTTTACTTACCCACCATCAAACCTTGATAATATCCCCACTGACATTTGTGATTTCCCAGTGCCTTTGTGTGTAATCATAGAAAAGTCTCTGCAAGTATTAAACCTTTAAGGTTATACTAAATGGATTTGTAGTACATTCTAATAAAGTCTCATTACTGGGGATGTCTGGCCAGGAAACAATTCCTACTCATACTTTCTTTTATATTTTCTTCATATATGTTTGATGGACTATGTTAATGGCCTGTATGGTCTGTTCAATATTTCTGTGTATTAAATGTCTGTTTATGGGGCGATGCATGTGTTTTAAATGTCTGTATATGGGGCTATTCATGTGTATTAAATGTCGTCTGTATATGGGGCTATTCATGTGTATTAAATGTTGTCTGTATATGGGGCTATTCATGTGTATTAAATGTCTGTATATGGGGCGATGCATGTGTATTAAATGTCTGTATATGTGGCTATCCATGTGTATTAAATGTCTTTATATGGGGCTATTCATGTGTATTAAATGTATGTATATGGGGATATTCATGTGTATTAAATGTCTGTATATGGTGCAATTCATGTGTATTAAATGCCTGTATATGGGGCTATTCATGTGTATTAAATGTCTGTATATGGGGCTATTCATGTTTATTAAATGTCTGTATATGGGGCTATTCGTGTGCATTAAATGTCTGTATATGGGGCTATTCGTGTGTATTAGCCCCACTTATCTCTGCACTTTAATGCACACGAAGACCCCATATACCGCATTTATCACACGAACGCCCCATATACAGACATTTATTAATACACATGAAACTATAGATTTCCCACCTGTATACAGACATTTAATACCATGAATTAGCCCCATATACAGACTATTTAATGCACATGAATAGCCCCATTACAGACATTTATTGTCTGTTAATACACATGAATAGCCCCATATACAGACCGTAATTACCCATGAAAGCCCCATATACAGGACATTTATTTTTTTTTATACTTTTTTCATATATATTTAATAACCATGAATAGCCCCATATACAGAGATTTAAACACATGAATAGCCCCAATAACAGACATTTAATCACATGAATATGCCCAGTATACAGACATTTATACACATTATTGCCCCATATACAGACATTTAATACCAGAATAGCCCATTACAGAATTAATACACATGAATATCCCAACTCATTTAGACATGTAATACACGAATAGCCCCATATACAGACATTTAATACACATGAATATCCCAATATACAGACATTTAATCACATGAATAGCCCCATATATACAGACATTTTAAATTACATGACATAGCCCATATACAGATATTAATCACATGAATAGCCCATATACAGACTTTAATACACATGAATATCCCCAATACAGACATTTATATACACATGAATTGCCCCATATACAGACATTAATTCACATGAATAGCCCATATACAGACATTAATACAATGAATATCACCATATATAGACAGTTATACCATGAAGCCCATATACAGACATTTAATACACATGAATATCCCCATATACAGACATTAATCACATGAATATAGCCCATTACAGACATTTAATGCACATGAATATCCCCAATACAGACATTATACACATGAATTGCCCCATATACAGGCATTTAAGAACACATGATTGGCCCCATATACAGACATTTAATACACATGAAATCCCCATATACAACATTTAATACACATGAATAGCCCACATACAGACATTTAAATAACATAAGCCCCATATAAGCATTTAATACACATGAATATCCCCATATACAGACATTTAATACACATGAATTGCCCCATATACAGACATTTAATACACATGCATCACCCCATATACAGACATTTAATACACACGAATAGCCCCATATAGACATTAATAACACAATAGCCCACTACAGACATTAATGCACATGCATCACCCCATATACAGACATTTAATACATATGAATAGCCCCTATTCAGACATTTAAAGCACATGAATAGCCCCATATACGACATTTAATGCACATGAATATCCCATATACAGACATTTAATACACATGAATATCCCCATATAGACATGTTATACACATGAATGGCCCCATATACAGACATTTAATATACATGAAAAGCCCCACATACAGACATTTAATGCACATGAATAGCCCCATATACAGACATTTAATGCACATGCATCACCCCATATACAGACATTAATACACATGAATAGCCCCATATACAGACATTTAATGCACACAAATAGCCCCATACACAGACATTTAATGCACATGAATATCCCCATATACAGACATTTAATACACATGAATTGCCCCATATACAGGCATTTAATACACATGAATAGCCCCATATACAGACATTTAATGCAACGAAAATCCCCATATACAGACATTTAATGCACATGAATACCCATATAAGACATTATAACAGAATAGCCCCATATACAGACATTTAATCACACAATAGTCCCATATACAGACATTTAAGCACATGATACCCCATACAGACATTTAATCACACATGAATAGCCCCATATACAGACATTTAATGCACATGCATCTGCCCCATATACAGAACATTTATACACATGAATAGCCCATATACAGACATTTAATCACATAAAAGCCCCATATACAGAAATTAATGAACATGAATATCCCCATATACAGACATTTATACACAGATGAATGCCCCATTACAGACATTTAATACAAGATTTCCCCATATACGACATTTAATACACATGAATATCCCCATATACAGACATTTAATGCACATAATAGCCCCATTACAGACATTTAATGCACATGAATATCCCCATATACAGACATTAATACACATGAATTGCCCCATATACAGACATTTAATACACATGAATTTCCCCATATACAGCCATTTAATACACATGCATCACCCCATATACAGACATTTAATACACACGATAGCCCCATATACAGACATTTAATACACATGAATAGCCCCATATACAGGCATTATACACATGAATTGCCCATATACAGAAATTTAATACAAATGAATATCCCCATATACAACATTTAAATAAATGTCTGTATATGGGGCTATTCATGTGTATTAAATGTCTGTATATGGGGCTCCTTATGGGTATTAAATGTCTGTATATGGGGCTATTCATGTGTATTAAATGTCTGTATATGGGGCTATTAATGTGTAATAAATGTCTCTATATGTGGCAATTCGTGCGTATTAAATGTCTGTATATGGGGCAATTCATCTGTATTAAATGTCTGTATATGGGGATATTCATGTGTATTAAATGTCTGTATATGGGGCTATTAATGAGTTTTAAATGTCTGTATATGGGGCTATTCATGTGTATTAAATGTCTGAATATTGGGATATTCATGTGTATTAAATGTCTGTATATGGGGATATTCATGTGTATTAAATGTCTGTATATGGGGATATTTATGTGTATTAAATGCCTGTATATGGGGATATTCATGTGTATTAAATGTCTGTATATGGGGATATTCGTGTGTATTGAATGACTGTATATGGGGCTATTCGTGTGTATTAAATGTCTGTATATGGGGCTATTCGTGTGTATTAAATGTCTTTATATGGGGCAATTCATGTGTATTAAATGTCTGTAAATGGGGCAATTCATGTGTATTAAATGTCTGTATATGGGGCTCTTCATGGGTATTAAATGTCTGTATATGGGGCTATTAATGTGTATTAAATATCTGTATATGGGGCTATTCGTGTATATTAAATGTCTGTATATGGGGCTTTTCATGTGTATTAAATGTCTGTATATGGGGATATTCATGTGTATTAAATGTCTGTATATGGGGATATTCATGTGTATTAAATATCTGTATATGGGGATTTACATGTGTATTAAATATCTGTATATGGGGATATTCATGTCATGTGTATTAAATGTCTGTATATGGGGCTATTAATGTGTATTAAATGTCTGTATATGGGGATATTCATGTGTATTAAATGTCTGTATATGGGGATATTCATGTGTATTAAATGTCTGAATATTGGGATATTCATGTGCATTAAATGTCTGTATATGGGGATATTCATGTGTATTAAATGTCTGTATATGGGGCTATTTATGTGTATTAAATGTCTGAATATTGGGATATTCATGTGTATTGAATGACTGTATATGGGGCTATTCGTGTGTATTAAATGTCTGTATTTGGGGCTATTCGTGTGTATTAAATGTCTGTATATGGGGCAATTCATGTGTATTAAATGTCTGTAAATGGGGCAATTCATGTGTATTAAATGTCTGTATATGGGGCTCTTCATGGGTATTAAATGTCTGTATATGGGGCTATTCATGTGTATTAAATGTCTGTATATGGGGCTATTAATGTGTATTAAATATCTGTATATGGGGCTATTCGTGTATATTAAATGTCTGTATATGGGGCTTTTCATGTGTATTAAATGTCTGTATATGGGGATATTCATGTGTATTAAATGTCTGTATATGGGGATATTCATGTGTATTAAATATCTGTATATGGGGATTTACATGTGTATTAAATATCTGTATATGGGGATATTCATGTCATGTGTATTAAATGTCTGTATATGGGGCTATTAATGTGTATTAAATGTCTGTATATGGGGCTATTCATGTCATGTGTATTAAATGTCTGTATATGGGGCTATTTGTGTGTATTAAATGTCTGTATATGGGGCTATTCGTGTGTATTAAATGTCTGTATATGGGGCTATTTGTCTGTATTAAATGTCTGTATATAGGGCTATTGATTTATATTAAATATCTGTATATGGGGCAATTCGTGCGTATAAAATGTCTGTATATGGGGCTATTCGTGTGTATTAAATGTCTGTATATGGGGCAATTTGTGTGTATTAAATGTCTGTGTATGGGGATATTCATGTGTATTAAATGTCTGTGAGTGTACAGCGCCTTGATAATAGGGAGATTCCTATATTTTATACATGGTCTTAGGTCTACCCCCTTCTTTTGCTTTGTAAATTACAATATTATTATTTATTGCAGTGGTTTTACAATACATTTGTACACCAATATTTATTCCACACCATATATATCCAACATACATTCACTTTATTACATGGGTATAGTAATGTCTAAATTCTATGTCTATAAAATCTTTCTATTCTATATACAAAAAATAGCCTACAGGTTTAGGCCTTTAAAGCAGGATTGTCCTTATGATAACTTGATTCTATCAATTTTATCCCTGTTTGCAGTTTGCTTACCGTAGTTCATTCTTTCCTTGTGCAGAAATTTAGATTTTCTTTCTTTGTGTCCATTTAAATGTATCTGATCAGTATATGAATAATACTCTGTATTCTTATAAAATTGTAGTTTATTTAGCACTATCAAACAGCTCTTTAAAATGCTTGTCTCAGAAATGCAGAATACATGGTACAAATACAAATGTATTGTATTCAAATGTGGGACAAAAAGTTTTCACCAGATAGTGAGCTCTCCAGAAGGCAATTTATATTGTAAAATCTGTATAATTATGTGTTTATTTTGAATGCATTTATTATTTTTTTGTAATGTTTTATTCCCTTTTCTATATAGTATTGTATTTGTATCTCTTCTTGGTGGTTTTACATATACAAATAAAGTGATAAATACATTGTGTCAAGAGGCTTCAATTCTAAAATGGCCCCAATTTTATAAATTTATTGGCGGTAGGTACAAGTCATCAGGTATCCCACCCCTCCCGGATCTTGGGAGTCTCCCTCAAATTGGGGTGGTCTCCTGCGCTCCCGCGAGACCACCCTAATCTCCTCCGATGGAGAGGAGTCCTGAATCTCCTCCCACCACGCCCCTTTTTGTGCACCATGCCCCAGACCGCCCACGCCACACCCATAACTCCGCCTCCTCCTACCTCCTTGGGTGCATGCCCGCCCACAATGTAACATAAATGACATCACACCGCATCGCCACGCCCCCTCTCCCCCCTGCCCGCAAGTACATAGTGGCAGGGTGAGATGTCTGAGTCATCCTAACTCCCATTTTGCAGAATCAGTCTGTTTGCCTAATCTTCCTCATGTCAGAGATGCATTCAGGCTCATTAACCCAGAGCAATTTATTTTAGTAAATGTCCTGATCTTGATTCAATATCGCAAACTTTTTTTTTATTTGCGAACTTGTGTAAATCCCGAAAAGCTATTAGCACAAACACAATATTGAATCGTGAGCATTGGATGCGCAGGTGTCTTTGCATAAACCCATGCAGTCGATGTTAATATGGTGTTAAAGTCACGCTAACCGGTAGCGAACCTTTTAGCGTGACTTTAACTCCATAAATTTGCCCAGCGGCTTTGGGTAAATCGTCCCATTGAGTTACAATGTGGGGGGAATCGGGGAGGGAGCTCACTTCCCTCAACTTGTAACCAAATGTTTGGTTTTTTTTAAGTCAATCTTTAAGAAAAAAGAGAGGTATACTTGTTTCTATCTTCAGTAAAACAATAGAAGTATGAAGGGGAAAGTATGTTTTTATGAAATTATTAGGCAAACTATTTTGCCCATCTTCTTATAATGAAAAACGCATGAAACTTAAATTTGTTATTATGTTTCTATTATTAGGCTGGCCAAGGTATAGTTACAAAATATTTTTTTTGTTTTCCCTGCCAGTGTGTACAATGTAAATATGCAATGTCTTGCATATTTCTGATGTTTACACCTTTTTACAAAATATACTGGGGCCTGTGAGCATTACATGCAGTATACACAAAGTGCTTATGTATGTATGTATAATTTTATTTATAAAGTGCCACTTGGGTACGCAGCAGAGGGGGAGATACAATATGGCCCAAATCCTTCTAAAAACCACGTTAACCCGAAGAAATTTCGGGTTAACGTGGGTTTTAGATGGATTTTAGAGCACAGCGCCATTTCCAAATGTTTTTGGAAATAGCGATGTGCTAACGATCCAAAACCCCTACCGTTAAGTTTTGCGCTACTTAACGGTACGGGTTGTGGAGCGTTAAAGTCACGCTCCTTACCTTAGCCCAATCCCGCGATGCAATACCTGACGTAATCTCATTTACGTCACTTATTGTATCGCGGAATCGAGCTACGGTAAGTAACACTACAAATAATATTAAACCCCCCTGTCAGTATACCAACACGGGGGTAAGTGCAAGCAATTATACAGATAGATAAAAATTAAATACAATTTCATACATCAGTTAAGAACGCACATATATATACAAATTATGTATAAAGTGCAGCATGCCATGACACATTAGGAATGCCCCGAAGAGTTTACAATCTAAGTGGGTGGGACAACATACAGATAAAAGTGGGGGGATGGGTACAAAGTGCTTGAGGTGGTTAACAATCATTTGTTGTGTTAGTGCTTAGAATGGTAGGATAACAGTCTAGATTTGAATGTATTAATTCACTGGCGAAGCGAGAAAGGAAGAGAGTTCCAAAGGTAGGGAGCAGCAAGAGAGAATGGTTTAAGACAGGAGGAAGCAGTGTTTGTTGGGGGTTTGTGGACTTATGCACCCGAGGACATGGTATTTTAACTGAATAGTTTGTTGCTTCCACAAAACCTGAAGAAGGGGGCACATTTCCCCTGAAACATTGTGTTTGTTGGTTAGTTTACAATAAAATACTTCACCTTGGAGTGCGACTTCATATGCAGTTCAGGCCTGTGAGCATTATTTATTTCTATACAAATTTATGTGCCCTCCTATTAGACTGACCTCTGCAGATTCTGAATTCATGCACATTTTGTATCATAAGACATGTTTTTTTTTAGCACAACAGTGTGTGATGTGACAAGCGGAACAGCTGAAATAAGGAACGGAGATAGGACTGTGTAATCAGTAGAACTAAGCACTGGACACAAATAGAACAAGCGATAGGAACAAAGCAGGTGCAGCAACTTCCTTTGATTTTAGAGCTTCTTTCACTGTATTTATAACTATTCAGTACTTTTTGATTTATTATTTAGATTTCAATTAAAAAATATTTTCATAGGGAAACTTGTTTAACACATTTGATTTAAATAGATTATTTTAGAAATTACACAATATGAACAAGATGTTTACATTATATCAAAAATAACTAAAATAAAAAGGACATATTAAAGCTGAAAACACATGTATTTCCCAATGCATAGCTGAATTACATAGTATAGAACTTGTCTTTATATTCTACATGGGTCCTAAGATGCAGAATAGCAAAGTCAGAAAAACCTTTTAGCATAAGGAGTTGCTGTATTACTATAGCTTTACAGTCCATCAACCAGTGATTTTATTTCTGAATGCAATCTCTGGAACTGTTTTCTGGTATTGAGAAAGACTGGATGCATATAATAACTAGAGATGTACTGTGGGTTCTAATAGAAACCAGTTTCGAATCGAATCCGAGAGTTTCGAAAGTCCCGACAAAACTTTCGGAACTCCCAGAATTTACGAAACCCAAATTTTAGATTTTTATCGAAAATTCGATAATTATCGAAATTTAAAGAAGATGATTATCGAAGTCAAAAGTAGATAATTAACGAAAGTAGACAATTTTCAAAAAACGAAAGTAGATAATTATCGAAAGTCAAAAGTAGATGATTTTTGAAAATCGAAAGTAGGCGATTTTCGAAAACCGAAAGTAGACGATTTTCAAAAATTGAAACTTTTGAAACTTTCCGAAACTTTGAAAACGAAACGCAACAGTTTCGAACATCTCTAATAACCCTATGGGCGAGGTACTGGGGAGGAGCTGTTCTGATGTCAGGTCCCCATCTACTAGCTAGGAGACCTTTCTGACTTTAATTGGCAGTGACATTATGGTCTGACCAATACCACTTTAAATATACATAATTGTAATTTCACCTAAGGAGTACCCCCACAGTCCTTGAAGATTAAAGAAAATTATACACCATTTAAACATGTTTGAGGCCAATGTGCTATTGAATTTGATTATTTTATTTACATAGAGAACACACTGGTATGTAATCTGTTTGGTTTGCAAATGTCCTATTTTGTTGAATGCTACAGACGAGCAGATATTTCAGGGTGACTGATCGATAATTTGCTATTTCTAAATCAGATGAAAGGATGCCATTTCAGCCCAGCTCCTCATGCCACTTTTCTACTTTAACCCAGGAGGCCCACCATACTGCAAGCCTGTTACAATCACCCCAGTGAGCCATTTGCCCCAACAGAGGTTTTAGGCAAGACATGCCTCAGAATGTAACTCAATGTACACCAATGGGTAACACTAACCCATTGCCACAGTCTATGCCCTGTGTTTCTATCTTAACTGTCAGCCCAAAAAAGAAATGAGAACTTGCTAATGTCTGGAACCAAAATGGTTTCTAGTAACCCCTATTCCCTGCCTCTTCCTTCCTACACTCCACCTCTCCCCCCTCCTTCTACCATTTAAAGGGCCTGTTCACCCCCTCTAAAAATATATAAGTAAATCACACACACACTCCCCACCCTAAACCCCACCCCCACAATAGTTAATAAATTTACATAAATAGGACTAGCCTGTTATGCAGCAAAATGTACTCCTCCTTTCCTCTACCTCTCAAAAGGATTCCATCTCCTCTCTGAGCTCTTTTTCAAGCTTATGTTTCTGCAGAGGAGGCAGCTAGGGGAATAACATTCAATCATTTAAAAGGCAAATTTAACCCTCAAATAAGAGTTATATATAGGTAAATAACCTCCCAAAACCACAATTGTTAGCTGACAGATGTAGGACTAACCTGTTATACAGCAAAATGTTCTTCTCACCTTTCCCTCTGCCTCTCAAAAGGTTTCTGTCTCCTCTCCAAGCTCTTTTACGGGCTCGCACATGCTTAGAGAAAGCAGCTAGGGGAATAGCAATATAGGGGTGTCAAAGATGAAAAGTCATTGTGTCCCTGAGGAAGATTTACTATTTATTAAAGTGATCAAATGTAGTTAAAGGGCACGTCCACCCCCAAAGCTATAATCTCCTCCACACACAACCCCCACTGCTTGCCCTAACGTGTAGTGTGTACCTCTTTGCTCCAAACAGTTCTCCTGGAATGTCCCTACAAACTCCCAGAAAGTGAACACAGGGAGCCTTGCAGGGAGGAAAATTGTTTCCGCCTCTGAGGTTCCTCTCAAAGGTTTGTGGCTTGCTCAGTGCAGCCCCCTGCCTCCCCCCCCCCAATCCATGTCATTTTTTCTCTGCCCCTAGTGTTTTCTGTAGTGTAGGGCTCCCTCCCCCAGCCCCAACCGCTATAGTTATTTGTGCAGAAACTACCCAAACTCTACTTACATTACCTGTTTCCCCCATGGTTCTGGATAGCTGGAAGCTGCATCAGTTATTGGCTGCCTCTAAGGGGGAGTTTCTGCACAAATAACTATAGCGGTTGGGGCTGGGGGAGGGAGCCCTACACTACAGCAAAATATAAAAAAAAGAGGTGGGCATGCCTTTTAATCCAGACAACTTACTTGAATCATTGCTTTTTTTTTTGCCTAAAACTGCACTTTAAAGATGCGGCTTTTCTACCATCCAGGCACATTTCTGCTGTCCTACCTTGAGCCTTTTTATATGCGAAAAACAATTGGAAATTATGTCAGACAATACTAAAAGGTTCCTGAGGGGACAATGGACATAGAGACAAAAACAAAAAAACACACTGAGCAATGTGTGGCTATGTTCTAGGTTTGCTGTTGCTTTAAGAATACTTTTAAAGCAGTAGCCATCTCTGAGAGCACATTAGCAAATAAATCATATGGCTATTGCTTATATTATTTCTGTGCAGACCTGCTCATATCTTCTTTATAATACCATATATGATGTAAGTGTCCCTGCGTCAGTAAAATCGGTCTACAGTAGGGAGCAATTCGAGCAGTAGATTTTACAAACAACTAAGGCAAATTAATTAATTCTGAAAATGCGCTCACGCCTTTTACATTTCGCTCTAATGAAAAATCTATGGTGCAGAAACACCTCTGGGCCTTAACAAAATTCACAGCTAATCTCTAATATTATGTCTCTTAGTAAAGGCCAACTATATCCAACCACCCTCTTTTGATTTCTATTAAATAAAGGATAGAAAGAAAACACTATCAGGGAGATTTAATAAAACTTCTTATCATTAAAAATTGTGCTAATTTTGCCCCAACCAATCATATCTTATTTAACATTTGAAAGCTAACATCTGATTCGTTGGGACAAAATAAGCAACATTTTTAACGATAAGAACTTTTATTGCATCTCGCCCTATATCTTTATCCAACAATGCTATGGGGTAGAAACCCTATTCCAACCTCTCTCTGTGGCCATTTTCAGTGTTAAGCAAGTTAATGCTACAATGCCTTTACACTGTATTTTCGGTAGCAAAACAAAACAAGTATAGGAAAAATAACGTGTGCACTAGGTCAAATAATTCGTTAAAAGACCTGTGTTATCCCTAATGGATGGTGCTTGAGTCATCACCTATAATAAGACTATAAAAAAATTATGTGGGGGGGGGAGAGCTAAGACAACAGTCAATTTTTTTGTTGAAAATTTTACTGGCCACAGTAAACTGGGCCGATCGTTTACTGGCCCGATCGTTCGGCAGCCGCGCGCTCATAATGAATGTACACACATAACGATAAAGCACCGATACCGTCGGACCCGACGGTATCGGGGCTTTATCGTTACTGCGTGTACCCAGCTTTAGTCACCACTGACTTACATTAACATATCTGTTAATTGGTTACATTCTTTTAACATAGTGCATTACTGCATAAAATTGGAAAATTAATCAACTTTAATTTAAAGGGCATGTCCACCCCTTTTGACAATTTTTGCCATATAGTAGGGCTAGTTCCCCCAGCCCCAACCGCTATAATATATTTTCCAGAGACTGCCCCGATCTTTACTTACCTTCCCTCTTTCCTCCGTCGCACTGCTTGGCCCTCTGCTTGTATGGAATTGCAAGCAGGGGGCGGAACCAGCAGCCACGTCCCTGATTGGCTGGTAGGCAGCCAATCACAGATATGGCTGCCGGCAGTTCAGAACACCGGAGGAGAGAGGGAAGGCAAGTAAAGTTCGGGGGAATCTCTGGAAAATATGATATAGCGGTTGGGGCTGGGAAGGGATTTTACACTAGGGGGAGGGAGAGAAGGGCTACTCTGAGCAAGCCAAAAACCTCTGAGAGCACAGCTCAGAGGCGGAAACAATTTCCCTGGTGGCCAGGCTCCTGGTGGTCAGTTTTCTGGACTTTGGGGGGACTTTACAGGAGAACCATCTGGAGCCGGGATGTAAGGTAAGGATTTTTATGTACTACACAATGGGGCCAGTAGTGGGATAAATTATAGTTTTGGGTGTGGACATGCCCTTTAAACTTTATTAGTATCAACTAACCTGGATCCCTGTGAGCCGGATTGGCCAAATTCTTCCAAACTCCGCCATATCTATGCCAAATCGCTAACCCCTGGATCCCGGTATTGCTTTTTAATTTGTTAGCATAACCATCAGGCCACATACCTTGGGGGTTAAACCTGTACCAAATGACACTTGTCCTCCTCCTTATTATTAGAACATTTTCCTGTTGGCTGACTGACAGGAGCCCACCAAAGCTGTGACAAAAAGACTGGTCGATGACTCCCTGGAAACTGGAAAGACACAATAAGAGAAAATCAGATACAGAGTACATTTTCTAAGGCTTACAGTGCTCATCCTAACTGCTCATCCTGTCCAGGAGCTCCTGAGCTATTATGTAATGCTATCTCCTCAGAGAGGGAGTGAGGGGTTTTACCTGAGCCATTAGGTATATGGAAAATGGCACTGGTCTCCCTACCTTCCTAGGTCTTATACCCCCCAGTACCTCCCCCCTCTCCTCCCTGCTCCCTATTGGTCTGTACTTCCTACATGCTTTGGCCACACACCCTCACTGGTCCTGACCTCACATGTAGCCCCCTCCCTCTAGTTGGGAGCTCCTAACTTTTTTGCACATGATATAAGATTCTGAGTAATCTTGTCTGTCCTTTTGTAATTTCCTTTGTTTAGTTTCCATTATTTTCTTATTCACATTGTTAAGTTTCTCTTTTAGGTAGGATTCCTCTTGTGTTTTGTCTATTTCTGTATCTTTAATACTTTTTCTTATTTTATGTATTTCCTCTTTTAAATTCTGTAATTTCATTTCATTTCATTTCATTTCATTTATTTATCAATAATCAGTTGCATCAAACTAATTGAGCATTTTTCTATAGTCTCATACCAAAGTCCTCTTGGTGCCATTCCTATCTCTACATAGGGGCATATTTATAAAGCTTCGTTAAGTTTTCGCGGCCGTTTTCCCTGACATTTCCGCATAAATCACATTTAACGTGATTTATTAATGTCCGAAATAAATCACGTTTAACGTGATTTATTAATTTCCGAAAACGGCCGCGAAAAGTTAACGAGGCGTTAACCTTTCGTGCCGATACTTACCTGTTACCGCCGCTTCTATTTATAAAGTGGCGGTATCTGTTTCACACTGCTAGTATCGGCTGTTTTGCTTTGCCACCTTGAAGGTGGTGAAAGCAGCCGATACTAGCCTCCCTGCGGCGGGGATGGGCAGGCAACCCGCATCGGGTGGTCGCACCCGCCCCGGGAGGCACGCCCACCCCGCCCTCGACCCCCTCAAGTTGTCGATGCCAGGCAGACTCACTGTGGCCGCCAGCGAGCCCGCTGGCACCACCGGCCTCAGCGGAGCCGATGTTGCCAGCCGCTTCTTTCTTCTATCTTCAGCCATCTACTGCGATGGCATCTGAGTTCCGCAGCTGAGTGCACCTCTTTATATAGGTTTGCAGAAAACCCTAATCCATTTCTGATTGGTCAATTTTTTAATGCTTGGTTTACATGCTTTACATTAACCAATCAGATTTCTGGAAAGTTTTGAAGTTCTGCAGTATCTACTGCAACACATCGCGGGCGAGATACACATCGCGGCCGCGATATATATCGCGGCAATGGCGCTCGCCATTTTAAATACAGCGATATCGCTATTTTCGCGGCCGCGATGTGCGGCGGTAATTTTTTTGCGCTAATATCGTTTTTTTATAAATATGCCCCATAGTCTTAGCCAATTACAAATTCTTCCGTTTCACACATTTAGTCCCCCCCCTCCTTTCTCCATAGAAAGAAATAAGACAATCCAGTTTCTGTTTGCTAGACAGGAAGTGATGTCTGTATTTGATAAAATTACATGTCTCTGAAACTACCCAGCATTCTTAGAGAAATGGACAGTTTTTCCCTCTTTTCCACTATTTATATATTAATAACATGAGTCTGTGAGCTACCTTCTGTTATAAGAAGGCTCTACATTTTTATTACATTTTATTCTCTGTTGGGAGCATTTAGCACCTTTAAGGGAGAGGTGGGGGTACCTTACCATAATCTTTTAAGCTAATCAGTATCCTGTACTCCCAAGTCCTAACCCCACTGCAACTGTAAATTTGGAACTTGCTGTAGTAAATACTAATAAGTATGAACCTATGCTTGTGAAGGTTCTCATTCATCCAGGTCATGGTATATCTGTTGTATTCAATTAGATCAACTGGACTTGAAATGTAGTTCTTGAAGGCGTAGTTTTTCCAGGGTACATAATTGCCACAGATTCTTGTACAAGTCATTCTGAATTGAGAAAGCCAGTCGGATGACTAGCGAAACGTCTTCAAGAACTACATTTCAAGTCCAGTTGATCTAATTGAATACAACAGATAAGTATGAACCTAGCATGTTAATCTGGATCCTGCAGTGCTATTTAGATTGAACTGCACATTGTGGCAAGATTGCCTGGGTTTCTTAGATCTGCAAGTTTATTCCACTTAGACTCCATGGATTATAGCTGGCAGGCAGGTGGAATATGAAAGTGTAGTATAATAGCTATGAATGTAAGGGAAAGGCAAATGGATCACTTGCATGTTCAAACCCTTGGGCAGGAATTGCTAAAGCATGACCGTGGGCTTTTAATGTCTGTAAGTCAGGAAAATGGCTTTATTCCAGGATGTATAAAAACTAAATTTTCCAGCATTCTATGCAGCCAGGGAATGCTGGGAGTTGTCATTTTTAAACATGTGAAAGGTTCAACTATCTTTACCTTTTATTGGATATAAATACATTCATTAGCCAATGGACATAAATAAGAAACTTACAGATAACAGCGAATGCTGGGAGTTGTAGTTTTCAAACATGTGAAAGGTCCCAAGTTTAACACCCCTGTTTTCAGGCTGTTTTTAAAGCCTGCTATGTTTTTAAAGCCCAGCTATGGGCAAAGGGGAGAGGCAAACAGATCCCAAATCACTTTCATGTTTGTACACTTCGTGTTGGTATCAATGAAAGTACGACCCTGAGCTTTCAATTAAAAAAATTGGTGCTGTTTAGGTTGAACTGCACATTGTGGCAGGATTGCATGGGTCAATTCTGATGACTGTTTCAATAACAGTTTAAAATATCCCTGTGTAAAGACTTTATAGACACTGTATCTACACTAGAGATGAGATCACGATGGGACACGAAACCCCTCAGTTTCGAAATCCAAATGTTCCGTCCGAAACTGGCTCATTTGGATTTTGGGACTTTTCTAAAATAGCCTTGAACGATCGATAATACTCAAAAATATGGTCGGTTACTCGAAAACAGTTTCCGATCCTATTTGCGATGATTATCGAATGTTCGGTAAAAATCGAAAACTTACTCCGAAGTCCAGAATTTAAGTTACGTTTTTGTTTTTTTCGGGATTTACCCGAGATACGAAAACTCAAAAACAGAACAAAACCCGTCAGTTTCGGCCACATAATTTCCACTGTGCACCAACTTTTGCTAGTACTATATCCACTGATTTATATATATATATAAATCAGTGGATAGAGCACTCGCGGGTCTTGTCTTCAAAAATCATTTGTGCAACATCAATGCAATCGAGTGCTCTATCCGCTGATTTGTATATATATATATAAAACAAATAAAAGTGTCTATAGTCAGGCTGGGAAATGACCCTTTAAGCAGCAATGTTTGCCATGTGTATGTTTTTTAGATGGTTTTACTAGTGGGCAGCACATTGACTGTGTATGACCAGATTAACATAGTACTGTAACTACTTTCAGGGATTTCCATTATTGAATCTGGAAAGGTGCGAGACAATCTTACCATCTCCCTCTAGTGGTGAGTCCACAGGAACTGCTGTGACACACACACACGGACTAGAGCACAGACGCAGCAGTTAGGCTTTATTATATATATACAGTTGAGAAAGCCTGGTCAGGGTCAGGGTGAAATGCAGCTAGTTTCTTTCTTAGGATTTTATACATCTGTTGTGGGCAAAGCAACTCTGCTAAGATGACCTCTTGACCCTCCTGTGCTTTGGACTTGATGACTGTGCAATGACCATGACACCAGATTGTTGAGTATTATTTCTCTTGACACCAGTTATAGCCTTGTAAATTATGTCCTACTGAGAGTGTGTGTTGTGGGATATGTTAATTGTTTTTATATTTAGAGTTGTCCCCATGTTTTGATATACAAATAAAGGGATGTTTTATCCTAAAAGGATATGTACACCATAATAAAAACTTTGTGGCAAGCTGGGGCTTTAAAACTAAAGTTGGCAAAATAATTTTTCTTCTATCCCCCCCAGAGCCTACCTTTATTGCTTTAATCTTGCTGGCTTCCTCCTCCTGAATAATGGCATCTGGAGCTCCGTCCCGACGTGATCTTCTGGATCCTCCTGCTTCATTGGGCCCCAAATGTAAGTTGTGGTAGCACCATGCGCGTGCGACGTCGCTGCGTGGGCACGCATGACGTCAGTGCGCACAGGACATGACGTCAATGTGCGTGTACACCAGGGCGACCGCATGCAAGGGTGATGTAATTGCGCCGCATCTTGTTTGGTCATGGCACGATGATGTCTCACGCAGCATGGTGGGACCACAACTTACATTTGGGGCCCACGGAAGCAGGAGGAACCAGAAGATCACGTCGGGACGGAGCTCCAGATGCCATTATCCAGGAGGAAGCTAGCAAGATTGAAACAATAAGGGTAGGCTTGGGGGGGGGGGGTTATAGAAGAAAAACATTTTTTGCCAACTTTAGTTTTTAAGCCACAGCTTGCCACTAAACTAAAAAAATGTTTACGGTGTACATATACTTTAATGTAATCACGTATGCCATGTGTCTTCCCTCTTTTTTAAACAATAATTGTATTTCTACAACTTGAGCACCGTTGACCCACAAGGGGTTATATTACAGTGAGTCCTGTTCACTGGTATATCGATATAAAATATATATAGCCACCATAAGAGCAAGGCCACATTGGGAAATTTTCTCTCACACTAACTATAGCGATACATTTGCACGTTATAATTGCACTGCAGTGCATGTCGATGTGAGTGACCACATTGCACACACTAAGCTGCAATCCATATTCGGAGAGCATGCAATTAGCATTTTTTGGGAATCACATGCACAATTACGAAAACCTGCACCGATTGCATCGCAAACAGATGATAACGTTAAGTAGATTCGGTATTTCTCAAAAACGCCATGGAAACTGGGTTTTGGAACTCGAATACTATTCCCTGTTCTACCCCACAGTGCAATAGTTGGCATAGATGCTGCGATCGTGGTCATATGATCCACGGATTGTAAAGTCATATTTGGCAATACAAAAATATTCTGACAGAACAAAGAAACAATAGAGAAAAAATTTGTAAGATGTCCATACACAGGCCGATGATGATCCCTTATTGTATATCAAAACATGGGGACAAAAAAAAACACAACTCTAAATTAAAAACCATTAACATTACATTCCACAACACACACCCAGACGTCCTAATTTAAAAAAGGCTATAATAGTGTCAAAAAATAATCTCAACAATCTGGTGTCACGGTCATTGCACAGTTATCAAGTCCAAAGCACAGGAGGTCAGAGGTCATCTTAGAGATTGCTTTGCCCACAACTGGCGCATTTTTCTGCAGTAACAATCATGCTTGTAAATACGTTACTTGCCTAGGAAGATGCGAACAGTGCATGTCAATGTGGGTGGGCACATTGCATGCACTGCAATCCCTTTTTCGGAGTCACATGCGATCAGCATTTTTTTTGCATGTTGCATGTGCAAATCGCATGTGCTATTGAGTACGCTAAATTGCGGTGGAAATCACAACAAACAGACCAACAACAATGCACAACAGACAAATAGTGCCCCAAAACACTGACTTTTTTTTACAATCCCCACAACAGATTGTGACAAAACCAGTGAGGATAGAGGATGCTGCCCCTGGTTACCCCTGGTTATACGGTAATATATTTAAAATTTGTCTTCTTCATTCATTTTTCTGTACAGTAGAAGAGAATACCCCTATCCTCCTGAGAGGTGAGCATCATGATACACTCCACTACTTCTCTCCCCAGAACAATGTAATATAGAGTAAATCATATTTAAAGAACTGTAAACTTAAAAAATAGTGTTTGCCAATCGTTTTATTATTCCCAGAGGTGAAAACGCTTATTCTCACCTCCCTGTGAATATATGTTTGCTCAGGGGACATAGTGGCACTTACCTTACCTGATGCTCCACTCGCTCCTTCTGATCTGACAGCCGCATTGCATCTGTCTCTCGACCACGCGCCTATCTTTGGCGCATGCGCGCCAATACAAAAGATAGGCACGCGATTGGGAGAACAAGACAGCGTGGCTGTCAGTTCAGAAGGACCTGCGAGTGGAGCGCCAGGTAAGGTAAGTGCCGCTGTGTCCCCTGAGCAAACTATTATTCACAGGGAGGAGGGAATATGCGTTCTCACCTCCCTGTGAATAATAGATTGGCAAACAGTTCCTTTAATTAATCTTACATTATTTGCAAACGTACATCATTTTGCAGAGTGTGACTGGCTAACCAGGATACAGGGAAACCCCTTGTGGCCCACAGTCCCTTCACAAATAAAAATCGAGAAAATTGTTTGTAATTAAAGTAGCAGTGAGAAAAATAAGAAAAGACAAGATAATATGTATAAGGAGTCAGGAGTAAAGATTAAGCTGGGATTTCTAAACAAACCTGGTTTCAAATCATAACTGCCAGTTAAGAAATTTTAGGTATTTTGAATGTCGGAACGTATCTAAAACTGGTGTCGAAATTGTAAAAAATCGCTAATGAAAATGTTAAAATTGCAAACAGAAATGTGGAAATTATGGTTGAAATTTCCAAAACTTTTGGTTGAAAGATGAATATTGGGGTAGAAAAATTCTGTTTAAATTGGGTTTAAATTTGATTTTCGAATTACAATAACTTCCCACAGAACCGATGCCAGAAGGAAACCAGTTTTATTAATCTCTAGTCAGAAGAAATAAGACATACCGGTATGTACAAGAGTGAGAAAAGAAAAAATAAAGGGTAAGACATACCGGTATGTACAAGAGTGAGAAAAGAAAAAATAAAGGGCCCCTTAAATCTTCCTGGGGGGCCCTTGGTTCTATATGGGTCCCAATATGCTAGTCCAACACTGTCATTTTGACTTTCAGAAAATTTAGTGACAGTTGGCAACTCTGCATTTTTTGGGAATCACATGCACAATTACGAAAACCTGCACCGATTGCATCGCAAACAGATGATAACGTTAAGTAGATTCGGTATTTTTCAAAAACGCCATGGAAACTGGGTTTTGGAACTCGAATACTATTCCCTGTTCTACCCCACAGTGCAATAGTTGGCATAGATGCTGCGATCGTGGTCATATGATCCATGGATTGTAATGTCATATTTGGCAATACAAAAATATTCTGACAGAACAAATAGAGAAAAATATTGTAAGATTGTCCGTACACAGGCCGATAATGATCCCTTTATTGGTATATCAAAACATGGGGACATAAAAAAAACACACTCTAAATATTAAAAACCATTAACATACTTCCCAACAACACAAACCTCAGTGACTTTAATTTACAGGTATGTAACTATTGTCAAGAGAAATAATACTCACAATCTGGTGTCAAGTCCTTGCACAGTTCATCAAGTCCAAAGACAGGAGGGTCAAGAGGTCATCTTAGAAGAGTTGCTTTGCCCAAAACTGGCGCATTTTTTCATGCAGTAACAATCAGCTTGTAATACGTTATTTTGCCTAGGAAAAATGCGAAGCAGTGCATGTTCAATGCGGTTGGCTACTTGCATGCACTGCTCCCTTTCGGAGCACTGCTATCAGCATGTTTTTTGTCAAATCGCAGGTGCTATGATTACGCTAAATTGCGTGGATCCAACAAACCGACCACAACAAAATGCACAACAGACAAATAGTGCCCGAAACACGACTTTTTTTTTACAATCCCCACAACAGATTTGGTACAGTCTACCAGTGGATATAGAGATGCTGCCCCCTGGTCCAACCCCTGTTTCCGTAATAATATTTTTAAAATTTGTCTGTCATTCTTTTCTCTGAACAGTAGAATGAGAATACCCCTATCTCCTGAGAGCGAGCAATCAATGATCACTCCCACTACTTCCCCATCCTGTTTCCCGCAGGAACAATGTAAATATAGAGTAATCATATTTCAAAGGAATTGTAACCTAAAAAAGAAGTGTTTGCCAATCGTTTTTATTCTTCACACCTCCCCTGTGAATAATATTTGCTCATGGACACAGTGGCAACTTACCTTAACCTGATGCTCCACTCGCTCCTTCTTATCTGACAGCCGCGTTGCATCTGTTCTCCCGACCATACAAAAGATAGGCGCGCGATTGGGTAGAAGGACCTGCGAGTGTAGCGCCCAGGTCCTTCTTGAACCCCAAAACATAATCCCCCCAACTACTGGCCCCACCATGTAGTGAGTTTATCCTTACCTCACATCCCTGCTCCATAGGTTCTCCTGTAGTGCCGCCCCCAAGTCCCAAAAACCTGCTGCCCACCAGGAGGCTAGCTGTCCATATAGGACACTGCCTGCTTCCTGCGCCTCTCTCCTGGAGATTTTGGGCCAGCTACTGGGCAGCTCTTCTCCTCCCCTCCCCTCCTCCCTCCCCTCTCCTCCGTTTCTGCACTACCCTCCCCTCTAGCTTGCAACCCTTTAAGGGCAGCACCCCGCACCTGTCTCCTCCAGCTCCCCACCCATAAATTTTATCTTTTATGAAAGCTCCCAATCTTTTACTTACCTCTCCCGCTTTCTACGCGAAGTGAGCTGCCGGCCCCGCGTCCATGATTGGGCTGCCGCTCACGCCATCACAGACTCGGCTGCCGTTCCCGCCCCTCTGCTTGCCATTCCTCGCAAGCAGAGGGCCGGGAGCGCGTCGGAGAAAGAGGGAGTAATGTAGAGTTTTGGGGGCTTTTTTAAAAAACTAAATATGCGGTTGGTGGCTTGGAGCCCATGGGGATGCCATATAAAAAAAATAAATATTGGTGGGACATGCTCTTTAAATTGGGTTAAATTTGGATTTTGGAATTACATAACATTCCACAGAACCGTGGCCTAGAGGAAACCAGTTTATTAATCTCTATCAGAAGAGAATAAGACATTAACCGATGTAACAAGAGTGAGAAAAGACAAAATCTTAAGGAACCCTAAATCTTCCTGGGGGCCCTTGGTTCTAGAGGGGCCCCATATGCCTACGTCCTAACACTGTCATTTTGTTGACTTTTCATGCAAAAATAAGTGAAGTTGGCACACATCTGCTTTAGTAGTTTCTAAATGACAATATACTCAACTATTCCCCCAATCCATACTGCTGGTACCAGGGAGAGGACCTATATCAAACCCTAAAAAAACCCAAGCCGAATTTAATGACGAAAAAAAATCTCCTTCCTGCTCCAAGTGGCAATCGAAATTTCCCCCTGAATCGACCTACTTTTATTCTGTTGTTTCAATTAGATAACTGGACTTGAAATGTAAGTTTATTCTTGAAGGACGTTTTCGCTAGTCATATACCGACTGGCCTTTTTTCTCAATCAGAATGACTAGCGACACGTCTTCAAGAACTACCTTTCAAGTCCAGTTGATCTAATTGAAATACAACAGATATACCATGACCTGGATGAATGAGAAACTTCACAAGCAGACTTACTTTCATGTATCAATAACCAGTAACTTGCAACATTCTCTGTTTTGCAGTCAACTCATCCATCTTTTTTTTGTTTTTAAAACTGACCAACAAACCTGCCAATAAAACATCCCTGAAGACCGTTTTCCATAGCTTTGACTGTCTCACAGTAAAAACCCATTCCCGAACTTGCAAGACTAAACTTTTTCTTCAAGTCTTATTGGGTGACAAGATATTGTGTAGACATGGCCCGTTACATCACGTAATGCAGATATCCCCAAGGAAGCTTTTTTCTTCATCTAAGTGAACTTAATTGTACTTTATCCAATTTGTCTTCATATTCACGCTCTCAGCTTCCCTTTATTATTTTAGTTGCCTTCTCTAACCCCTTCCATTTCAAAATGTCCTTTTTGGTACACAGAGATTCCACTATTGCACGTTCATCTTCCAATGAGGCCTTAACCAATGCTTTGTAAAGAGGGAGAATAACATTTTCCTACCTTGATCCATCCCTATTCTTTATACAAACATACCTTGCGGTCTGGCTGTTGCCACCGCCATGGCATGCTATCGCTACTTTTTAAGTTTGTTATCAACCCAAAACTTCCAAGATCACATTCTCACTTTCTACATTACACAGAGGCCATTTACATAGTATAAGCAGCACAGATTTACGTCCAAAGCAATCATCTTACATTTATCACATTGAATCCTCATCTGCCACTTAGCCCTTCTTTCGATTTTTTTAAGTAGATTAAACAGGATATAGTCCTCTGGATAGCTGTAAGAACTTAAAACAGCGAAAACACAGTAGAACACCTCACAAAACCCATTACTAGATGGATTTATACCTACACCACAAGACCACCCGAGTTAACGGGCCAACAAAGCCATGAGAGAGTTGCAACTTAACAACGGCTAATGGACCTGTTTTGTCAAGGTTTTTTAGTGTTTTTATTGTTTTTAATTGCTATAATAACAGTTGCGCAACCTTATTTGTCTCTGTTGTGCAGATGAGTCTATTCGGGGAGCTACACAGACCAAGCAGCATCCAGAACATACAGAGTAAACCCCGCATACACCCCTAGTGCGTGAAATAGCTAGGGCCCAGTAAGTGTGTGTAAGAATTTTATACTGGAAGTGTCATTTTAAACTGATTTTTTACAGAGTATCTTGATCTTAACCTATTTTTTTTCTTATTGTTTTAATACTCTTCCCCTACCCATACCCCAAGCTGCAAGCAAGATACTTGTTAAAAGATTTTAATAAACTATATGACTATCCTTTAAAAATGACCAGGGCCTTATCTACCATGAAGTGGGGGGGCAGATTGAAGACATTTGTCTCAGACGCCCCTCCTGCAATGAACGAAGGAAGCGCAACGGCAGTTGTGAAAAACAAAACTTAACCCTTGACTGGCGCAAGAATGCAGATGGAAAAGATGCAAGATGACAGTGCATGCGCCGACCTAAGAAGTGTAAGCGCCCCCCCCATTGACTCTAATATACATGGTACTTTTGAAATTGCTTCAACTCGTAATTAAGAGAGTCAGTACAACGCACCAGCTGCTCAGTGCTCAGTCATAAATACATCTCCTAGTCAAGGAAGAAAGTCTTTGAGTCACTCAGTGTAAGTGTACCACTCAAAAACAAACGCTCTCAGAGTCCACGCACTATTCCTTTCCTTGCTACCTATTGGTCCTCTGAGGATCCTCTCTTGTCCACCAAGTGATTAACTTTCCAGCAAGCAGCCTATAGAAAGAGGAGGGTTCTACCTTTGCCATGGTGGCAGGCTTGCAAATCTTTGACTAAAAAAAATCTTTTATCTACGAATGTTATGGCATTTCTAATGGTATTGTAACGTTGAAACCAACATGTAATACACGGCTAACAACAGTTTTTTGAATTGAGCAACAAAAACCTGAAATGACCATATTGGTAGTGGCAATCCAATTTGTTTGAAAAAGGATGATATCTGTTTTTCTTAGTAATTAATTATTTCTAATTACGGGAAATGTTTGAAGGGATAAACACTGGGTAATTTTTGTTTTAATTATTGCCCATTTACTGGAAACCATAATTCTTCCCAACTATCACTGTAACCATTTTTTTGTTGATCTGTCCCCTATTTCTTTAGATATCCAGTCTGAAATATCTTACACTTTAGCTGTCATCAAGTCCTTATATCATAAAATCTTTTATTTATAGTTTGGGCTGCTGAATGGAGATGAGATTCAATGTGATAACTGTAAAGTAATGCTTTTGGCACTTAAAAATCCTTGTGCCTGCTTCATACTATAAATGGCTCTGGTGACGTGAATTACTGTTTGGAATGAATCTTGGAGTTTTTAAGTGAATATATTGTCTTGTATAGAGAGAGGTAAATGGATACAAGGGAGAAAATGTTATTTAGGAGAATATATACTAAAAATGGCTGTCCTTATAACTTACTAATAGCAGGGATGGGGGGAGACAGGTTGAGGTGCAGGTGGAATAACAGTCACTGAGTGGATGCATCTAGTGATTGTAACTAAGATTTACATCTACTGTACCTACCCATTCTAAATCCCTACCTTATGTATTCTATAAGGGATAATACTTTTACCTACAGTCAGGGCTGGATTTATACTTTTTTTCTCCCCTAGACCAGCTAACTTGTGCTGCCTGTGCTGCCCCTCCCCTCTATCAAATCAGAAAATAATCACAAACAAAAGACTTAAGTAAATAAAATATCACTTACTGAAATAATAAGGAAATAAATATATAATAATTAAGTTATTAAGACGAAGTTTAAGATTAATATGCCCAACAACTACAACATTGATTTAAATTACAAAAAAGTAAAATATTTGTAGAGTTGCCCTTTAAAAACTGTCATTTTAATGCTGAAGTATGCTGTGGCCCTTTGAGATGGACCACATGCGAAGTGACTGCACTAGCAAGCTATATAGCAAAATATTAGAACCATCCATAATGTTTACCTTTTCCTTTTACGGACTTGAGAGGTTGATCAGAGCAGAGGCTTCCCAGAAGACTGACAACAGCAACACTTGCAACTTTCTTTTCCTTGCGTGTAGTTGCTTCTTCTTCTTTCTCAAAGGAGATTTAACACGGTGATTGTAATTAAGATGTATGCCACGACTCTCCATTCTAAATCCAGAGCCTTAGTAATATAACCCTTTCACAATCTGTCATTCCAAATCTGGAAAAAGAGCTGTATAATTTTAAAAAGCTTGCAAGAATTAGCATTTAGTTTGGCCATACATTCAAATTACAATACCATTACAATTACATTACATTACATTCATAATCCCTAGACCAGTTGACAACTTGCACATCATTAGTGTTGTCTAGCACAGCAAGGGATTACAGAACGTAGGGGTGTCTTCTGTTTTTTAAAACACCAGGTGGTAGACGTTTGAATGCCTGTGTGAATGCAAGGGTGACATGTCAATGTCAGCATTCCTCTCAGGAACTATGACTTGATTGTAAAGTCATATTTGGCAATACAAAAATATTCTGACAGAACAAATAGAGAAAAATATTGTAAGATTGTCCATACACAGGCCGATGATGATCCCTTTATTGGTATATCAAAACATGGGGACATAAAAAAAACAATGATCCCTTTATTGGTATATCAAAACATGGGGACATAAAAAAAACACAACTCTAAATATAAAAACAATTAACATTACATATTCCACAACACACACACTCAGTAGGACGTAATTTAGAAGGCTATAACTAGTGTCAAGAGAAATAATACTCAACAATCTGGTGTCACGGTCATTGCACAGTTATCAAGTCCAAAGCACAGGAGGGTCAAGAGGTCATCTTAGAAGAGTTGCTTTGCCCACAACTGGCGCATTTTTCATGCAGTAACAATCATGCTTGTAATACGTTATTTGCCTAGGAAATGCAGAACAGTGCATGTCAATGCGGGTGGCTACATTGCATGCACTGCAATCCATTTTCGGAGCACATGCGATCAGCATTTTTTTTTGCAAATCGCATGTGCTATGATTACGCTAAATTGCGTGGATCACAACAAACAGACAACAACAAATGCACAACAGACAAAATAGTGCCCGAAACACTGACTTTTTTTTACAATCCCCACAACAGATTTGGACAAAACCAGTGGAGGATAGAGGATGCTGCCCCCTGGTTACCCCTGGTTATACGGTAATAATATTTTAAAATTTGTCTTCAATTCTATTTCTCTGTACAGTAGAAGAGAATACCCCTATCTCCTGAGAGGCGAGCAATCAATGATACACTCCCACTACTTCCCCAGTCCTGTTCCCCAGGAACAATGTAAATATAGAGTAAATCATATTTAAAGGAATTGTAAACCTAAAAAAGAAGTGTTTGCCAATCGTTTTTATTATTCACACCTCCCTGTGAATAATAGTTTGCTCAGGGGACACAGTGGCACTTACCTTACCTGATGCTCCACTCGCTCCTTCTGATCTGACAGCCGCGTTGCATCTGTCTCCCGACCATACAAAAGATAGGCGCGCGATTGGGAGAACAAGACAGCGTGGCTGTCAGTTCAGAAGGACCTGCGAGTGGAGCGCCAGGTAAGGTAAAATTGCTCACTGGATCCCGTGAGCAAAAACTATTATTCACAAGGGAGGTCAGGGAATTATGGCTGATTCTCTCCTCCCTGTGAATAATAGATTACTGTTCAAACATTCTTGACTGATTCTTACGTGTCTAGCTCTTTGCAAACGTACAATCATTTGGCAGAGTGTGACTGGCTAACCAGATACAAGGGAAAACCCCCTTGTGGCCCCATCCCTTCACAATAACAATCGAGAAAATTGTTTGGTAATTAAGTAGCAGTGGAGAAAAAGTAAGCAAAGACAAGATACTGAGTAAAGAGTCAGGAGTAAGATAAGGCTATGGTCCACCCTAAAATTGATTTTTCATATAAGTCCCCCCTGGGCTCCAGCCCCAACCGCTATAGATTTTTTTTTTTTAAAAGGCCCCCCAAACTCTACTTACCACTCCCTCCGATCCCTCCCGCACTCCGCGCTCACCGGCCCTCTGCTTGCAGAAATGGCAAATAGGGCGGGACCATATCAATCCGCCCGTCTTGATTGCTGACGCATCCAATCACAGACGCGTGCTGCCTGCACTCACTTTCCGCCGGAGGAAGAGGAGATTAAGTAAGAGTTAGGGAGCTTTTCTAAAAAAATAAAATAGCGTTGGGGCTTGGAGACATGGGGGAAACAGTACTGAAGGGTTTTATTCTAGGGGAGGGATAGTAGAATGTTAGGGAGAGGGAGGGAGATGGGAGTGGAGGTGGGGGGAGGAAGAGATGCGGGGAGAGGGGGCTTTTGAGACAGTACGCCCAGTGTGGCACAAATCTAAAACCTGAGGCCAGCTAGCAGGCATATGGTCCTATATGGACTCTGCTAGCCCTCCTGGTGGGCCATTTTTTTGGGACTTTGGGAGGGGGACTACGAGCCCTAATGGAGCTGGGATTTGAGGTAAGGATTAAACTACACTACACTAATGGTGCAGTATTGGGGGCGAATTTTATGTTTTTGGGGTGTGTGACATGCCCTTTAAGAACGCTGTATTTTTCTCTAACATAAGCCTGTGGTTCAAATTCGATAACTGAACTGACCATCAGTTAAGAATTTAGGTATTATTGTAAAGTCGGCACGTATCTATAAAACTGCTTGGTCGAAATTGTCTAAAGAAAGATCACGCTAATGAAATGTTAAATTGCAAACAGAAATGTTGAAATTATGGTTGAAATTTCCAAAACTTTGGTTGAGATGAATAGATATATGGGGTAAAAAAAAATATGTTTCAATAGGGCATGTCCCACCCCAAAACATGAATCCACCCTCAAGCACTGGCCCCACCATGTGTGGTAGTTTATCCTCACCTCACATCCCGCTCCCATAGGGTTCTCCTGTAGTGCCGCCCCAAGTCCGCAAAAACCTGCCCCCCAGGATGCTAGCCGTCCATATAGGGACACTGCCTGCTTCCTGGCCTGCCCTCGGCAGATTTTGGGCCAGCGTACCTGGTCAGCTCTTCTCCCCCCTCCCTCCTCCTCCCTCCCTCTCCTCCGTTTTCTACTACCCTCCCCCTAGCATCAAACCCCTTTAAGGCAAGACCCCCCTGTCCCCCAGTCTCCCTACCCAGCCCCCACTAAATTCTTTCTTTTATGAAGCTCCCAATCTTTACTACCTTCTCTCCGCTTTTCTACGCGGAAGTGAGCTCCGGCCGCCGCGTCCATTATTGGGCTGGCCGCTCAGCCACTCCAGACTCGCTGCCGTCCCGCCCCTCTGCTTGCCTTCTCGCAAGCAGAGGGCCGGGAGCGCGTCGGAGGTAAAGAGGGATGTAAGTAGAGTTTGGGGGCTTTTTAAAAAATAAATAATGCGGTTGGTGGCTGGAGCCCTGGGGATGCCATAAAAAAAAATAATATTGGGTGGACATGCTCTTTAAATTGGGTTAAATTTGGATTTTGAATTACATAACTTTCCACAGAACCGATGGCCAGAAGGAAACCAGTTTTTATTAATCTCTAGTCAGAAAGAAATAAGACATTAACCGTATGATAACAAGAGTGGAGAAAAGACAATATAAGGGAACCCGTAAATCTTCCTGGGGGCCCTTGGTTCTATGAGGGCCCCACTATGCCTCGTCCTAACACTGTCATTGTTGACTTTTTCAGCAAAATTAAGTGAAGTGGCACACTTGCTTTAGTATTTAAAGACAATGATACTCAACTATTCCCCCAATCATAGCTGGCGGTACCAGGGAGAGGACCTAGTATCAAAACCTAAAAAAACCAGACCGAATTTATACGAGAAAAAATTCCTTCCGACCCAAGTGGCAATCGTAAATTTCCCTGAATCGACTGCTACTTTTATTCTGGTTGTTCAATTAGATCAACGGACTTGAAATGTAGTAGTTCTTGAAGGACGTTTCGCAGTCATCCGACGCTTCTTTTTCTCAATCAGAATGACTAGCGACAACGCCTTCAAAACTACCTTTCAAGTCCAGTTGATCTATTAAATACAACAGATATCCCATGACCTGATGAATGAGAAACTTCACAAGCAGACTCTACTTTATGTATCAAAACCAGTAACTTGCAACATTCTGTTTTTGCAGCACTCATCCACTTTTTTTTCGATTTTTAAAACTGACCAACAAACCTGCCAAAAAACATCCCTGGAAGACCAGTTTCCATAAGCTTTACTGTCTCACAGTAAACAACCCACTTCGCCGAACTTGACAGACTAAACTTTTTCTTCAATCTTATTGGGTGCACAAGATATTTGGTAGACATTGCGCCCGTTACACAGTAATCAGATCTTCCCCAAGGAAGCTTTTTTCTCGCTCTAGTGAACTTAATTGTACTTTATCCAATTTGTCCTTCAGTATCACGCTCCTCAGTTCCTTTATTATTTTTAGTTGCCTTCTCTTAACCCTTCCATTTCAAAGATGTCCTTTTTGGTTACACAGAATTCCAAATTGCCATCGTTCATCATTCCAATGAGGCCTTACCAATGCTTTGTAAAGAGGGAGATATAACATTTTCCTACCTTGAATCCCATCCACCTATCTTTAGACAAACATACCAATTGCGGTCTGGCTGGTTGCCACGCCCACGCTGGCACTGCTATGCATACTTTTTAAGTTTGTTATCAACCCAAAACTCCAAGATCACTTTCACTTCACATTACACGAGGCCTTTAATATATAGCAGCACCAGGATTTTACGTCCAAAGGCAATCATCTTACATTTATCAACTTGATCATCTCATTGCCACTTAGACCCATTTCTTTCGATTTTTTTAAGTAAGATTAACACAGAACTAGATCCCTGAAGCTGTAAGGAATTAAAACAGCGAAAAACCGTAGAACAACCTCAAAAACAAGCCCATTACTAGAGTGGATTATACCTACACCACAAGACCACCCCGATTAAGGGGCCACAACCATGCAGGAGAGCTTGCAAACTATCAACGAACGGCTAAATGGCCTGTTTGTGTCAAGGTTTTTTTAGGCTGTTTTATTGTTTTTAATTGCTATAATAAACGTTGCGCGAAGCCTTCATGAACCTGTGTTGTCAGAGGAGTCTATTGGGGAGCTACACAGACCAGCAAGCCATCACGAAACATACAGAGTAAACCCCCGCAGTATCCCCCTAGTGGGAAATAGGGGCACCGTCGAAGTTCAGTTCTCTAAGAATTTTCATATGGAAGTGTCATTTTAAACTGTTTTTTAACAGATATCTTGATCGTAAGTGAAATCATCGGATGCGCACCGAGGATGTGGATCGCGCGGCCGGCGGACAAGGTAGGAGGAAGATTGACTCGAGTATAAACGAGGGTAAGATTTTCAGGCTTTTTTTAAAGCCTGAAAACCTCGCTTTATACTCAAGTATATACGGTAGAAGGAAAGAAAAGAACACGTATACCAACAGTTAAGGGGAAAAGCAAGACAGGAGAAAGAACATGGTCATCCCATATGTAGCAGGGGTCTCCGAAAAAATTAAGAAGAATTTTCAAAAAACACCATATCCCTGTCTGCTTTAAAACCGAACAACACACTGAGGCAGTAATTGGTACATCGAAAGACCCAAACCGAAAACACAGAAAAGCGACATCATATACGCAGTGCAGTGCAGTGAAGAATGCTCTGATTTGTATGTGGGGGAGACCAAACAGCAACTGCATCAACGTATGGCCCAGACAGAAGAGCCTACCTGTATGTACCTGTATCTTAAGGATAAAGGACATACCTTTGAAGATTGTAATGTTAACATATTAGCAAAGCAACGTGACTGGTTCAAGAGAGGTGTCAAGGAGGCCATTTATGTGAAACTAAAGAAACCAAGCCTAAATAGAGGTGGGGGGGGGTTCGACACCAACTGTCTACCATGTACAATGCGTTTGACACCTTACCCTGGGAATTCCTATAACACCTCTTTAGCTACTATGCAATCACGCCCTTTAACCTGGCTGTGATATGCTAATTGGGACTTTCAGGTACATAATTGCCACAGATTCTTGTACCAGTCATTCTGAATTGAGAGAGCCAGTCGGATGACTAGTGAAACGTCTTCAAGAACTAAACTTCAAGTCCAGTTGATTAATTCAATACAACAGTATACCATGACTTGGATGAATGAGAACTTCACAAGCATTATGTGTTATGTGTTATTAATTAAATAGTGAAATTATACACATACATACAGAATTTCCTATGTGTTATAGTGTTTATACCCCCACCTAATTAGTTTCTCCTAAAAACTCAATGCAATCTGCAAAAAATATAAATATTTAATATAATAAAAATATATTTTATATATATATACAAACAAGAAAATGTGATCACAGTAATGTATACTAAAAACCCCTTTGTTTATAATGTATGCTAGTGTGCAGATAATATGGTTTGTATAGGGCTTAGGAATGTGCATTGTTTATCTTTTCTTTGTATAAATGTTTGCCAGATCAGTAGCAGTTTCCGCAAAATGTAGTTGTTAGTTTGCTTAATTGGAGTGCTTCCACAATCCTTCTATTATCTATATGAAATTTGGAAGATTGAGTGCCTGCATTTCTGATATATATTATTAATTATTACTATTATTATTTTTTTTTTAATGAGCCCTAGGGGAAAATGTCATCTAATTTAATATAGCTTTGTGTTATCTTGAATTCTCCCTGTTCCAATGCATTTTGCCTTCAAATCCTCTGGTTGTTTTGTTTTCATTTTCTTATGAATGTCCCAGTATATTAGTCAGCACCATAACTGCTTATTTTAGTTCTTTTTTTTCCGATTTGATGAAAGTTTGTGTGCGGTTCTTCCTTACTGTTTGGTGGCAAATCCACGTGAAACTTTCTATGTCACATAAAGACTTTATAGAGGTGGTGCTTGTGTGTTACCATAAATTACTGTACCTCACCCAAAAAAAATTAGAGATTTATTGACTGGCTTCATGATAGAGATGGAAATAGTAGCAGTACCTCCCATCAACAATGGCTTCTTACACTCCAACGGGTTATTTTAAATTATCCGTTATAGAAATGGCGAGAGAATAAGTCTCCTGACAGCCAAATCCATGCAAATGCTTTTGCACTGTTATGATAAAAGTAACTTGTAAAATTTACTTGCATATCTGTTTTTGCACCTGCATGTAATGTTTAATTTTTTGCTTGTGTCAATGTAACAACTAAGCTAAACAGCTATTTTTTGCTTTTATATATAATTTATATACAAGTGTTAAGTGCAGATCTGTTGGATCTGGTAATATCTAACATGTGGAGCGCATTATAGATATAAAGGTAACTGGAGGCTTAGGGAATAGTGACCATGAAATACTGTAGTTTGGACTATGTTATCAAAAGGAAAGTGCCTGGGTTAAAAATTTTCCCAGGTTAAAAGTAGCTCTTCAGAATGTCACTGGGATAAGGATTATCAGGTAAAGTTACTGAACAGAAGTGGACTGTGTTTAAAGGGATTTTAAGCCATTTCACATCTAAATTTACCCTTGGGAAATAAATGTAAAAAATAAATCCGCGCCCAGTGGCTGAATTCTAATGTAAAGAGGCAAATGGAAAGGAAGAAAAAGGCATTTAAAACCTTTAAGTCAGAGGGAATGGAAAGGGCTTTTAGAGGTATAAAGACTGTAACAAGGAGTGTAAGAAAGCAATCAAACTAGCTAAAATAATAATGAAGTTAGGATAGCTGAACAAGCATAACTAAGCCTAAATTTTTTTTTAAGTATATTAATAGTAAGAAGGTGAGGACTGAAACATTAATTAATGGGGATAAGTTAGTTACTGAGGATGGCGATAAAGCAAATGTCTGGAATATTTTTTTCCCTCTGTATACACTATAAAAGATCCCAAGTACAGATATCATAGAGTATAGTAGCAATAATGGTATAAAAGATTCAAGTGCACTTTGGTTAACTGAGGATATGGTACAGAAAGAACTAAATAGGTTAATATTAATTAACTCCTGGACCGGATAAAAACATCCTCGGGTACTTAGGGAGCTCAGTTTTATCTAGGCCATTGTTCTATTTTTGCAGATTCCCTCATGTCCAGATGTGTGCCGCTGGATTGAAAAAAGGCTGATGTTATTCTAATAATTCAAAAAGGGTAGTCGTAGCCGGGTATAATTACAGGCCTTTAAAGGATAAGTGCACGTAAAATCAAGTTATGTTCATTTGGAAGCTGCAGCTTTAAAATACTGTTGCCATTTTTTTTTTACCTATGCCACCTTTGTGCCTTGGAAGTTGCTGACATCTTGTTACTGGTTTGCTGAATGTTAAGCTCCGTCCCATTACTGTTTGAGGCTCCTGCTTGAGGGCATAGGTTAAAAAAAAATATGGCAACGGTATTTTTTAAAGCTGCAGCTTCCAAATGAACATAACTTGATTTTACAGTGCACTTATCCTTTAAGTTTAATTTCAGTGGTGGGGAAGATACTGGAAAGTTTAATAAGGGAACATATTCTAGAGTATGTTTCAAGGAATGACATTATAAGTAGTAACCAAGATGGATTTAGGAGGAATAGATCTTGTCAAACTAACTTGCTTGGTTTTATGAGGAAGTAATAGAAATTTCGACTCTGGCATAGCAGTAGATGTAGGTTACCTGGATTTTGTTAAAGCTTTTGCTAGTCCCCCATAGGCGACTAATATATAAGCTAAGGTCTGTTGGTCTGGGGAGGCACATTTGTAATGGATAGAAAATTGGTTAATCAATAGGATGCAGAGAGTAGTTGTTAATGGGGCTTCATCATTATGGACTAAAGTGCTAAGCAGGGGACAGGGTTCCACGTTGGGGCCGCTTCTATTTAATCTATTTATTAATGATTTGGAAGTGGGTATTATCAGCAAGGTTTCTGTGTTGCTGGCGACACAAAACTTTGTCGACCATTAAAAACTTCAGAGGATGTGCAATCGTTGCAGGGAGATCGATAGATAGATTGTCACATTGGGCTGCTAAGTGGCAGATGAGATTCAATGTTGATAAATGTAAGAGATGCATTTGGACTTACAAATCCTTGTGCTGCTTATACTATAAATGGCTCTGTGTTAAGTGATTCCCTGTTGAAAAGGGATCTTGGAGTTTTGGTGATAGCAAACTAAAGAAACAAGCAGTGCCAGGTGGCAACAGCCAGAGCCAGCATGGCATTGTCTTGTATAAAGAGACGTATGAATTTGAGGGAGTAAAATGTTATTCTCCCTCTTTACTAAAGCCATTGGTAAGGCCTCATTGGAATATGCAGTGCAATTTGGAATCCTGTGTACAAAAATGACATCTTTGAAATGGAAAGGGTTCAGAGAAGGGCAACTAAAATAATAAAGGGAACTCGAGGAGCTTGAATATGAAGACAGATTGGATAAGTTACAATTAAGTTCACTAGAGAAAAAAAAGCTTGCTTGGGGATATGATTACTGTGTAACGGGCCATACAATAAACTATCTGGGGCATTTGTTCTTCAATAGAGAATGTCAGAGGGCACATGGACATCCCTTAAGACTTGAAGAAAAAAGGTTTAGGCTTCAAGTTCGAAAGGTTTTTCACTGTGAGAACGGTAAAGCTATGGCACTGTCTTCCGTGACGTTGTTATGGCAGGTCATTGGTCAGTTAAAAAAAAAAGCTGGATGAGTTTCTGCAAACAGGAATGTTGCAAGTTACTGGTATTGATAATAAAGTAGAGTTGATCAGGGAAATTTCCAATGCCACTTGGAGTCAGGAAGGAATTTTTTTCCCTTCATAAATTTGGTGTTTTTTTTTTGCCTCCCTCTGGATCAACAGTTAGGCAGGAAATGAGGATATTGCTAGAGGGTTGGACTGGATGGACATATGTCAACCTCCAAATACTAGAATATAACAGATTCTCTTATTATCTAAAGCTCACAATGAATATACATTTAAAGGACAAACGCATACAATTTACTTTTAATAAATGCCCCAGGTCTATGTGTGGCATAAAAACAATATAGTTCCTTTTTTCTAGTCTTACTGACTCCTACTGTACTTATGTAGTCATAGTTCCTAGCTGGAATGCTGCAGTGTACCCTGTCACCTTGCATTCACACAGCGCATCAAACGTCTACACCTGGTGTTTGTAAACAGAAGACACCCCTACTGTTTCTGTAATCCCTGCTGTGCCTAGAAACACTAATGATGTGCAAGTTGTCAACTGTGTCTAGGGATTATGAATGTAATGTAATGTATAATGTATTGTATGTAATGTATGGCAAACTATGCTACAATTCTGCAAGCTTTTTAAAATTATACAGCTCTTTTTCCAGATTATGAATGCAGATGTGAAAGGGTTATATTACATAAGGCTCTGGATTTAGAATGGAGAGGTGCAGTGCATACATCTTAATTACAATCACTCAGTGTAATCTCCTTGAGAAGAAGAAGAGAAGCAAGCTACACGCAAGAAGTCTGGCAAGTGTTGACTGTTGTCAGTCTTCTGGGACAGCCTCTGCTCTGATCAACCTCTCAGTCGTAAAAGGAAAAGGTACACTTCTGGGCTGGTTTAATATGGCTATATTAGCTTTGCTAGTGCAGTCACTCTAATGTGGTCCATTCTCCAAAGCACATACTTCATGCTTAAATGAACAGTTTAAAGGGCAACTATACCAATATTTTGACTTTTGTAATTTAAATCAATGTTTTAGTGTTTGGCATATTCATCTTAACTTCGTCTTAAACTTAATTATTATATATTGTATTTTCCTATTATTTCAGTAAATGTATAATTTTATTTACTTAAGTCTTTTGTTTTGTGATTATTTCTTGATGATACTAGGGAGGGGCAGCACAGGCAGCACAAGTTAGCTGGTCTAGGGGAGAAAAAAGTATAAATCCAGCCCTGACTGTAGTAAAGTATTATCCCTTATATAATACATAAGGCTAGGATTTAGAATGGGTAGGTACAGTAGTGTAAATCCTTATTACAATCACTCAGCTGCATCACTCAGTGACTGTATTCCACTGCACCTCCCCCTGTCTCCCCCATCCTGTATTAGTAATTATATAGGAAGCCATTTTTTATGTATATTCTCCTGAGAATAACATTTTTCTCCCTTGTATCCATACCTCTCTTATACAAGACAATATATTCACTTAAACTCCAAGATTCATTTCCAACAGTAATTCACTTAACACGAGCCATTATAGTATAAGCAGCACACGGATTTTTAAGTCCAAAATGCATTAACTACATTTATCATCATTGAATCTCATCTGCCATTCCGCAGCACAAACTATAAAAAAGATTTATTGATATTAAGGGACTTGATTGACAGCTAAAGGGTAAGATATTTCAGACGGATATAAAGAAATAGGGGACAGATCAACAAAAAATGGTACAGTGATAGTGGGAAACATTATGGTTTCCAGTAATGGGCAATTTAAAAAACAAATTCCCAGTGTTATACCCTTCAAACATTTCCTCAGTTAATTAGCAATAATTAATTACTAGAAACAGATATTACATCCTTTTTCAAACAACTTGGATTGCCACTACGATATGGTCCTTTCAGGTTTTTGTTCTCAAATCAAAATAACTTGTTTTATAGCCTGTGCTATACATGTTGGTTCAACTGTTACAATACATTAGAAATGCCATACATTCTGTAGTATAAAAGATTTTAGTCAAAAGATTTGCAAGCCTGCCACCATGCAAGGTAGACCCTCCCTCTTTCTATAGGCTGCTGCTGGAAAGTTAATCACTTGGTGACACAAGAGAGGATCCTCAGAGGACCAATAGTAGCAAGGAATGAATAGTGCTGTGACTCTGAGAGCGGTTTTGATTGGTTACACTTACACTGAGTGACTCCCAATGACTTTCTTCCTTGACTAGGAGCTGTATTTATGCTGAGCAACTGAGCAGCTGGGTGCGTGTACTGACTCTCTTAATTAAGAAGTTGAAGCAATTTCAGGTACCATGTATATTAGAGTCATGGGGGTGGCGCTTACACTTCTTTGTCGGCGCATGCACTTTCTCTTGCATCTTTCATCTTGCATCTTGCCGCAGTCAAGGGTAAAGTTTTGTTTTTCACCACTGCACTGTCTGCCGCCTTCTTCTTCATTGCAGGAGGGCTGTCTGAGACAAATGTCTCAATCTGCTCATGGTAGATAAGGCCCTGGTCATTTTTACAGGAGTCATATATGTTTATAAAATCTTTACAAGTATACTTGCTTGCGGTGGGGTATGGGTAGGGGAAAAAGGTTAAAAAACAATAAGTAAAAATAAATAGTTAAGATAAGACTCTGTAAAAAATCAGTTTAAAAGCGACATTCCATATATAAATTCTTAAACACTCACTTGTGCCTATTCACCACTAGGGGTAATGCGGGGTTTTACTCTGTACTGTTCTGAGTGCTTGCGTTGGTGGTGTAGCTCCCCAAAAACTTCTGACACACAGGAATAAGGTTGCCACTTTATATAGCAATTAAAAACATAAAAAGCACTAAAAACCTTGCACAAACGGCCATTAGCTTGTTGAAGTGCAATCTCTGCTATGGTGTGGGCCCTTTAACTCGTGGTGGTCTTGTGGTGAGGTATAAATCCACTTAGTATGGCTTGTGAGGTTGTTTTCCTACGCTTTCGCTGTTTTAATCCTTACAGCTTCATCAGGGATTCATCCTGTTTTAATCCTTAAAAAAATCGAAAGGGGCTAAGTGGCAGATGAGTTCAATGGTGATAAATGTAAGATGATGCATTTTGGACTAAAAATCCTTGTGCTGCTTTATACTATAAATGGCTCTGTGTTAAGTGAAGGTGAAAGTGATATTTGGAGTTTTGGTGATAACAAACTTAAAAGAGCAAGCAGTGCCAGGCGGCAACAGCCAGAGCCAGCACGGTATTGTTTTGTATAAAGAGAGGTATGGATTCAAGGTAGGAAAATGTTATTCTCCCTCTTTACAAAGCATGGTAAGGCCCTCATTTGGAATCTTGAAGTGCATTTTGGAATCCTGTGTACAAAAAGGACATCTTTGAAATGGAAGGGTTCAGAGAAGGGCACTAAACTAAATATAAAGGAACTGAGGAGCTTGAATATGAAGACAAATGGGATAAGTTACAATTAAGTGCACGAGAGAAAAAAGCTTCCTGGGGATATGATTACTGTTGTAACGGGCCCATGTTCACCAATTATTTGTTCACCATAAGACTTGAAGAAAAAAGTTAGTCTTCAAGTTCGGAAAGGGTTTTTTACTGTGAGAACAGTAAAGCTATGAACTGTCTTCCATTGGATGTTTTTATGGCAGGTTTGTTGGTCAGTTTTTAAAAAAAAAAGCTGGATGAGTTTCTGCCAACAAGGAATGTTGCAAGTTTACTGGTATTGATACATAAGTAGAGTCTGCTTGTGAGGTTCTCATTCATCCAGGTCATGAGTATCTGTTGTATTCAATTTAGATCACTGGACTTGAAATGTAGTTCTTGAAGACGTTCGCTAGTCATTCTGAATTGAGAAAGCCAGTCGGATGACTAGCGAACGTCTTCAAGAACTACATTTCAAGTCAGTTGATCTATTGAATCAACAGGATATAACGTAGAGTCGATTCAGGGAAATTTCCGATTGCCACTTGGAGTCAGGAAGGAATTTTTTTTCTCTTCTAAATTCGGTGGTTTTTTAGGTTTGATTAGGTCCTCTCCCTGGGTACCCGCCAGCTATGGATTGGGGAATAGTTGAGTATAATTGTCCTTTAAAACTACTTAAATGCAGAGTTGCCAACTGTCACTTAATTTTCTGAAAGTCAAATGACAGTGTTGGACTAGCATATGGGACCCTATAGAACCAAGGGCCCCCCAGGAAGATTTAAGGGTCCCTTTATTTTTTTCTTTTCTCACTCTTGTACATACCGGTATGTCTTATTCTTCTGACTAGAGATTAATAAACGGTTTCCTTCTGGCATCGGTTCTGTGGGAAGTTATTGTATCAAAAATCAAATTTAAAACCCAATTTAAAGAGCAGCCACCCTAATATTTATTTTTTTATATGGCATTCCCATGGGCTCCCAGCCCCAACCGCATATTTATTTTTTTAAAACCCCCAAACTCTACTTACCTCCCCTCTTTCCCCGACGCGCTCCCGCCCTCTGCTTGCGAGGAAATGCAAGCGAGGGGCGGGACCGGCAGCCGCGTCTGTGATTGGCTGAGCGGCAGCCAATCATGGACGCGGCTGCCGGCAGCTCACTTCCGCGTAGGAAAGCGGAGAGTAAGTAAAAGATTGGAGCTTTCTAAAATAAAATTTTATGCGGTGGGGCTGGGGGACATGGGGGAAGGTGCCATAAAGGGGTTTGAAGCTAGGGAGGGATAGCAGAAAGGGGGGAGAGGGAGGGAGAGGGAGGGGGAGAAGAGCTGCAGTAAGCATGGCCAAAATCTCGCGAGCCAGGAATCAGGCAGTGTCCTATATGGACCTGTCTAGCCCCTGGTTGGGGGCAGTTTTCTGGGGACGTTTGGGGGGATCACTACAGCGAGAACCCTATGGAGCTGATTGGTAGGTAATGAGATAAAACTACACTACATGGTGGCGTGCAGTAGTTGGGTGGGTTTATATTTTTGGGGTCAGTGGACCGAGCGCCTTAATGCAGATCCTTTTTCGCCCATATCCCACCATCATTTTGGAATTTCGGAACCATACATCACTCTGGCGTCTTTAGCATTTCAGAGCGATTTTTAGCAGATTCGGGACAGGTTTAGTGCACGTTCGCCGAGCACAAACATCTAACATTCTTACTGCGTTATGTTTGATTGAACAGGTTAGAATCCACTAGGCATGTCCACAAAACCACCCACAACACTGATATTTAGTGTGTTACAATTCCTTTAGAACTCAGATTTCAGCTCATAGGTTTCTAGTCCCCCAGTCCATCACCTGGGGACTAGAGATCCATGGATAGTGCGGCCGCAGCTGCTCAGTGATTGCTCGCGTACTGGAGCTAGGTCCCCCCCCTGGTCTCTTCTCTTCTACCTCGCCCCTTTACATTCCAGAGAAACTTATAGGTTTCCATTTCTCCAGAACGCAATTTTTTTAGAAAGCTCCCTACTTATTACGTACCCCTCTCGAAATCCGCAGAGCGGTCTGTATCCGCCACAATAGACGCGGCAGCACTCCCCCTCTCTTCACTGGTTCCTTGCAAGAGGGCGGGCGGTGCGAGTACATAAGTGGGGGGTTGTTTAAAAAAAAAACATAGGTCGGCATTGTGCTGTGGATTGTCGTTGATCTGTTTGTGTGTCACGCAATACTAAATAGCAATGCATTTGTGACAAAAAGCTAATGCTGTATCGCAGTGACTCCGATATAATGATTATCTGCTGTGTCCCAATCTCCGCATGATTCTTAATCAAACAATGTTTCTGCATTTCTATGTGAAAGCCGTGGGCAATCCGTATTAGCCAAGCACTCTGCATGTGTACTTTGCAATGAATAAATTAATTAAGGAACGTTTTTGCCAGATTTAATTCCGGGCAGAAACGCAATATCCTCCTCTGATATAGATGCTTCTCAGGCTGACTTTCCTTCCTGGCTCTCGTCGAGCTTGAAGAAGTGCCACTGATCGTTCGACCCACGACGTATGTTTGATGGTCGGAGACAATTCAGTGCTGCTCACATTGGAGCAATAGGTAGTAGTGCCGTGTCCCCTAGAATTACGTCTATTCCAGTGGTTGGTGGAATATGCTAATGAATTTTTTAATATTTGAGACACTTTTTTTTATGTTTATTCCATTGCTTTAGTATACCAATAAAGGGATATTATGGTACTCGTGCTAGAATTTACATATGTTCCTTACTCTGGATATGGAGATCTTGTTCTCGCTCAGATAGGGTATTCGCTTCTGATGCTACAAATATAAGACATTACAATCCATGATTCGATACAGGGAACCATACCAGGATGCAGGCATCTCTATGCCAACGTTTGCCAAATTGTTGAATGGTGTATGATTCCGTTCAGGTTTGAAAAAAACGAATCTCCAACGGTAACTGTTTGCGGGCACTATCTGCTTTGATGTGTTTGTCTGGTAGTTTATCCGCATTTGCACATAGCATGCGATTTGCAAAAATCACGCATGCTCAAAGATGCAGGAGCATTCGAAGCGACGCATTGACAGCACTGTCTGCATCTACAAATTAATTATGAAAGTCATATTTAGCAGAAAAACAGTTGTGGGACTAAAGCAAGACTCTTCAGAGACCTTTGACCCTGGCTTGGACTTGAACGCAATGGCACCCGTGCAACAGATTAGCTTAGTATTTTTTCTCTTCACAGATCTTTAATTACGCTACTGTCTGTATGTATTCTGGAATAGATATAAAATTTCTGGCATCGTATCTGGGGTTTTGTATGAAATCTTAACCGAAGATTTAAAGATTTTTTTATGCCCCATAGTTTCTGTTACAAACAGACAATGCTTGTACGGAATTTACCCATAATTTTTCCTATTTCGTTTTTGCAGAATTTTGTTGAATTACAACACCTATCTTAACGCATCAGTCTAATCCAATTTACAATGCTGGGACACAGATATTCGAGTCACCAGTTCCGAGGCTTTTAAATAATACCTAAATTCTCCTAACAGTTATTACCATTGCTGTTTTGACAATCTCGCGTTTACGATTCGTTGCTCGTGACATTCCAAACAATGCGATTAACTGTCACTAATTATTTTCTCATGCTACATAAAACAGTTTTGACTGCATTTTTATTGGGGGACTGTGGCCTATGACCAAGGCCGGAGATTTAAGGTCCCTGTATCTTCTAGCTGTACTAGCCGTATCATCACTCTGCACTGATTAATAAATGGTATCGTTTGAGCAATCAATGCTGGCAAGATAATTAAAGGACACACGTTTGTGCTGGAATTATTGTAATTCCAGGAGGAGAACGCAAATTCCTCCTCCATTGAAAAGTGGCAGGGGAACAGCGGACATTCTACCCCCATCTTCATCCTAACCATTGCGAACACATTTCCACATTCGCGGTGCCTCTGTTTAACATTCTGAAGAAGTTCGCACCTATTTTTAGTACTTCTGATTCAATCCTAAATCGAACGGCATTTTATTTGAACCAGTCTTTTTAGCCGCATTTATCTGGCCTTACCTATACGTCTTTTCTATTTTCGGTCAGCTAGCCGTGTTTCGAAGACAGATGTTTCAACCTTTCTTCAGTCGATTGTATGGAACGTGACTGTGGGCACAGGGCTGTACTGGTTAAGGCCATTCCCCTCAAGAGTTCTGCATATTAAGTCATAGATTCCAATCTATTATCACAGGGAGGTGAGATACGGCATTCCACTCCTCCCTGTGAATAATAAAAGATTTGCATATGACACACTTCACTTCTTAATGTGTCCACCAGTTCCTTTGAACTAAGACGCTGTACTCATAGTTTCATTCGTCGTGCCTACTTGATGGGCCAACGTGCAAAGTGGGCGTGGTATGAACATTGATTTCATCCTCAATCAGACAGGGAGATAGGAGTCCATATTCCCTAGCACATTCTTCACAGGCAGAAAAAATACGAAATATGAACAACGATTGCAACACTATTTAAAGTTACCGTCTAACAGGATGTTACTTTTAATGCCTATAGTGGAGTGGTACGAGCACCTCAGAGTTGGTATTCTTCACTGGTACCAGAATTAGACTTTAATTATTCCGTTAAACAGTAACAGGCCATACATTCCTTTGTCGATCTGTGGGGATTGTAAAAAAAATCAGTGTTTCGGGCACTATTTTGGCTGTTGTGATTTGTTGTTTCTGTTTTTGTTGTGATCCACAGCAATTGACGTAATCATAGCACATCGATGTGCCATGCAACATGCAGAAAAAAAAAGGCTGATCGCAGTGCTCCGAAAATGGTTGAGTGCATGCAATTGTAGCCACCCACATTGACTGCAACTGTTCTGCATTTCCCTAGGCAAAGTAAACGTATTACAAGCATTGATTGTAATGCATGAAAAATGCGCCAGTTGTGGCCAAGCAACTCTTCTAAGATGACCTCTTGACCTCCTGTGATTTGGGACTTGAAACGTGTGCAATGACCTGCAAACACCAGATGTTGCGGTAGTATTTCTCTTGACACTAGGTTTATAGCCTTCTAAATGACGCTACTTATGAGTGTGTTGTGTGGGAATATGTAATTTGAATTGTTTTTATATTTAAGAGTTGTGTTTTTTTTATGTCCCCAATGTTTTGATATACCAATAAAGGGATTCATCATCGGCCGTGTGTAGGACATCTTATATTGTTGATCTCTATTTGTTCTTCAGAATATTTTTGTATTGCCAATATGACTTTACCAATTCGGGATCATTATGACCACGATCGCAGGCACATATGCCAACTATTGGCACTGGTGGGGTGTAGAACAGGGAATAGTATTCGAGTTCACAAAACCCAGTTTTCCATGGCGTTTTGGAAAATAACCGAATCTCTTAACGTTATCAGTCTGGTTTGCGATGCAATCGGTGCAGGTTTCGTAATGTGAATGTGATCCTCCAAAAATATGCTATTGCAATGCTCTCCGAAATGGATGCAGCTTAGTGTGTGCCTGTGGTCACTCACATCGACATGTCACTGCAGTGCAAGATTAACGTGCAAATTGCTCTGCTTAGTAGTGTGGAGAAATTTCCACCAATGTGGCCTTGCTCTATGGTGCTATATATATTTTATAGCGATATACCAGTGAACAGGACTCACTGTAATATAACACCTTGTGGGTCACGGTGCCTCAAGTTGAGAAATACAATTATTGTTTAAAAAACGAGGGAATACACATGGCATCACGTGATTACATTAAAAGTATATGTAACACCCGTAAACATTTTTCGTTTAGTGGCAAGCTGTGGCTTAAAAACTAAAGTTGGAAAAAAATGTTTTCTCTATAACCCCCCCTACCCCCCCCCCAATCCTACCCTTATTGTTTCAATCTTGAAGCTTCCTCTGGACTAATGGCATCTGGAGCTCCGTTCCACGACGTGAATCTTCTGGTTCTACTGCTTACGTGGGCCCCAATGTAAGTTGTGGTCCCACCAGCTGCGTGAGGACATCATCGTGCCATGACCATACCAAGAAAGTGCTGGCGCATTTACATCACCATTGCAATCGGTACCCTGTGCACGCCATTGGGCATGTACCGCACTTGACATCATTGGTCTGCCAGACCGCATGCGCCAGCCGTACGCGCACGCGCATGGTGTCTACCAACAACTTACAATTTGGGGCCCAAGAAGCAGGAGATCCAGAAGATTAACGTCGGGACGGAGCTCCAGATGCCCATTATCGGCGGAGTTTGGGGGGAGGAAGCCAGCAAGATTAGCAATAAAGGAGGCTCCTGGGGGTGGATAGAAGAAAATTATTTTGCAACTTTAGTTTTAAAGCCCCACTTGCCACAAAGTTTTATTCTGGATGTGTACATATCCTTTTAGGATAAAACATCCCTTTATTTGTATATCACAACATGGGACAACTCTAAATATATAAAAACAATTACACATATCCCACAACACAACACTCTCATATGACATAATTTACAAGGCTAATAAACTGGTGTAGAGAAAATAATACTCAACAATCTGGTGTACCATGGTCCAATTGCACACGTCATCAGTCCAAAGCACAGGAGGGTCAAGAGGTCATCTTAGCAGAGTTGCTTTTCCGCCCCCCCCCCCCCACAACAGATGTTATAATCATCCTAAGAAGAAAACTAGTGCATTCACCCTGACCCTGACCAGAGCTTTCTCAACTGGTAGTATATATAATAAGTCCGTAACTGCTGCGTCTGTGATCTAGTCCGTTGTGTGTGTCAAAACAGTTCCTGTGGAACACCACTAGAGTGGAATGTGTAAGATTGTCTCGGCAGTTCCTATGAGTCCACCACTAGAAGGAGAAACATAGGAAAACACACGTAGGCCGATCACAGCAATTACACAGATGCACGGTACGGTTGTTGGGACAGAGTGGGCCACGTGGATTTGGGACAGAGGGGGGCGGCCTGATTTGGGACAGAGGGGGGGGGCTTGTATTCGGATAGTAGAGGGGGAACGCTGGTTTTGGGCCGGGGGGCGTGTATTTGAACGGCGGGGACCCGGATTTGGGACCAGGGGGGGGATTTGGACAGAGGAGGGGACCCGCATTTTGGGATAGGAGGGGCTGATTTGGACAGAGGGGACCCTGGATTTGGAGGACCCGGAGGGCGGGGGGGGGCTGATTTGGAAGAGGGGGTGAACCCTTGAGTTGGGACAGAAGGGGTGGATTCGGGACAGGGGAACCTGATTTGGGATAGAGGAGGGACCCTGATTTTGGGACAGAGTGGGACCCTGATTTGGGACACGGGGTGGCTGGATTTGGGACCGAGGGGTGGTGACCTCTGCATTGGGATAGAGTGGGTGCCCTGGATTTGGGACAGGGGGGGGCTTGGCAATTTTGGGACAGGAGGGACCCTGGATTTGGGACAGAGGGGGACTTGATTTGGGACAGAGGGGGGACCCTTGTATTTGGGACAGATGGGGGGACCCTGGATTTGGGACAGAGGGGTGACCTGGATTTTGGGACAGAGGGTGGCCTCGGAGTTGTGCGGACAGAGTGGGGGCTGTATTTAGGACAGAAGGGGGGCCCCTGATTTGTGGGCAGAGGGGAGGATCTGGATTTGTGACAGAGGTGACTCGGACTTTGGAGACAGAGGGGGACTTCTGCCTTGGACAAAGAAGGGTCTCGTGGGACCTTGGGAATGGAGGAGAAGGGGCTAATGGCCTTGGACATGGGAGGGACGGGCCTATGGCTTGGACCTAAGCGGGAACTCTGTGCTCTAGCACCGTTAATGTACTGGGCTAATGTCTAGTTCTATTGCTAGTACTGTAATGTATGTGTATATATATGATATAATATATATATATTCATATGCGATGATATAGACGAATATGTTGCACAATGATTTTGAGACAATACCCGCCTGAGTGCTCTATCCATGAGATTTATATATATATATAAATCCGTTGGATATAGTACTAAGCAAAAGTTGAGTGCCAGTGGGAAATTATTGTGGTCCGAAACTGACGGTTTGGTTCTGTTTTGAGTTTCGATATCTCGGGTAAATCCCGAAAAAAAACAAAACGTAACTTAATCGGAATTCGGTAAGTAGTTTTCGATTTTTAACCGAACACTTCGATAATCATCCACAATAGATCGGAAACTGTTTTCGAGTAACGACACTATTTTTGAGTATTTATCGATCGTTCAAGGCTATTTAGAAAGTCCCCAAATCCAAATGAGCCAGTTTCGACGGAACATTTTGGATTTCGAACTGAGGGGTTTCAGTGTCCCTCGTGATTCATCTCTAGTGTAGTATACAGGTCTATAAAGTTGACACAGGATATTTTAAACTGTTATTGAAACAGTCATCAGAATTTGAACCCATCAATCCTGCCACAGAGTTCGTTCAACCTAAAACAGCACACAATTTTTTAATTGAAAGCTCAGGGTCGTACGTTCATGATAACCAACACGAAGTGTACAAACATGAAAGTGATTGGGATTCTGTTTGCCTCTCCCCTTTGCCCAAGCTGGGCTTTTTAAAAACATAGCAGTGCTTAACAAACAGAGCCGAAAACAGGGGTGTTAAACTTGGACTTTCACATGTTTGAAAAATACAACTCCCAGCATCTTGGTTATCTGTAAGTTTCTTATTTATGTCCTGGCTAATGACTGTATTTATATCCAATAAAAGGTAAGCTAGTTGAACTTTCACATGTTTAAAAATGACAACTCCCAGCATTATCCACTGCCTGCATAGAATGCTGGAAAATTTAGTTTTTATACATACCTGGAATAAGCCATTTTCCTGGACTTACAGACATTAACAGCCCACGGTCATGCTTAATCATGCCTGCCTAGAGGTTGTTTGAACATGCAAGTGATCCATTGCCTTCCCTTACATACCATAGCTATTATACTACACTTTCTATTCCACCTGCCTGCCAGCTAGAATCCATGGAGTATAATGGAATAAACTTGCAGATCTAGAGAAACCCAGGCAATCGTGCCAACATGTGCAGTTCAAGTCTAAATAGCCACTGCAGGATCCGATACATGTAGGTTCATACTTATCTGTTGTACTCAATAGATCCAAACTGGACTTGAAATGTAGTTCTTGAAGACGTTTCGTGATCATCACGACTGGCTTTCTCAATTCCGAAGACTTGTACAAGAATCTGTGGCCATATGTTACTCCTGGAAAAACAACGCTTCAAGAACTCATTTCAAGTTCCACTTGATTAAATTGAATACAACAGCTATACCATACTGGATGAAATGAGAACCTTACACAAGCATAGTTCATACGTATTAGTATTTTACACAGGCACAGTTCCAAATTTACAGTTGCAGTGGGGTAGGGACTTGGAGTACAGGATAATGATGTAGCTTAAAAGATTATGGTGAAGTACCCCCCCACCTCACTTAAAGGTGCTAAATGCCTCCCAACAGAGAATAAATTAATAAAAGTAAGCCTTCTTTAACAGAAGGTTAGCTCACAGACTCTTTATTAATATATAAATAGTGGAAACAGAAGGGAAAAACGGTCCGTTCTCTTAAGATGCTGGGTAGTTTTCAGAGACATAATTTTATCAAAGACAGACATCACTCAGTCTAGCAAACAGAAACTGGATTGTCTATTTCTTTCTATGGAGAATGGGGGGGGGGACACATTTGTGTGGAAACGAGAAGAATTTGTAATTGCTAAGGACTATGGGGAATATTTATAAAAAAAACGATCTATAGACGCAAAAAAATTACCGCCCCGCACCCGCGGCGCGAGAAAATGCGATAAATCTCTGTATTAAAATGGGCGAAGGCCATTGCCGCGATATACGATACGCGGCCCGCGATTGTATCTCGGCCCGCGATGTGTTGCGGTCGGGAATACTCAAACTTTCAAAACTTTCCAGAAATCTGATTGGTTAATGTAAACATGTAAACCCAGCATAAAAGAATTGACCAATCAGAAATGGATTAGGGTTTCTGCAAAACCTATATAAAGAGGTCACTCAGCTGGGAACTCAGATGCCATCGCAGTAGATGGCTGAAATAGAAGAAAGAAGCGGCTGGCAACATCGGCTCCGGCTTGAGGCCGGTGGTGCCAGTCGGGATCGCTTGGCGGGCAACAGTGAGTACTGCCCTGCATCGACCACACTGAGGGGTCGAGGCGGGTGGGCGTGCCTCCCGGGCGGGTGCACCACCCTATGCGGGTTGCCTGCCATCACCGACCGCAGGGAGGCTAGTATCGGCTGCGTTTCACCACCTTCAAGGGGGGCGAAAGCAAACAGCCGTAGCCTAGCAGTTGTGAAACAGATACGCCACTCTTATAAATAGAAAGCGGCGGTAACAGGTAGTATCGGGCACAAAGGTAACGACCTCATTAACTTTTCGCGGCCGTTTTCGGAATTTAATAAATCACGTAAACGTGATTTATTTGCGACCATTAATAATCACGTTAAATGTGATTTCATGCGGAAATGTCAGGGAAAAACGGCCGCGAAAACTTTAACGAAGCTTTATAAAATATGCCCCTATTAGAGATAGGAATGGCAATGGCACCAAGGAGGACTTTGGTATGAGACTATAGAAAATGCTCAATTGTTGATGAACGATTATTGTTAAATAACTGAATATGAAATGAAATGAATAAATTAACAGAATTAAAAAGAGGAAAATACATAAATAAGAAAAAGATTAAAGATACAGAAAATAGACAAAACACAAGCGGAATCACCTACCTAAAAGAGAAACTTAACAATGTGAATAAGAAAAATAATGGAAAACTAAACAAAGGAAATTACAAAAGGACGACAAGTTACTCAGAATCTTCTATAAGTGCAAAAAGTTAGGAGCTCCAACTAGAGGAGGGGGCTTACAGTGGGTCAGGACCAGTGAGGGTGTGTGGCCAAAGCATGTAGGAAGTACAGACAATAGGGAGCAGGGGGAGAGGGGGAGGACTGGGGGGTATAGACCTAGGAAGGTAGCGGACCAGTGCCATTTTCCATATTACCTAATGGCTCAGGTAAAAACCCTCTCACTCCCTCATCGGAGATAGCATTACATAATAGCTCAGGAGCTCTGGACAGGATGGAGCAGTTAGGATGAGCACGTGTAAGCCTAGAACATGTACTTGTCTCTGTTTTTCTCTTATTGGTCTTCACGTTTTCCCAGGGAGATCATCGACAGTCTTTTTGTCACTGCTTTGTGGATCCTGTCAGTCAGCAAAGAAAATTTCTAAATAAGGAGGAGGACAGTGTTTTGGTAAGTTTAACCCCCAAGGTATTGTGGCCTGATGGTTTATGTAACAAATTAAAAAGGCCATACCGTATCCCGGGGTTAGCGTTTTGGCATAGATATGTCGGAGTTGGAAGAATTTGGCCAATCCGGCTCACAGGGATCCAGTAGTGTACTAATAAAGTTTAAAGGGCATGCCACAACCAAAAACCTATAATATTATCCCACTACTTGCCCCATTGTGTAGTACATAAAAATCCTTACCCTTACAATCCCGGCTCCAGATGGTGCTCCTGTAAAGTCCCCCCAAATTCCGAAAATTGACCACACGGAGCCTGGTCCACCCAGGGAATGTTTCCGCCTCTGAGCTGTGACTCAGAGGTTTTTGGGCTTGCTCAGAGTAGCCCTTCTCTACCTCCCCCTAGTGTAAAACCCTTCCCAGCCCAACTGCTTAGTCATATTTTCCAGAAGATTCCCCCGAATTTACTTGCCTTCCCTCTCTCCTCCGTGTTTCTGAACTGCCGGCAGCATATCGTGATTGGCCTGCCTACCAGCCAAAGCAGGGGATGTGGCTGCTTGGTCCGCCACCTGCTTGCAATTCCAAGCAGAGGGCCAAGCAGTGCGAGGAGTGAAAGAGGGAAGGTAAGTTAAAGATCGGGGCAGTCTGGAAATATATTATAGCGGTTGGGGCTCCGGGGGAACTAGCCCTACTATATGCTGCAAAAAATTGTCAAAAGGGGGGACATGCCCTTTTAAATAAAGTGATTAATTTTCCAATTTTAGCAAGTAATGCAATATGTTAAAAGAATGTAAACCAATTAACAGATAGGTAAATGTAAAGTCAGGTGACTAAAGGCTGGTTACACACAGTAACGATAAAGCCCCTGATACCGTAGGGTCTTCGACGGTCTCGGTTGCTTATCGTTATGGGTGTACGTTCATTATGACGCGCGCGGCTGCCGAAAGATCAGGGCGTAAACGATCGGCCCAGTTTACTGTGGCCAGTAAAATTTTCAATGAAAAAATTGAATGTTGTCTTAGCCTCCCCCCCCACATAATTGTTTATAGTCTTATTATAGGTGAGACTCAAGCACCATCCATTAGGGATAAAAAAAAACCCCCAGGTTTCCCTTTTAACGAATATTTGACCTAGTGACACACGTTATTTTTCCTATAGTTGTTTTGTTTTGCCTACCGAAAATACCAGGTAAAGGCATTGTAGCATTAACTTGCTTAACCACTGAAAATGGCCACAGAGAGAGTTCGGGAATAGGGCTTTATACCCAATAGCATTGTTGGAAAAGATTATTAGGGCGAGATGCAATAAAAGTTTTATCGTTAAAATGTTTGCTTCTTTTGTTCCAACGAATCAGATGTTAGCTTTAAATGTTAAATAAGATATGATTGGGTGGGGGCAAAAATTAGCACAATTTTTTATGATAAGAAGTGTTTATTAAATCTCCTGATAGGTTTCTTTCTATCCTTTATTTAATAGAAATCAAAAGAGGGTGGTTGGAATAGTTGCCTTTACTAAGAGACATAAATATTAGAGATTAGCTTGTGAATTTTGTGAAGGCCCAGAGTGTTTATGCACCCATAGATTTTTCATTAGAGCAGAAAGTAAAAGGCGGTGGGAGAGCATTTTCAGAATTAATTAATGTGCATTAGTGTGTTTGTAAAAATCTTACGGCTCAAATTTGCTCCCTACTGTAGACGATTTACTGACGCCAGGGACACTTACATCTATATGGTAGTATAAAGAAAGATATGAGCGGTCTGCACAGAAATAAATATAAGCAATAGCCATATGATTATTTGCGAATGTGCTATCAGAGAGGGCTACTGCTTAAAAGTTATTAAGCAACAGGACAAACATAGAACATGCCACACATTGCTCAGTGAGTTTTTTGTTTTGTCTCTATGTCCATTGGCCCTCAGGAACCTGTAGTATTGTCTGACATAATTTCCAATTGTTTTTCGCATAGAAAAAGGCATCCAAGGTAGGACAGCAGAAATGTGCCGGGATGGGTAGAAAAGCCGCATCTTAAAGTGCAGTTTTAGGCAAAAAAAAAAAGCAATGATTCAAGTAAGTTGTCTGGATTAAAAAGGCATGCCACCTCTTTTTTTTAATTTTGTGTATGTAGGGTCCCTCCCCCAGCCCCAACCGCTATAGTTGAGTTGTGCAGAAACTCCCCCTTAGAGGCAGCCCCAATAACTGATGCAGCTTCAGTATCAAGAAACCATGGGGAAACAGGTAATGTAAGTGAGTTTGGGTAGTTCTGGCACAAATAAACTATAGCGGTTGGGGCGGGGGGAGAGGGAGCCCGACACTACAGAAAACAATAGGGGCTAGAGAAAAAATGAATGGATTGGGGGGGGAGGCACTGGGGGCAGCACTGAGGCAACGCACAAACCTTTGAGAGGACCTTCAGAGGGGAAACAATTTGCCTCCTGCAAGGCTCCAGGTGTTCACTTTCTGGGAGCCGTGTAGGGACCATTCAAGGAGAAAGGTTGGAGCACGAGGTACACACTACACGTTAGGGGCAAGCAGTGGGGGTTGTGTGTGGAGGAGATATAGCTTTGGGGGTGGACGTGCCCTTTAACTACATTTGATCACTATTAATAAATAAGTAAAGTCTTCATCAGGGGAACAATGACTTTTTCATCTTTGACACCCTATATTGCTATTCCCCAGCTGCTTTACTAACATTGTGCGAGCCCGTTATAAAAGAGCTTGGAGAGGAGACCAGGAAACCTTTTGAGGGCAGGAGGGAACGGTGGAGAAGAACATTTGATGGATAAACGGTTAGTCTACTCTGTCAGCTAACAATTGTGGTTTGGGAGGTTATTTACCTATATATAACTCTGATTTGAGGGGTTTAAATTGGCCCTTTTAAATGATGAATGTTATTCCCCTAGCTGCTCCTCTGCGAAACATAAGCTTGAAAGAAAAAGAGGCTCAGAGAGGAGATGAATCCTCTTGGAGAGTAGAGGAAAGGCAGGAGTACATTTGGCTGCATAACGGTAGCCTATTTAGTCAATTTATTAAATATTGTGGGGGTGGGGTTTAGGGTGGGGAGTGTGTGTGTGATTTCCTTATATTATTTTAGAGGGGGGGAAACAGGCCCTTTAAATTGGTTTAGAAGGAGGGGGGGGAGGGTGGAGTGTAGGAGGAAGAGGCAGGAATAGGGGTTAGACACCAGTTTGGTTCCAGACATGAGCCAAGTTGTATTTCTTTTTTGGGCTGCAGTTAAGATAGAAAACAGGGCATAGACTGTGGCAAGGGTTAGTGTTACCTTGGTGGACATTGAGTTACATTCTGGAGGGCTGTCTGCCTGAAAACCTCTGTGGGGCAAATGCTCACTGGGGGTGATGTAACAGGCTGCAGTTGGTGGGCCTCCTGGGTTAAAGTAGAAAAGTGGAACATGAGGAGCTGGGCGGAAATGGCATCCTTCACTGATTTAGAATAGCAATTAGCGATCAGTAACCTGAATATCTGCTGTCTGTAGCATTCAAAAAAAGTAGGGAACATGTGCAAACCAAACAGATTACATACCAGGTGTTCGCTATGTAATAAAATAATCAAATTCCAAATAGCACATGGCATCAAAAATGTTTAAAATGGGATACTTTCTTTAATGCTTCAAGGACTGTGGGGGTACCCTTAGTGAACTACATATGTACTATTTAAAAGTGGGATTGGTTCAGACCATAAGGTCACTGTCCATTAAAGTGCAGCCAGGGATTCCTGCTAGTAGCTGGGGACCTGAAACGAACAGATCTCCACGTACCTCGCCCCATCATAGGTATAGAGTGTCGAAACTGTTGAGTTGGTTTTCAAAGTTTCGGAAAGTTTCAAGTTTCAATTTTGAAAATCGTCTATTCGGTTTTCGAAAATCGCTACTTTCGATTTTACAAAAATCATCAACTTTGGATTTTTCGATAATTATCTACTTTCGTTTTTTGAAAATTGTTCATTCGTTAATATCTCTTTTGACTTCGATACTCATCTTCTTTAAATTTCGATAAATCGAATTTGCGATAAAAATCTAACATTTGGGTTTCGTAAATGGGAGTTCGAACGTTTTGTCGGGCTTTGAAACTCTCGGATTCGATTAGAAACTGGTTCTATTAGAAACCCACAGTAAAATCTTCGTTTTAATGAATCCAAGTATTTCTCAATACCGAAAACAGTCAGAGATTGCATTCAGAAATAAAATCATGGTTGAGGACTGTAAGCTATAGTTAATACAGCAAATCCTTATGTACAAGGTTTTTCGCCTTTGTTATCTGCCATATGGACCCATGCGGCGCCTCTCACTTTGCGGCGCCAAGTAGTGACATCATCCGGATGCGCACCGAGGATGCGGAGCGAGGAGCGAGCGGCCGCCGGACAAGGTAGGAGAACTATACTACACGAGGGCAACATCATAAGTGGCAAATACTTACAAATAAGAGTAAAACCTTCTTTATTTGTGCATATGTATGCACAAATAAAGGAGGATTTACCCCTATTTCCAAGTATTTGCCACTTAAGATGTTTGAAAACTACAACTCCCAGCAATAAAGCATGCTGGGAGTTGTAGTTTCCAAACATCTTAAGTGGCAAATACTAACCCCCTCGGTTTATACTCGAGTCAATATCTTTTTCTCCTTTTTTTAGCTAAAACTAGGTACCTCGGTTTATACTTGAGTATATATGCCCCAGTCCAGACAGACAGCCATATTATAATACCATACATCACTTCCTTATAAACACATTCAAGTCCCACCCCCAGTACTGATGTCACATATTAAACCTACATCTCATTTCACCAACATCAATTATATAACAACAAAACATCAGTGAAGTAGTGCAGAAAAGGGCTAAATACAGGATATACAGATCTCTAGATATACAAATATACATTTTAATCCCTATTAAGACCTGACTGTTTGAGGGACCCAATTTGTGGATCCACCACACCTCTCTTTTCTTTAACTGGACCTTTCTTGTGTCCCTACCTTTCCATCCACTAGGTATGTGTTCTAGTACCATGTATCTTATCTGATCAAGGCTATGCCCCATGTCACAAAAATGTTTAGGAACAGGTAGATGGACATATTTTTTTCTGAATTGAAGACATGTGCTGTATTATGCGTGACTTGATCTTTTTTGTTGTTTCTCTGACATAAAGAAAATTGCATGGACACAGAATGACATATACAACATAATTTGTATCAAATGTTAAAGTGCCCCTCAAAGGAAATGCTTTGTGTACTAACTTCCAATTTACGCAGTTCATACAAGAAAACATTCCCTTATTTCGTCCACTAAGCCATGTACTAATCCTAGGCTTAACTTTCTTATTCTCCACCTTCGTACGCACCAAACCTGTCCCAATGGTCTTACCCCTTAGGTATGAAATCATTGGTAAATTAAGAAATTCCCTAGTTTCTGGGTAAGCAAACTGCAGAATGTACCAGTGTTTATGAATACTTTTTGAAATCTCCTTACTCCATGTATTGAATGTAATGACGAAAATCAATCTTTTATCCCTTACTTTCTACTTTCTCTGAGGTCTAGCGATCCTGTCCTTTGCTTCCTTAATAACATTACTAGGGTTACCTCTTTTCCTAAGCCGTTGTTCCATGTCTAGCATCTATTCTTCTTTAACTCGATCATAACAACAATCGTATCGATCCTTTTTAGTTGACTATAAGGGATTGCTTTTTTTGTATGTGTAGGGTGGCCAAAACCTGATTCCTGTCCGTAGCTTAGTCTGTATCACATTCTCTTTATATACACAAACATCAAGAAAATTAATTTCTGTAGGACTATAATTCAAATCGAATTTAATAGTTGGGTATAAACCATTTAACCTTTCGTGGAACTGCCTGAGGTCCTCTGCAGAACTTTATCTACAGGAAGTTGAGACTTAAAGCCCACTATAGCACACATTCAACAGCTATATCAGAATGCATGGAGCCACAAGTTCATAGATTTAAACAAAGAGGGACCTTTATACCACCCACCACATATTCACCAATATAGATGTTTATTAAATATGTGCAGATTGATATTGAACGCGTGAAATTGTCACAAGAGAACAAGTTTGTGTCCAATTTAAATAAGGAAGAATTTCAGATAGTTGAAACAGGATTCCAGGATCACTGTCAAACCTTTGGACAAGGGAGGGACGATAGTGATCCTGGATACTGAATACTACATTAATGAGATCAAGCAGCAACTTTTAGTGGTGGAGGTTGATGAAAAGGTTGCTGATGATCCATTGTCTAGCATCCAGAGGAAAATAATGGAATTACTTATGTATTACATGCAAAGTGGTGTGATCGGGCAGGATGTACAGCAGGCCCAGGACACTACTGCTGTACACCCTGCCCAAGATACACAAAGAAACAGTTAAACCCCCAGGACATCCTATTGTCTCGGGGGTTGATTCTGTATTTTGTCCCATAGCAATTATGCTAGATGGAATGTTGAATCCTTTGGTGAAACAGACATCATATATACAAGACACAAATCATTTTCTAATTAAGCTTAAATCCATTGAGATAGAGGATTGGGATGAGGTTATACTGGTCACATTGGATGTGGCCAGTTTATATATCTCAATAGCCCATCAAGGAGGGATAATGGCCACCAAGTGGTTACTTGAAAATTTATGGTCTATGACCAACTGCAGATACAATTTTTACTAGATATGTTACGTCTGGTTCTAGTTAACAATTATTTCATGTTCATGGATGAGTATTACATGCAACTCTGTGGGACTGCCAAGGGGTCCAATGTGGCCCCTGCCTATGCCAATGCTTTTAAGGCATGGCTGGAGGACCACCACATCTTCACTGATGATCTCTACTGGTCACATGTTGTGTGACAATGTTGTCATCCTTTACCGGGGTCTGCAGAAGACCTCAGGCAGTTCCACAGAAGGTTAAATGGGTTGCTTGTGAAGGTTCTCATTCATCCAGGTCATGGTATATCTGTTGTATTCAATTAGATCAACTGGACTTGAAATGTAGTTCTTGAAGACGTTTCGCTAGTCATCCGACTGGCTTTCTCAATTCAGAATGACTTGTACAAGAATCTGTACATAATTGCCACAGATTCTTGTACAAGTCATCGAATTGAGAAAGCCAGTCGGATGACTAGCGAAACGTCTTCAAGAACTACATTTCAGTCCAGTTGGGTTAAATGGGTTGTACCCAACTATTAAATTCGATTTGGATTATAGTCCTACAGAAATAATTTTTTTTGATGTTTGTGTATAAAGAGAATGGGATACAGACTAAGCTATATAGAAAGTATACGGACAGGAATCAGGTTTTCCTTTTTTTAAGTGGCCAAGAATTAAAGAAAAGAGAGGTGTGATGTATCCACAAATTGGGGTCCCTCACACTTTCAGGTCTTAATAGGGACTATAATATATATTTGTTTCTCTAGAGATCTGTATATCCTGTATTTAGTACTTTACTGCATTACTTCACTGATGTTTTGTTGTTATATAATTGATGTGGGTGAAATGGGATTTAAGGTTAATATGTGACATCAGTACCAGGGGAGGGACTTGAATGTGTTTATAAGCAAGTGATGTAAGGTATTATAATATGGCTGCCTGTCTGAGCTTGGAAAAGGGACTGATGTCCTGAAACGTCGCTGTATTGACTGGATACAGCATACAGTATAGGAAAATATAGGAGCACTCCTGGGGTTTTTTAACCAATTTATTGTCAATAACACATCAAGCAGCATTGATGTGTTATTGACAATAATTTGGTTAAAAAACCCCAGGAGTGCTCCTATATTTTCCTATAGGAATATAGAAATCTTCCGCACTCCGTCCACTATTCATACATAAGAGGAAATAGATATCCTGTAAGTACGGAGCACTCCTCGGATTTTTCAAACAGGGTTTATACACACAAACAGGTAGGCCTGAAGCATTGATTATGTTTTCTATGTTTGTATAAATGTTTGACCAGATCAGTAGTACTTTAGCTAAATGTAGGTATGTAGTTGTAAATTAGCCTAATTGGAGTACTAAACAATCCAATTTGTACAGCATTCACTTATTTCCAGTTCACCGACTCTTCAGAACAATGTTGAGTATGTGTGTCCACAGGACACACCTGTCTCTGGATCCCAATCATATAGAAAAAAAAAAAAGACAACTCGGGGCGGAGCCAGGCAGCCAAGGCAAATGGACGCATAAGCCCACAGCTCCGGCAAAGCAGGACCAAAAGCAACAGGCCAACTGCCTCAAAAACACACCAGCGAGCCCAAAAACACGTACAAACTAAACCTTGTAAGTTGAAAGATGGGGAAAAGGAAAACCGGCAAAACGGCACCACGTAAACTCATGGACTTCTACTACAAAAGCTGCAAACAAACAAAAAAAGATGGCGCCGGACATGCAAACAGAACCACCAATACCCCAACCACTTCCCCGCAACACACTTACCCAGCAGCCACAGACGAACCTCCGGAGAGCATTGAACGGGCTGGGTCGCCCAACATAGAGGAACAACGCGGGGAAATGCAAGTGGATGCTCCAACCCACGTGACAAATGGGAAACAACAAGAGAACAGCATTAAAGAGGTAGGAGACGACTTATGTGCCTTCCCTGTCCACAACATACCCCTAACGGACCAAATATTAAAGGAAATGATGCTTACCCTACAAAATTCACTACAAAAAGACTTTAAATCCCACATTACACATCTGCAGAGTGAAATAGTAGTGAACGATGTAGACCTAATACCTTACCTAACTAAAATCTTTCAAGCTCTACTACCGGAGACTCCAACATCAGACTTTCTTATAGATAGAGCACATAGAGTTCGCAAACCAGCACATCTCCCTACCTCAACAACCAGGGACACCCTAGTAAGAATGCATTACTACCACATCAAAAAACAACTTATGATGGCATCTAGGAAAACTACAAAACTAGCGGAACAGTACAAAAACATTCAAATGTTTACAGATTTATCCCCAACTACATTACAAGCAAGAAGAAAGCTCATAGACATTACTACAACACTAAGGAAATCAAATATCCCTTACAAATGGGGATTCCCTACTAAACTACTAATAAGGAAAAATGGCAATACATATATAGCTAAAACAACACAAGAAGGGGAAAACCTACTCAACGAATGAAAAATACCTATTCAAACACCTACTTCTAAATCTCCTTCTACCTCAACATCACCCCAGAATGGATTAAACTCTCCATTGAAACTTCAACAAATCTGGAACAAACCCAAAAGACACTCATCTGGAAACTCATCAACGAGCTCCGTCAAATAAACATAAAAAGGCAGAATGCAACCTATAAAGCTATTCTTTATAGTTCACCATAAAGGTCCTACACTGGCTGACTGTTTTGATCCACACTTACCCCTCAAACTTTGAGAATTTGGGACCGGAGAAGATCTGGAGATCTCAAATGACTACACAACTCAGTATTTTTAAAAGTTTACAATATTATAACTGTTAATGTTTATTGTTATTGTTATGAGACCTACCTAAGTGCAATTAACAAGATTCCCTTATATCTATTTTACCTCTCCACAAAAAAAAACACAGAGAGTACTCATGAGCTATAAGAGACACCATTAGCTTTCAAGCCATTAAGGTCATACTGAACCCGAAAGCCGCTTTCTGATCTTAGAATGTATAATAAAACGACAAACCATACTGTTAATTATATCATGCTCCACACCATAAACAGCATACATTTTTAAACAATATTCTATCTCTAGTACCCAACAAAAGTACAAAGGTTTTAATGTGTGGAGACTTCAATACAATTCTAGATCCAAACAATGACTCCACAAATACAACCCGTCTGAAAAAACGTACAATCACAAAGACAATGCAAAATCAAACCTATTCGATGTATGGAGATGCAAATATCCCGGATAAAAAAATATACTACTATTATACGTATGATACATTTCCCGAATAGATATGTGCTGGACAGATCTTACCACTCTCTCCAAAATCGAAGACCTACAACATCGGGGCCATCCTATGGACGGACCACGCACATATAATTATAAAAATCAAAGAATATAACAATTTCATACCCAAATTTTCATGGAGATTGAACCAATACCTGAAATAAAAAACAAATCAGTCCCAACGCAAGAATCTTTGAAAACAAATGACAACGGAGAAACACTAGATACAACACTTTGGCAAAGCATATAAAGCCTACATTAGAGGTATCCTCATACAAGAAGCAGCAAAAATGAAAAAAAACAGACTAGCCACCCAAAAACTCCCTAATAATGGAACTACACCAATTAGAAAGAGAATACATAGAAAAAAAAAAAAACAACATAAAACTAACACTAAGCAAAGTCGGCAAGAACTACACCAACTAAACATACAAAACTTTGAAAAGCATATAGGAAACTGGGAAACTCAATATATACTCGATGGACACAAAGCTGGCAAAATTTAGCAAACAACTAAAAGGGAAACAAACTAAAAATAGAATAAACCACTAATAAAAAAAGGAAAAAGATCTCCAACCCATACGATATAGTTGATACATTTAGAGACATTATGCCTCATATACAATCTAATAAAAGATGAGACCACATACAACCAACTAAACATGACATTGAAAAATTTCTAAACAAATAGATCTCCCAACGGTTTTCAAGGTTCCAACTTGAGCTATTGAAAAAGGAGGTTACGCCGGAGAGAGATATACAAGATGATTGAAAATCTCAAAACAAATAAAACCCCAGGTATAGACGGCTTTCCAAATGAATTTTATAAAACCTTTAAAATGGAACTAAGTCCCATTCTAAGTCCCATTCTACATAGAGTCTTTAAAGAAACAATAGAAACAGGTCAATTTCCTCAAGAAATGCTAACAGCACAAATAATTACCATCCCTAAAATTGGGAAAGAACCCACTACACCCGAAAACTTTCGACCAATCTCACTTTTGAACACTGATGTTAAAATATATGCTATTGTCAGGAACTTACCTGCCGCTCCGGTCCGGCGCTGCTCTGCATTTCTGAGTGGGCGGCGTCGCGGACGTCATGAGGTCACGACGCCGACACGCCGGGCGGCGTGAGAATTTAAAAGCCGGCGTCCTCCTGGACCCGGCGCCCGATAGTAGCTACCCCTGGCTCCTTACTCACCTGCCTTGGATCCTGCTCCGCTCCTGCTCCTACTACTTATCTCGCCTGTATCCAGTATCCTGTACCTACCTTGCCTGTATCCAGTATCCAGTACCTACCTTGCCTGTATCCAGTATCCAGTACTTACCTTGCCTGTCTCCAGTGACTACCTTGCCTGTATCCAGTACTTACCATGCCTGTCTCCAGTGACTACCTTGCCTGTATCCAGTATCCAGTACTTACCTAGCCTGTCTCCAGTGACTACCTTGCCTGTATCCAGTATCCTTCTACTCACCTCATCTGTATCCAGTTACCTACCTTACCTGTATCCAGTATCCAGCCTTCAGTTCCCAGCAGAGCCTAGCTCCTGTTTCCAGCCTACAGTTCCCAGCAGCACCTTGTTCCTGTTTCCAGCCTACAGTCCCCATCAGCACCTTGTTCCTGGTTCCAGCCTACAGTTCCCAGCAGCCTCTGTGTCCTGCGCATTCCGGACTAGCAGCCTCCTCCTAAAAGGGTACTGTAAGTACCCCGGCCGTCCGGCCACTTGTTACAGCTATGATCATTGCAAACAGACTGAATACAATACTACCCAAACTAATAAATCCAGACCAGGTGGGATTTATACCTTATAAACAGGCATCCGACAATACTCGAAAAATAATTAACCTAATGCAAAAAGCAGAACACGAGAGACTTTCAGTAATAATATTATCTATCGACGCTGAAAAAGCGTTCGATAGGATAAACTGGGACTATATGAAAGCTGTATTACAAAAATTCAATCTGTCAGGGAGCATAAACAAAGCAATTCTAGCATTGTATTCCAATCCTGCAGCGATTGTATCAACAACAGGACTATAATCATCACCATTTACCCTAACAAATGGTACCAGGCAAGGCTGCCCCCTATCTCCCTTAATATTTGCTTTAATGATGGAACCAATTACTCAATCTATAAGACTCCACAAACAAATAACAGGTATCAAATTGGGCAAAAAACACCATAAACTATGCCTTTTTGCAGATGACATAATACTGCTACTAACAAACCCAGAAATTTCCCTCTCTGCAACAATTGAACTTTTCAGATGGGCGAGCAAAATCTCATATTATAAACTAAAAGAAACCAAATCCACAATACTACCGATAAATATCGACACACAGACCAAAAAAGCAATGCAAAACCAATACTCCTTTCAATGGAGAGAAAAACACACTACCCTACCTGGGAATACATCTAACTGTCCCTACCGCACAACTATATGCACATAGCTACGTCCCATTGCTACAACTAACGGAATCTTTAATAAATAAATGGAAGAAAGAAAACCTATCCTGGCTAGGGAAGATTGCTGCCATAAAAATGACACTTCTCCCGAAACTAATTTATGTGTTCAGAACCATTATATTACAACCCAAAGCCACATACATTAAGAAACTACAAACTATTATGGAAAGGTTCATATGGTCTGGGGGAAAATCCAGAGTCAATAAAAAACTACTATACGCAAACAAATACGATGGAGGTATAAGTATCCCACTAATAACACGATACCATAAATCAACAATACTAGACCAAACAAAACAATGGTGGTCGGATCGTGAGGAAAGACAATGGGTGGAAGATGAACAAGCCCTCTTAAATAACACCCCATTAAGAGAGATCCTGGGAGCCTTAATGATCTCAAAAGGAAAGAAAAAACCAAAACTAACAATAGACGTCCCTAACTATCTCTCTATAAAAACCACCATCCAAACTTGAAGCCGTGTATGTAAAACTTGCAATATCTACACAGAACTATTACAAGAGTTACCTGTCTTCTCCGTTGATTTACTCATCCCTAATATAAATTTATCCTCCTGGGCAAATTTAGGTATAATACAAATAAAACAAATTTACAATAAAGAAGGGATACGTACATTCGAAGAACTGAAAGAAGAATTCCAAATACAAAGATTTCTATAAGTACCTCCAATTGAGGCATATAATGAAACAGATCCCACAACCCTTTGACAAAAATATAACAATATTACTCAAGTGGCTAAAGATACCTCACAATAAGAAAGGGATAACCAATAATTATAAAACACTACAACCTGAGTTAACCTTAACCGATATACCCCCACACATCAAGTGGCAACAAGACTTACAAGAAGAAATTACAGAAGAACAGTGGCTCAAAGCAATTAAACTGACTTACAACCTATCTAAATGTGTTAAACATTGGGAAGCCAATGCAAAAATCAAAATGAGATGGTACAAAACTCCAACAATAATATGTAAATACACACCTGAAACCAACAACAAATGCTGGAGACAATGTGGGCAAAAAGGCACCATACTACATATCTTCTGGAGTTGTCCTAAAATAACCAAACTATGGAATGAAGCATTCAATCTCCTATCAACTATCCTAGCATGGCAACTCACTCCAAACCCGACCTTAGCCCTACTGAATATAGATCTATGTGAATTCCCCACTTACATGACCACAATAATATACCACCTATTTAATAATCAGAACAAAAATAGCAAAGTACTGGAGAACCACTGAAATACCAACTTGGCCAGAAATAGTTAATAATATGAACCTAAATTACGAATACGAACTCACATTTGCTACCTCTAAGGGAACCCGTGAGAAATCCTCTTATGCCTGGATGTTATGGTCTGACAATAGAAATGCGATTTCACAAAAACTTAATTTAAATAATAATTAAACAACTGCTCTACAATATATACATTTGTACTTAAAGGGTTAAGGAAAAAATAATAAGTAGGTCTAATGGTTATGTTACAATGTTTATAAAAAAAAAAAAAAAATTAAGAGCAGAAGAAAAAAGTAAAACAATACAAAAGATAAGATGTGAGTTGTATAACTCTATTTGTTTATTAAGAAAATCTACAAAATGTAAAATCTTAAAGTCTAATAATGCAAAATATGTAACTCAAAATTGTTTGAACTACTTTTTCTCAATAAAAAACTTTAATGATAAAAAAAAAAAGAAAAAAGACAACTCGACACAGCGCTTCAATCCAGAAAAAATCATCTGTAGTATTGGTAATACATTAAGTATACAATCAAACCCAGGAATGCAAGGTTTCAGAGTTCACATTGACTCCATCAAGCAAGGGGTTGAAAAAACATGAATAAAACCCATACGCACCTTAGGAAGTGACATCATACTCATTAGCAACTGAAGACATTTAACCCCTCATGCATTTAAAGGTACTTTTTCCCTTTAAGATCGATCCTATGTAATCAAAGCCACATTCTATACAGTACACATCATTTCAAGAAAGGATCAGAGGCATTACAAAGAACCAGTTAGTTAAATATGTATAAATCATAGTCTTTGTTGAGACCAGTGGGGGACAGAGATTTTAATCTGTGGATCCATTCCACTTCCTTCTTTCTTAACACTAACTCTCTGTCTCCCCCTCATCTCAAGGGTTTAACCCCATCAATAACCATAAAGCGTAATTCCGACTCATGATGACCATGCTCTATAAAGTGTCTTGACACTGGCAAAGTGGTGTTGCCCCTGCGTATCGTTGACCTACTGTGTGTTGCAAAATACTTTATCAGTAAAAGGGTATCATCTGATTGGTTAGGGCAAATAAACTGCTTAGGCAAGTGTTTGCACCTTTTATAAAATTAAAGGACAACTAAAGCCACAAAACAACACTAAACCAGAAGGCAGAACACCTTGATATAAAACTAATAATCTGTGTCTTCTCATTTTGATACAGGCGCTGAGAAATTTACCTAAATAACATATGGTTTGTACTTTATTTCTCAGCATTCTAGTATCACACAGTTAGGTCAACGACCATTATGTTCTGCACATGCTCAGTCCTTAGCTATGGCAGAAACTTGTTACAGTTGGTCACACCCAATAATAATCTCTAGCCAATCCTTTTACAGGACAGATAAAGCAAGGAAGCATGTGACTGAGATCAGGAGGTGTGGTCTGACACTGCACATATACACAGTCTAATAAAGTATTAATGATTTTACTCTGGAGAGTCCTTGTGATCGCGACAGTGTGCACGCCCTATCTTTCTTTGAAATACTTGACTAATTTCTAGAGCTACAGCGACGGGCTCGGGGCTGGATGCACCTGAGCCACTCTCTTGATTCGGTGAGTTCCGGTTTCACTATACCTTACCCGTTTATAAGTGTTCTTTTGGATGCAATCAGTACTATATTGAGCGAAGGGTTAGGGGCATATGCACCTGAACCACCCTCTATTTAGTGTGAGTTTATCCACTAATATTATTTCTAAACTATACATAGTATCTGAGTCACTGTGTCAATTTATATGCTCTTGTTGTTTGGATACAATATTAAACACTAACGAGTTATGTGATATCCGGGCCCACATTAGAGTATAGATACACCTAACACAAAATATTCGTTTTTTACATACACACAGATACCTCATCCAGTTCTTAATATGCTTACATTTACTTTAATACAATTTACTGAAGTGGGATTTTATAGCTTATTGGTGTTTTTAGGGGGGTTGTTTTCAGATTCTGGAGTATAAAAAATTGGGTTTAGTTCTCCTTTAACCTGACTGTATATAATTAGAAGGTGGCTTTGTCCTTGGCCAAGCTGTTATTGAAAGTATGCAGTCATTCAAAATATGGACAGATGCTCCAATCAGAATCCTGGGTTTTTGTACAAGAACAGCACTGGGAAGACCTCCCATATAACTCCCATGTGTTATATAATCTCTCTTATGAGATAAAAACAATCAGGTCACTAATTTACATATGACCATGGAGAGTTAAGGAATCTAATAAAAAACATAGTGTTTCTCAGTTTTTTAACAGACATCCAAATCACTTTAAACGCAATTGAAATGCAAAATAAAAGACCGTAAACCATATTCTCTACTTTGCTTAACTTCTGAGAATATGTTTTAAAAGGTGCAAAGTAACAGCCATTTTGTGAATGTTATGAGCATACGATATTGGAACATGGGTGAACAGTGACTTCATAAATAGCTAACTAGAAACATTAGACAGGCCATTAATTCAACCACAAACTGCTATATTGCTTTCAACACTAGGAGCTTTGAGTCTACTTGTTTGGTTATGCCTGTTTTTAAAATGTTACTTAGGCTGAGGCCCCACTACAACTCACCGAAGTGTGTACATAAACGTTTGCGTTATCGCAATCGATTGTGTGTGAGATTCCGGTGCGTTGTTGCGCGTTTGAACATCTGATTTCGCTATTTTGCAATATGGAAATGTATGCAATTTGAGCAATGGATGGAATGGTGATGGAATGGAAACGGATGTGCAATAGCATGCGCATTGGAAATTGCGTGAATTTTTGAGTTCTCGTGATTTCCATTCTAACCAAAATCGCATGCCCAAAAAGCACGCTAGCGTGGCCTAGCCCTTAGTATTGTTTTGTTTTAACATAAATCTATAATGCCATCACTGCAGATACCAATAATATAACTACTGGTAACCTTACAGGACAAGCAGAAAATGAAAGGATAGTTATATTCACCTTTACCTTTTTCACACTAGAATAGTACCCAGGGTAACTATCTAAAACACTAAAGCTGGGTACACACAGTAACAATAAAGCCCCGATACCGTTGAATCCGACGGTATCGCAGCTGTATCGTTATGTGTGTACGCATAACGATCAGGTCAGCCTAACGCTCGTTCGGGAAAGGCCGAAAATTTCCATCGGCCGCGCTCGACTCCCTATAGAGGAGTCTAGTGCGGCCGATGGAAACACACAGTCCCGAGCGTTCTCCTTATGAAGTTCATAGGGAGAACGCTCGGGACAGTGTGTATGCAGATCTTTGAAAGATGGCAGAAAGGATCTTGCAGATCCTGTCTGTCATCTTTCAGAAATCTGTACTGTGTGTACCTAGCTTAACAGGGAGATTCAATAAATGTTCTTATTGTTAAAAATGGTGCTAATTTTGCTCCAACCAATCAGATTTTAGCTTTCAAATGTTAAATAAGATCAGATTGGTTGGGGCAAAATTAGCACCATTTTTAATGATAATAAATGAATCTCCCTGTAGGTCCTCACCTCTGGGTACTTTACTTTATCAGTTGGAATTTTTACTGAAGTTTTCCCTTATCACTCCGGTCTACTCTTCACCTTTGCCACTGTCAGTGATCTGCGCCAGCTAATTGGTGAAGTACCCAGGAGTGAGGAATTAGCGATTTAGGGTACTAATAATAGGTGAGAGAAGAGGAGCGAGGGTGAAGGTGAGTTTAATTGTCTTTTAAAAGAAGGAGAGTTTGTGAGGTAAACCAGTAGAATAAACTAACTCCTAATGGTCTCAATGAGACTATATTCTATACTTGTTTTATTATTGCATATTCTTTAGATGTACATTCCTATAATAATTAAGGTCGATGGCTATGATCCCTGTAGTGCTGTGTTTTGTTCAGCAATTATTAAAATTACAATTTAACTGCCAGGTTAGTGCCCAGGCCTTCCTGTATTAAAAATAGTACAGAAAGGTAGAATGTACCAATCCTACCCCCCTGCCCCTGGTACTTTCAACTTAAACTGTTTTTAGAAAAACTTTATATGCATTATAGTTCTCGTTTAATGGACAAAGTTTTGTGTGTGGTGAAAACATTCATCTTAGCAGCAATTGCTAGTGAGATGACACACCATTACATCACAACAACAAGTAATACCACTTCGTTATCAATATATGGAGTAAATAGCAACAGTATCACTAACCTGGAAATCCTTTTGTTTCTTGTAGTTTTGGATTCATTAAGAGAACTAAAGAAAGCACAATAGATGACTACTTCACTGACCGTGTTTCAGAGCTAGCACAATGTAAAGAGTCAGATTCTATTTATAGACAAAAAAATCTTAGGTCTAATTCTAGAGTAAAAGGCAAAATAATGTCATTTGACTTTCTAGGTATTTCTATCCAGTATTTTGTTTAGTAGAATGAGGAAAGGACTGGCTTTTATTTTGGCCTAATATTTTGTTGTTCTCTTGTGTATTACATCCTAAAATATGGAAGACTCATGGGAACCAGGCATTTTGATCAAAATAAGTAAAACCTTTTACCAGTTATATAGTAAGTGAAATGTACTTAGTATGGCTAATCATAACTCAGTTGATGTTCTCTTAATTTTCTACCGAATAACTTAATTAGATAGCAAGATTCTTCACAGTACAATGAAAGAGTTAGTGGTACCAGGTATTTGATCATGTTTATTTCTGAAAATATTGCCAGGACTAAAATGACTGGTCATTAGTTTCACTAATAACCCATATCAATTATGAGTATTAAGATGGACAGGTTAATGGCATTTTAGCAACTGGAAAAAATCAAAAATATATAAATATCTGGATATAAATAGAATTCCACACCACAATCAGAACAACAAAAGGTGGACATCAACAAGCATTGAATAAAACATTGACTATTGTATCTCAATGTATTTCATTTCCCATTGTTCAATGTCTCACAGTAAATCTATTTGTCTTGCCCAAGAGTGTAAAGCCCCCCATACATGGCATCGATATTTTGAGCCATTCTGCAGAATTGCTTTATGAACATTACACTTCTAAGCAACAGTGAAATACTGAATCAGAGGAGAAAAATATTTTGTGACCTATCCTACTTTTGCCTTGAATCTTGTGGTTTAAGCTGGGGCCGATCAAGAGCATGAATACACTGGTTGATTTTTTTTGTCTGATTCAATCAATATGATCCCATTGCCCCACAAAATCAACCTGTGTCTGGTGATATCATTCAGTTTATTAAACCCTGATCAGACCTGTCGGAAGGTGCAATGAGACCCTTTTGCTGGATGTGATGAGAGAACAAAGACATCAAGCTGCTTTAATAAATAAGTGTGGTTGATGGCTAGGAAGATTTATGCTAAACAAATATGGCAAAAAAACTGACTATGTGCCATTTATGGAGCGCAAAAATCTGTGAGTAAACTGTGAGTTAAAGAAGAATATGGCTAAATGTCAAATGCTTACTGAAACAGTAAACGGAGAGTAAAAAAGCTCATCAGACTGAGCTTTGTGCATTAGTATTGGGTGATTAGGTATATAATGGTGTGTAAGGGTAAAAAAAAAAAGCTTTATGAACATTGCACTAAGCAACAGTGAAACTCCACATTCATTATTTATTTACTAGTATCTTTTTAGCTGATAGTGAATAGTTGATTGTATAACACTGAAATGGAAAAAACTGTTCTTATTTCTTAAAAGTATATGTATTTGCACTGAACTTCTCCTTTAAATTCAGCTGTAAAGACTGCCTTAAAGCAATACTACACCAATCAAGTCAAACTCCTTCCCAAATAAAGTACCCAGGTTGAGAACCTAAACTGGTAGGACCTCATACAGGAGTTACTCTATACGTCAAATGTTTTACTTTCCCTGTTCAGCTCTGCCTTATCCATCAGATGAGAGGACTCCCACTCTGAAAAAAGTGTCTTGCCATTGGTCAGATCTTAGACTCAAGAAGGATGGAGCTAGACTGGGCCAGTGAAGTAGAACAAAGGTAAATCTATATGAGCGCCAATCTCTGTATGTATGTATATATACATGTAAGTATGTTCCAGAAAAACTTCAAAATGGCTGGGACAATTTTCTTGAGACTTTGTATACATACATTTTAGAACGTGGAAAAAAACAAAGGCTACTATACAACTTTTATAACTCCCCCCACACCCCTTGTTTTGACACTTTTTAAGTTAATTAACCTGTTAGCTGCCATCTGGTGCTGAATTGCGTTATCACGTTAAGTACCTCCCATACCAGATTGTCCAGGACAGTCCTGATTTCTAGCCCTAATTCCGCTGTCCCAGATAGCTATTAAGTTTTCCAGATTCCTGCAGCTGCTTTGGTTCAATGCTTTACTTTTTATTTTATTCAGTTGTCAATCATGTGGAACAATGGAACATGTGATAGCACAATGTCATGTGACTGCACATTTCGTTTCCTCCTCTCACCTTTGGTTGCACATAGCCAACATTGAGAGGTAACCTGGCCAATCCAAGAAAAGTCTCTTGTACCGGGGGTTGGGCAGGGAGCTACTCATGGAAGTAGAGGGATATCCCAGTTTGCAGTAGTCTGGTGCAGAGTTCAAAGCTAAGGAAATGTGTAGTTTTCCATTGCAGGGTGCTGACAGCCATGAAATGTGTATGTGCAGCGCAAGGCAATAAATCACAGGAAAGCCAATAAGAGCTGTGTAACCAAAGTCTTACCTGTTCCGAGATCCCACGTCGACTCCGTTCGGTCACAGGCACTGTTTCCTACCTCCTCCGCTCCTCCAGGTCAGCCATTGGACGAAGGAGGGCTAATTAAGTTAAAATGCTCCTATCCCCTTCATCTGACTCTGTCTTCCACTTCCCATTGGTCCCTCTGCATTATTTATACCCCTCAGCCCTTAGTATCTCTGCCGGATATAGCGGTTAGTTTACTATCTTGCTTGTTGTGATTATTCTTGTGCTTTTTCTGTTACCGACCCTTGCCTGTTTTTTGACTCTGAATCGTATCTGCCTGTCCTGACCTCTGCTTGTTCCTGACTATGCTTTTGCTCTATCCTCTGTACTGTTTCTGGCAGCCTGACTACTGGTTCTGACCTCTTGCTCTGTTTTTGACTCTGCTCTTGCCTGCTCCTAGTCTGTACCTCGTATTTTGGTCTCCGACCTTTTGTATCTCTCCTTGTGCCTTGCACTCTAAGTCCAGGGGGCAACCGTGTTCGGTGAGGCACATCTAGCCTCCCGGCAAACGGGGGCTTGTCTATTGGTGAAAATAGTGGTTGTAGATTGGGGTATTCGGACTGAAGGAATACTTGGGAATCCAGAGCGTTACAAGCTGTGAATGGGATGACGCTGCCACACTGCAAGGGCTACTGCACCGTAAGGGGTTAATTTTACCTTACACCTTGTGTCACTTTTCCCCACAAACTACTTAAACCCCAGTGTTAAAGGCCACGTACACACTCTTTTCACTCACCTTATGTCTTTCTCCTGACTTTAAAGTTTAATTTAATTTCTCAGTCTAACTTAATCATATAGTAAGGAGTAGAGATGTAATGTGGGTTCAAATGGAACCTGGTTTCGAATCGAATCTGAGGGTTTTGAAGTCCAGACAAAACTTTCGAAACTCCCGGGTTTCACGGAACCCGGATTTTTATTGAAAATCGAAAACAGACGATTATCGAAAATCGAAAATAGACGACTGTCGAAAATAGATGATTATCTAAATAGAAAATTGAAACCGTAAAAATAACCAAAAGTAATGTTCGATTTCGGTAATTCTCGAAAATAGAATGCGGAAGCTTGAAAACAGCCCGATCGTGAGGAAAAATAGTTTTAAAATAAGTTTTGGTTATATTTACGGGTTCCCCAGACCATTCCCCAGGTCTCTGTGTCATTTACAGTAACATACTATTATTATTTGTCCCTCAAAATAGACAGAAACGGTCAAATATTTTTCTCTCATAGACTTCTATGGGTTTGTTTTCGAATTTTTGGAAAACATCTCTCGAACATCTCTAGTAAGGAGTTTCCTCCCACTGGAATTCAGTGAAATCTCATTCTAGCTCTCATTCAGCTGTGTCACTGTGTCAGTTTCAAATAGTGAAAGGGCATGTCCACCCCCAAAACTATAATCCCCCCAACTACTGGCCCCACCATGTAGTGTAGTTTAATCCTTACCTCACATCCGAGCTCCATAGGGTTCTCATGTAGTCCCCCCCAAAGTCCCAAAAACTGCCCACCAGGAGTATAGCAGAGTCCATATAGGACTCTGCCTCCTACCTGGCCTCCGGGAGAAGTTTGGCATGCGTACTGCAGCCCTTCTCCCCCTCCCTCCCCCTCCTCTCCGGATTCCCTCCCCCTAGCATTTATTCCCTTTAATATAGCCTTCCCCTTGGTCCCCCAGCCCCAACCGCATAATTTTTATTTTTAGAAAGCTCCCCAAACTCTTACTTACCTCTCCTCTTTCCTCCGTTGCACTGAATGACCGGCAGTCGCGTCTGTGATTGGCTGAGCGGCAGAGGGCCGGGAGCGCGGCGGAGGAAAGAGGGGAGGTAAGTAAAAGTTTGGGGCACTTTCTAAAGATAATAATGATGCGGTTGGGGCTGGGGGACCAGGGGGAAGGCTATATTAAAAATTAGATTTAAGGGTGGACATACCCTTGAAGGTTTTTATTTACTGCCAGATAGGTAATGTACTCTATGGAGAAATGCATTGCACAAAGCTGTGCTAAAATCAGATTTACTTCATCATCCTCCATTTGCAGCTCTGTACTATGTTGTTCCTTTAATTGCAATGATTAAAGGGGTAATATTAAAGGGAATGCAATCTGTGAGAAACTGGCAGGAATTTTAAGAGATTCTGGGTGATTGAAAGCAATATCTTGGATACTGTGACAGATTAAAAATGTTTTTTTAGGCGTGGTCAGATTTTGCTGCGCTTACATGCTGCCACACATCTCCCTTTCTCATCTGTCCCTATTCTACATTTCCAAATGATGGTATGCTGAAACCCGCATTCTAATTAACAGCCTATTGTCAGGGAAAAGTCTTTGCAAGCCTTATGTTCTAAAAAAACCTAAACTGCATTTATTATAATTTTGTCACCTTCTTTTCAATATGTTCTTAGGTATTGCATGATTGCAGATCCGGCTTTTAGGAAACTAGCAAAAGAATATATAGCCTACTATAAAAATAATTTGGGGGATATAGCCCAGATCCCAACCTGGACATAAAACACACCTACAAGTTAACAAGAGCCTAGCAAAATTACCATTGAAAAAAAAAACTAGAGGGTAATGTCCCCAATTTACATATAACATTTTATTCAGAAAATAATCAGTAGATTGTACCAGTTATAAGATGCATATCTCCCATAAAAAAAAATCTTCTGTGAAGAAGGCGGGAATTTGGCTGAAGATTTGCCCAGGCATTTGCCCAAACACACGATCATACACTATGGCGATATTGTGCAACCAGGGGAGGGAGGAAGGGGAGGGCTGCTCTGAGCAAGTCAAAAACCTCTGAGAGGACAGCTCGGAGGCGGAAACAATTTCCCTGGTGGCCAGGCTCCTGGTGGTCAGTTTTTTTTAACTTTGGGGGGACATTATAGGAGAACCATTTGGAGCTGGGATGTAAGGTAAGGATTTTTATACACTACAGAGTGGGGCCAGTAGTGGGTTAAATTTTAGTTTTGGGGTGGACATGCCCTTATATTAATAATGCAATCACTTTTATTAATAAAGAAAAAGATCATGTTCATTATGTTAGCTAATTTGATGTAATTTTACATTTAACTCGCTAACATGGTGATATTGTACATTTTTGACACCTAAAACCTTTTTTATTACTTACTTGCACATCTTGAACAATAGGTGGCAGTATTACACCTCTTTTGGAGCTGTCATTCATTTAACTATGTGGTCATGTATTGAAATCCAATGTTTTGACCATTTTTTTTTAAATTGCTGCATACTTCACACATAAGTAAAGACCTGTTCCTAATACTTTACAAATTCTGATACATTTGTATTTTTAATGGATTATCCAGATTGTTAAGTGCAATAGCAACTCCTCATTGCATAATGTATTTATGGAGATAAAAAGGTTAAATATGAATGATTTTAAACACTTTTGTTTTCTTTCAAAAACTTTGCTTGCAGGAATATGTTGAGTTTCCATTTTCAAATTCCATATCATTTGCACTTACGGTAATTTTTTACATACAATCCAATTATCTGTTGACCTTTAGGGTTACAAAGCAGTTTTGTTTTCCTGACCACAATGTATTTTCAACATGGTTGTAATTAGTGTACTAATCACTGCAAGTATTCCTTTACCCAGCCAGAATCATAAAATTTGATGGCAGATAAGTATCAGTTGACCTGTCTAATCTGCCCATTAACTTGGTGTGTTAACTCCCTCAGTGCCTAAGGATTTTAATATAGGAAATCTTTTGCAAACATCTTAGAACAAAGTATATTATTGGTTACAACAAATTCAAATATTTCTTGCCTTCAAGTAAACTATTAGAATTTTTCTAATTCTATTAGAATAATTTATTGAGCGTGCACAGGCCTGCTGATTTGTGTGAACACAATCAAGTCTACACAGTGCTTCTTAAAGGCTATGTCCACCCCTAAAATCGAATTTTAATATTCTGCTCCCCCATGTCCCCCAGCCCCAACCGCATATTTTTTTTTTCAGAAAGCCCCCCAAACTCTTACTTACCTCCCCTCAATCCTCCGCCGCACTGCCGGCCCTCTGCTTGCGAGAATGCAAGCAGAGGGGCGGGACCGGCAGTCGCGTCTGTGATTGGCTGAGCGGCAGCCAATCACGGACGCGGCTGCCGGTCATTCAGTGCAGCGGAGGAAATCGGAGAGGTAAGTAAATCGGAGAGGTGAGTTTGGGGAGCTTTTTTAAAAAAAAAAACATGCGGTTGGGGCTGGGGGACATGGGGGAGCAGAATATTAAGGGGGGTTAATGGGAGGGGAGAACGGGAGGGAGAGGGAGGGAGAGGGAGGGGGAGGGAGGGGGGAGAAGGGCTGCAGCACGCATGGCAGGAATCTCCGGGAGGCCAGGTAGCAGGCAGTGTCCTATATGGACCTGCTAGCCTCCTGGTGGTCAGTTTTTGGAACTTTGGGGGGGGACTACAGGAGAACCAGATGGAGTTGGGATGTAAGGTAAGGATTAAACTACACTACGTGGTGGGGCCAGTAGTTGGGGGGATTATAGTTTTGGGGGTGGACATGCCCTTTAAGTGTATTCTGCAACTAATTAAACAGCTATGCTGTATGCAATTGAATTATAGTTATGATAAAGTATGGCTTTTAGAAAAATGAGGTGGTAGCCCTAAAAATGGAAATTAAAATTCTGCTACAAAAAACCTAAATCCCAGCAGGGACTTTAATATTATACAGAGGAGCTGACTGCTAGTAGTAGGATAAGGCTTTTTATATAGCTTACCCTAAAAAGAGAGGATTTCAAGGGAGGTCACATCAGCACTTGTGTGATCAGTCTAATAAGTAATCAATATCATAGAATGACTAAAGTTGGTCATACACTATTAGATGAATCTCCTGATGTTACTGAGACATTTTGGCAACCATCTGGGCCAGGTGACCATCAATTGCAGGATGAGTGCAACATTGCAGGAATGTGGGGAATTAATAGCGCTGCTCTGACTAATATAACATTGTATGCATCTAATATCTAATTACATTTTGGCCAGAATAACACCTCCATTTACATAAATTCATTATTTTTAGTGAACATACAGGGAGACATGATACTTACCTTTCGCGCTCCTCTCCCTTCCAGGTTCTCACGGTGCAGTATTACGTGTGATTTACTGCATTGTGGGAAAGAGGCAGGTAACAAGCATGTAAGGTAACACCGGCTTTGAAACAACGTTCATTTTGCACTACTAAGTAATAGAAAATGGCCCAGGCCCCCGAAAAAATTGAGTTAACCCCACGCTAACACGATATTACATCGGGGAGCATAAGTTTAACTCTTTACCCCACATATTACATCTCCCTTATAATAACCTATGCAAAGTATGAGAAATTCCATTTCCCCACCCCCACAAACAGCATGAATAAACTGCCAGTTTGCTTCACTTATAAATCAAATTATTTATGCTTCTGTAAGCTCAGTGATAGGTTTCTGCATTTCTATAAAACTGCGATAAAGTAATTTATGTGTCTCACGTTTAACACATGAACTAACCAACTTAAAGGGCATTCTGACATAATAAATTAGCTTGAAAAAAAGAATTTTTTTTTCTAAATGAACCACTGAATGACATGAAAAACTTGCTCTCAAGATTCTATTGAATTATTGTTGTGTTGCTGTGGTTGCAGTAAAAACTAGAAGGTCAAACATTACATATTAGGTTTGTAGCCAGTCGTTTTTAATTTGAAAAATAACTAATTTATTACATTAATAAAAAAACAAAACAAGAAATCTTTCCTTAAACAGTTCCCAATTTTGCAAGCAAAACTAGCCAGAGAGTCTGAGGAAATCGCCAAACTCACATGTTTACGTCTATAAAACTGCAAATCCACTGGGTTATTGCCTATTACTGTATAGCTACAACAAATTCCTCCTGGTGTATTATGTGAAAGGGAACTGGATCTGCTTTTTCTTTCAATTTCGTTAACCACAGCAGTACCTGGTCCTTGCTCACAGTGGGGGATGTTGCAGGAAGAAGTGAACCATAGTTGGCTATATTCACCTCAGAATACAATAAGTGAAACCCTTCTAAGTTAGGAGATGGGATGTGGTTCAACCACAGGAATTTGGAATTACGATTCATAATTTAGGATTTCCTATTTTTCTTTCAACATAGCAAGAATGAAATTTAAACCTGTGTACACGTGGGATAATATTTTGGACCTGGTGCAACATTTTGGCTTTTCAGGTAAATATTGGTGATAATTTTGGCACAACAGAATGTTTGCCTCTTTTTTGGACCAATTTGCTCAGAAATTAGATTGTGCATGCCAACTATTGGTCTGAGGGTAGGATGGATAAGGCAACAATAAAAAGTATATAGCACAAAGTATAGGGAAGCCACTGGTAATGTGTGTGATCATGTTTACAGGTGATGGCAGCTTGCAATAGAAACTGCACCAAGCTTTTCACAGACGAGCTCCTCCTGTGGCCAGCATAATGACTTCCATGTATAGACATTTGACATAAGTTTCACAAGGAACAAGGATATAAGGAAGTCACATAAAAAATACTTGCATAATTTGTAAATAAGGAAGATAGAAGAATATACGTAAACACTTTTTCAGCAACAATTTCTATTCAGCGATGAGTCATTTTTATTGAGAAAGCTTGAATTATAGCAAGCCAGGAACATTTGACTTGAGGGTGAAGGAATTGTTGACTTGAAAGTAGTAGGCCACTTTCTTCACCCTATGTAAATTACTTTAATTTTAAAATGACGAACTGTGAATAATCATTCCTTGAGGATAATAATTATTATTAAAATATTTAGTATGATCCTTAACAAATACAAACGGGACAGATTTTTGATGCTGGCTTGCAGAATTTGTTCACAGTGATAACATATTATTCTATTATTTGCTTCATTAACTACTGGGTAAATTAATATTGATTACTTTTTATTGATTGATTATTGAATTTCAGGGTTTTGTACAATAAAAAAAGAAACTAAGGTAAGAAGTTAAAAAGAAATGAGAAAAAGAATCCCCATCAAATCCTGGTTCCATTAGTGTCACATCCACTAAATTAATACTTTGTTGAAGCACTTGTTTGGTATATCTGGACTTGGCAAGGTTAGCCTACTATTTGTAGAAATATTATGAGAAATGTTCACTAATATATGGGCACCTTAAATGTCCTGGAGCTAGTTTGGGCAGAGAAAAGCTTCTCCTTTATGTTATGTGGCTAATACATTGGTCCAGAACCAATGGCATAATTACATCCAATACAGCCTAATGGTATAGAGCCATTCATCATAACATGTTTTAATCTTGTTAAAACTTGTCAGTGCAAGATACAGATTTATAGTTTCTACGGGATAGGATTTGGGAGCACAAGATACATATAGCTATATAAGCTATATAGCTATATAACTTAAGGTGATGTGGGCCCAAAGGAGCAGAATGCCCTACACGGAGTGGAGTATAAAATTAAATAGAGCCTTCTTAAAACAGAAGGTACCTCACAGTCACATACTATAAAAATAGCATTGCCCTAATAATCAAAGAAATGAGAAATTATGTATCACTCCCAGCATTCCCAAAGAAATGGATGGAGACAAACAAAGTTTCTCCTTTATATCCTATGGCTAATGCATATATCCTAATGGTACAGAGACGTTCATCCAACTTGCAGACATGAGATGTTCACATTATTTTTTTTTATTATTTAAAGCCCAAGGTCAGGGCTTTCAGGCCCAAGCACAATAAAACACCAGTGCTATATGGCAGTAGTGGAGGCCTTACTCCCCGCCTCAAACCTACGGCCGAAACTTGACTGAATAAGGGGGATTCCCTTAGACCTCCCTTTGCTGGGAAGTCCAATACTCGCCCACCCCATTGACCCCAAGCTGCCATTAGGAAGTAGAGGTTAAATCTCAAAATACAGATTCATGACTTCTATGGGGTAGGGGGAGCACAAGATACCAGTCAGCTGTATAGCCTAAGGTGAAGCGGGCTTAAAGGAGAAAAAATCCCTCTACAGCGCTTAACATGAAATAGAGACTTCTTATAACACTAGGTACTTCACAGCCTCATGCTATAAAAATAACAAATAATCCAAGTTATTGTTCCTAAACACATGGCATTTATATATTGCACCACCAGTAACACAACAATGAGCATTGGTACATGTAAAAATTTTATATTTCGCTAGAAACAGAAGCTAAAAACTGTGCATCGAGACAGTGAATACTGGGGTCTGGTGGCGTGGCTTTTTGAAGCCAACATGGGCTGTGAGTTGTTCTGGGCAACAACATGAAACCCTTTTTTATTACAGAATATATTACTTAAATGTACTAAATGCAACTTACTAAATAAAAATCATACAAAAGGTGTTTTGGGGAGAAAGGTGTTTTTGGGGTGAAAGTTTAGTTTAGTCACGTTTTACAAACTGCACATAATTTGGTATAATACCGAAACCAGACATTAAAGGGCATGTCCACCCTATTTTTTTACTTTTTTGTGTAGTGTAGGGCTCTCTCCCCCAACCCCAAACGCTATAGTAGTTTCCTGAAAAACTCCCTCGATCATTACTTACATGACTCTTTCCCCCGGTGAGCTGTCACGGCCCTCTGCTTGCATGAAACTACAAGCAGGGGGCCGGACCGGCAGCCGCGTCCCTGATTGGCTGAGAGGCAGCCAAACATGGACGTGGCTTCTGGCTGTGCAGATCGCCGAGGGAAAGAGGCAAAGTAGGTAATGATCGGGGGAGTTTTGCAGGAAACTACTATAGCATTTGGGGTTGGGGGAGAGAGCCCTACACTACAGCAAATGGGTTTTTTCCTAGGGGGAGGAAAACAGGAGGGAGAGGGAGGCATGGAGGGCTGCAGCATGCATGACATTTTTCTCCCGGAGGAGTGACAGGAGGCAGAGTCCTATATGGACTCGGCCAGGCTCCTGGTGGTCAGTTTTCTGGACTTTGGAGGGACATTACAGGAGAACCATTTGGAGCAGGGATGTAAGGTAAGGATTTTACTACACTACACAGTGGGGCCAGTAGTGGGTTAAGATACAGTTTTGGGGGTGGACATGACCTTTAAGGGCATATCCATCCAAAACTAAACTTTACATACAGCTGCAGCACTTGAAGACTCTGGGATTATAATGGTAGGTGCAGTGGAATATTTTCTTATAAAAATGACTCAGATATGTACCTTAGTAACTTTTTATAAACTTCAATTACACAGCACCTCCCATTAGAGACCTTTGTTTTCTTAAGACTTTAGGAAATAGGACTCTCCTTCCAGTTCGCAATCTTTTTGATGCTACTGTCATTCCTTGTCCTGTGAAAAGAGATAAAAAGGAGAAACAGAACACTCCTGGGTATTGCAGATAAATATGATTTATTTTAAAGGGCATCTATAGTGAAAAAAACACATTGCCCCTTTGCAAAGTTAAATTCATGTACTCTGTGCTGCCTTAATCCTAGATCTGTCTCTGACTCTGTTTAACCACAGTGTCAGATCTATGTGCAGCATTCCCCCCTTCTCCCTCCCCTCTGTTACCTCCTCCATGTCTCAGCTCCGGCTAACCGACAAGCTTTTTATGTGCAGTAGGAGTTAAAAGTTCAACATCCTGAAAAACACACCCACGCACAGTGGCCAATAGAAAGTAAGCTGTCCTGGAGACACGGAAGAAGGAGATCAGTACAGTTTACGATCTCTCACTTTGTGACCCATCATCAATCAGTGAAAGCTATTAAGAAGGGGGGTCAAGTGCAGCCTTATATCTAACATCAAAGCTACCTTTCTCCCCCTGCTAATGCTGTTATCTCTATGTTTATAACAGAGCAGGGAGGGGGGATCAAGTCACAGGGATTTGATTGACAGTCCAAGTAGGAGTAGAGGAATGCAATCACGTATTCTTCTAACTGGTGTATCTCAGGACAGAGAGGGAATCTGAAAAAAGTGAAGACACTCTGGGGGTTGTAGGGAATTATAGAGCACATGGAAAGAAAGAAAAAAAAGTTCATTTTCCCACTATAGATGCCCTTTAACCTTATAGCTACATGTTTCATTCCACACAGGTCCAAAAGCATGCATTTTGTCAATTAATTGGAAAATAAATAATTATTGTGGATTTATTTAGCGTTAACATCTTCCGGCTTTACACTTTGATTGATATTCTTATCTTTCCCTGCACCGAAAAGCTTACAATCTAAGCACTTAGCATTTTAGCACCGCAAGGCACCAGTGCTAACCACTGAGAAAAAAAGCCTTTAAATGACAGGACATATGTTTGTGAAGGTTCTTATTCATCCAGGTCATGTATATTTGTGGTATTCAGATATAGCAACTGGACTTCAAGTTCTATAAAGTTCTTGAAGAGGTTTTGCAAGTCATCTGACTGGCTTTCTCAATTCAGAATGACTTGTACAAGAATCCATTGGCAATAAATACCCTGGAATGTGTCTTAATCAGCATATAACAGCAAGGTGTAAATAACTTCCTAAAGGCAAGCTACTGATTGCATTGTAGCTAAGAGGTATTATTAAATTGCATACAAATATTGTGAAGAAGGGGATGCTGCACACTATATTATATACTGTGTGGCATCCCCTTCTTCACAATATTTTTATGGAATTGTCCTGGTCACTGCTGGGTGCAGAGCAGTCCGAAGGCAAGAACCCCCAAAATATACTTGGTACATCTGGTGGCAATCCACTGTGTGTAAATTGTACAGGGTAAGGACCTATAGGTTACATAAAGGGTTACAATATGTAGAAGCATTTGGTCCAAATTGTTTGAAGGACAAAACCTTCAAATGGTGATTTATAAATATATAATTCTTTTTTATAGGGTATAGTTTCCGTTTAAGGTAACATCAATTTGTCAACTGATTCTATGGTTGATGACTAAACAAATGTTTGCATCATCACATGGGAATTATCTGTTTGGTTGGATAGACATTTTAAAATAGTTCCATAAGAAGCTTTCACATGTTAAAGGGCATGTCCACCCCCAAAACTATAATCCCCCCCAGTAATGGCCCCACCATGTAGTGTAGTGTAATCCTTACCTCACATCCCAGCTCCATAGGGTTCTCCTGTAGACCCCCCCTAAAGTCCCAAAAACTGTCCACCAGGAGGCTAGCAGGGCTCTGCCTGCTACCTTGCCTCCATGATTCTTTCTTGAATGTATGGTCGATCACTTACCTTGAGACAGCCATTGTGTAATCATAATCATTCATTCAGCAGGCAAGTCATTAATTCAGGCATAACATTCAGGGTGGGCATCTCTCTCCCAGTTAGCACTTAATTAAAGGGCATGTCCACCCTTAAAAATGATTTTTGATATGTTGCTCCCCCATGTATGGTAGCCCCAACCGTGATTGGCTGAGCGGCAGCCAATCACGGACGCGACTGCCGGTCATTCAGTGCAGCGGAGGAAAGAGGAGAGGTAAGTAAGAGTTTGGGGAGCTTTTTGAAAATACTAAACATGCGGTTGGGGCTACCATACATGGGGGAGCAGCATATTCCGGTAGAATTTGTCATGCGTACTGCAGCCTTCTCCCCCTCCCTCCCCCTCCCTCCCTCTCCCTCCCGTTCCACTTCCCTCCCCTAGGTAAAACCATTTAATATGCTGCTCCCCCATGTATGGTAGCCCCAACCGCATGTTTAGTATTTTCAAAAAGATCCCCAAACTCTTACTTACCTTCCTCTTTCCTCCGCTGCACTGAATGACCGGCAGTCGCGTCCGTGATTGGCTGCCGCTCAGCCAATCACGGTTGGGGCTACCATAACATGGGGGAGCAACCATATCAAAATCATTTTTAAGGGTGGACATGCCCTAATTAAGTGCTAACTGGGAGAGAGATGCCCACCCTGAATGTTATGCCTGAATTAATGACTTGCCTGCTGAAAGAATGATTATGATTACACAAAGGCTGTCTCAAGGTAAGTGATCGACCATACATTCAAGAAAAGATCATACATTAAGAAAAAAGCAAAGTCCAAATTATCAGCTTAAGGCTAAAAACTAGATTTTAAGACATCACAAATTAAGCGATTATGGCTATAACTATCAGTGCTTTATCATGAACTTTGCCATAAAATGCCCTGTGTTTCACCTTCTTGGTATCTGTTTAGCCGGCGTAGCAGAATGGGATGTGACCGACAGCCGCATTTGATTGGACACAGCCGGGAACGAAGTCGGTAGGTATCTTCTGGGGCTTGTTCTAGAAAGTACCCTGCGTTGGGGAAGGATGGGGTGCCCTACACACAGAAAAAGGTAGGGGTGCAAAGACAGAAGGGATCCATAGAGAAAGGACTAACCATGCGCCTTCACTGTCCTTGAGGTTAGGAATCAGCGAGGGACCAGATTGACTTGAATAGCACTGCAGGAGAAACCATTTGGAGCAGAGATGAAAGAAAGGATTTTGACTACACAGTGGTGCCAGTAGGTGGGTAGAATTTAGTTTTGGGGTGGACATGCACTTTAACAAAAAGGATTTAAGGAAAGCTTTATCTATGATTAAACTATCCTTTTAAAATAGACTCTACAGGGTTTACAGTAATTAAAGAGCTCTGAGCTCTATCCGTTAGATTTCATAGGCAGCTATAAGGGTGTGAATAAAGTTGTGGATAACATTTCATGGTGAAAACCATTCAAGAATCATTATTTTGGGGTACTGGATAAAAGCAGACAGGAGAAAACTGCTAAATATTGTTTGTTATATATGATTAACTCTTTTAAATTATTCTATAAATCAATGATCATTTTTAGACTGTACACTAGCAGAAGTACTAAGAGTACTTCTATTGAGTACAAATCATGCTCTAGACAAATAATGTGCCACTGGGACAAGTTATATTTTTCTTCCTTGACTATATAGGCACATTAAAACAATCGAGACACAAAATAAATGCTTTCCTTTTCCATCTATTCTTCTGCACCTCGCTGTAGTGGCATGTAACATAGGATCCTTTTGAAGCACATGGGTTTTCAGGATAGACACGTCCGTAAAAAAGGAAAAAACCTTTTGGGGACATCCAGGCTAATGATCTTCACTTTTTGTGACTTAGCAGGGCAGCCATTTGGAGCAGGGATGTAAGGTAAGGATTTTCAAGACACACACTGGGGCGTAGTGGGTTAAAGTATAGTTTTGGGGTGGACATGCCCTTTAAAATATTTAACTTAGTTTAAATACTGAAACAGTGGAATTATATCAGATCACTATACATGTTTAGTATTTTGTTTAGGTTAGTTTATATATTTTGTCTGTCTGATGAAGTCCAAGGCCCTCAATAGTGATAGAGATTTTATTATTCAGTCATACACAAGCAGCAGACAGTATACTGTTAATCTCGTCTCACATCTTCTATAGTAGGTCCAATTCTGACTGAATAACGAATCCCATCACCAAAATAAAGTGTGTAATGTGGGGATATAACTTGGCTCCAGTTTGCCAATTAATTGCTGTCTCACTACATTCTACTAGATTAGAAAGCATTCTAGAATAAACAGTACTCTGCCAAGATATCTTTAGCATCTACAGTATTGATGCTAAAGATATTAAAAAAAAATAACATGAAAAATCTTTATTTAGCTTGACTTATTTGCCTCCTTACATCATTCTGATTCCTTTTAAAATGTGACAATCAAGAATATGCTAGGAATTGAAATGTCTTAGGCATATTTCAAAACATGTATTTCATATAATCATGTCCCTTTTTACAGCCAGAAGATAGACATACAGTTACATTTATAGATTTCTTTTCATGGATCTGTGTATTCACTTAACAGCTTGTTTCTAAGTTCTTCTAGTTGGAGCAACAAGGTAGTCTAGCAGTACTGTGTCAAAAAGCTAAGGTATATAAAATGTTTTACACAATATTGTGCTATCATTTCCGGTACATTACTTTCATTAATATAAAATAAATCCATAGTGCTAGGCCAAAACTGGCAAGAAATGCCAAATATGGTAAAACACAGGTAAGGAAAACCAGACACGCGAACATACTCATCCTGTTTGACCCTAACATAAATAGCTATGTAGTGAAATATTCACCATTTTGTAACATTATTTGCTTATGCATTGGTTATATATATTATGACTGTCTTGCTAGACCGAGTTTCAAACAACAAAACCCACACCTCAATCCACCAAAAAATACTAACCAGATGCCACTTGCGCAATAGTTTACAAAATCCCTTCTGTGTTTATTACCTTCCTCAAAATTAAATTAGTGCTGGCAGATTTAGCTAAATAAGAATAGACTAATTTTGTTCTGCCAAACTGCAGGGATATAAGTAAAGTTATGTGGTGTATGCACTTACTCTTAGCTTAAGGTATATACTTAATTTGATCTTTAACAGGGGCCAGTTATCGCTAGAGACACACTGACATAGTATAAAATCAATGGGTGCATTCTTTGCACAGGTAGTACAGCATTTGATGTGGCAAAACGTAAACTAAATGAGCTATTATAAAACAAAACGACTATGAGGTAAATATCAGTGACAGTATATTTGTAGTAAAAGAAAGAAACATGGCCTGGAACGACAGATTACAGACATCAATAACCTGCAGCTTTAGTGCCAAAAAAAAGTGCAGACAAAAAGACTTAAGGATATTCCACCCCTGGTCTTGTGAAGCATAACCTAGTTACTTGGTTTTTAGTCCAGGCCAATCAATTTGAGCTAAAAGTTGACATATGCATGTGGTGTACATTAATCATCTAAACAGTTTACATCACTGTGTTAAAGCCCACATAGTAACAGGGTAGTAAGGTTGAAAAAAGACAAATCAATTTTAACCCTTTATAAAAGGACAATTTAGAATTTATTTAAGGGTGGCAGAATCACCATCTGAAACTCTTCCCAAACTTGCCTCAGAAGATGGGAATTCCTTTCTGACCCCATATGTGATTAGACTGCTTCTGAAACTGAACTTCTGTACTAAAAAAGCCTCCAGTACCTTTTGTCAAGACTAGATTCTACAAATAAAAACACTGAAAATGCTTTAAAAGTATTCTTTTTAACAATAATGCAGATGTTTCTTCATTTATTCACTGCCAAAATATAACACCAATTTCTCAAGAGATACGTTTTATTCAGGAGAGTGCCAAATCTTTAAACAATCCACATTAACAACAAAGTACAGTATAGTTTTAAGGGAATTGTTATAGAACTTACTTTGCACCAAAACAAATGCTTAAGGTCGCTTCATAAATACATTAGAAAAAGAAAACAAAATTAACAAATCTATGAAAAGCAAATTTGCTAATTAAATTAGCTGGCAGCCTGTGCCCTCTGACAATATGTGCTTAGGTCAGACCACACAGTAACGGTACCAATCCCAAAGGCTTTGGTAGGCTTTGGACATTAAGCACTCTTTTTCCAAGCAAACTAAGTCTGAAATATTAAAGAATGTCAATAGGAATCTCAATTACTGTGTAACAGGCATTACAAAACAAACCTGTGTTGTTTTCAAAGTTAGCAAACTTATGGACTGCATACCTTGTGTTTTGGTGTGAATATACACTACTCTGGAAATGTGTGTTCATTTTGATACAGTTCTTTCTGTAGAGAGTAGTTTTCTGCATTCATGCAACTGTTCATGGTATTTGCACTGATAATGGATTAGGATGTTTACATAGTATCACATCAAACCTGCCACTCAGCAGATCACATGCTTAAGTAATTATACAAAGTTCAACAAAGGTATGGTGGTATTATCTGGTACTCTAGACACTATCCACTAGAATATAAATAAAAAAAACACAAAACTGTAAACAAATACATAATACATTTTGCAGAGTATGCTGTATGCTTACAGACAGTAAGCATACAATATTAGGTAATTGATTGTGATTCATGAGAAACCCCAAATATAAACTTTTACTTGCTGCAGCTATAGCAATATGAATGCAAACTACAGGGGGCTGATGACAGCATAAACAACACAAAACCCTGTATACTGGGGGAAGGAATAGTAAATTGCCTAGATACCAAGTTCATTGTCAGAGTTGTACATGCATCATATAAGATGTTCATCCTTGGGAGCTGATGGTGAACTACACTCTCAGTTCTTACTGACAGCCTAAAGTTGGAAGGCCGAAGGTTCAGCATCCCAGTAATCAGTGTAATGGTGGTGATCAGCTAGGGAGTAGATACCGTAGAAATACATCCAATATACATTAGATTTACAGTAATACAGTTGACTAGAGGTGTACATTAGATATCAGAGATGTACATTACATATACAGTATGAGAGATGTACATTATATACAGTAGTTATAGAAGAGTATTACAGTAGATTACATAGTTATAGAAGAGATGTACATTAGATTCAAGAAATGTCATTAGATATACAGTAGTTATAGAAGAGATGTACATTAGATATACAAGAGTCGTACATTAGATATACAGTAGTTATAGAAGAGATGTACATTAGATATACAATAAATGTACATTAGATATACGTAGTTATAGAAGAGATGTACATTAGATATACAAGATGTACATTAGATATACAGTAGTATAGAAGAGATGTACATTAGCATTGCTCACCCACTATCAGACAGAACATATCCAAGAAGATCATCAGAACCTTCTTGCAGTTGCCTGCCCCATTGTTGTTGTTGAGCGCTGTGCTGGCCCCCATTCCTGCTCTGGGACCATCGCCTGTCATACTTGTAGTTCTGCATGGTTAAGTGCAGCTAGAGACGATTTTCTTTAAATCCAGGCTGCCCAGGGTTGCGCACGGTTCAGTTCACTTTTCCTCCCAGTTATTCCAGTCAGGTTCCTTCCCAGGACAAAGTCCCTCCAGCCCTGACAGTTCCTCTAGAGTCAGCCGGGACAGGAGTAGTTCCTTCTACTCTGCAGTCCCTGTGCCGGGGGTTCTAGCCAGTCAATAGAGAGCAGGGGAGGATACAAAGGGCTGGGAGCCGGGAACACAGTCACTTAGTAGGTAAACTCCAGGCTCCCTCTCTCTGTCTCAGTTTGTGTGTGTGGTTCTCTGTGCGTGTGTCTTCTCTCTCTCTGTGTGTGTCTCTCACTCTGTTTCCCTGCGCCCTTCTGCACTTTATTTCCACCCCTAGAATAACTGCCTGACTTTCGGCTCACATGGGATTTCCATGTCCAACCCCCTTCCTGAAACTTTCTTATACATATGATAATTAACTGCACATTTTTTCCAAGGGAGAACGAGAGACGAAGCCGCGACCCTCGCAGAGTTACAGCGCCCCTAGTGTTGGTAAGGAGGGGAAAGTGCTGAAAAGTTGGAAGGGACTGGAACAGCGCGGCCCCTCCCCTCCTACCATAGATCCAGCATCAGACCGGTGACGTTCCTTCCGCTCCCCTCCTCGCTGTAGAATGTTACCGAGCTATAGGTGACGGTTAAGGGGACACGCTGCCCTCCTGTCGGGTTATATTTTTTTCATGGGCCGCCCCCCACCCAGTCACCTCCCGTGGGCTACTTTACCTTGTTCAGAGAGCAGAAAGGACATTTATAGGACAAGAAACAGCAAAAAAGGGAACATTTGTCATTTCCTCTGATTACATTATGGTGGGTGTCTATAGAGATGCCTTAATCTGTCATAAACAGACCCCCACACCTGAACAACAAATATTTATGACTTGGCCCAAAAGCACTTTGTCTGAGACATTACCCCACATGTACACATTACCACCACGGCCTTACCCATGATGCCACATTGACTTCTGACTGCCCAACTGAGCGCCCATACTCCAAGGTGGCCATACACACCTGTGATTTCCATCACATGTGCCGACATCACACTGGTATCTGTCGGCACATTGCGAAGGGACCAGCACACATGGAACCGACCGATCCCCATACATGTGCAGCCATACACTGCACGATCAGTATTGGCTCCCTCTATTAAAGGGCATGTCCACCCCCAAAACTATAATCCCCCCCACTACTGGCTCGCCCCATCATGTAGTGTAGTTTAATCCTTCCTCCATATGGTTATCCTGTAGTCCCCCCCCAAAGTCCCAAAACTGCCCACCAGGAGGATAGCAGAGTCCATATAGGACTCTGCCTCTACCTGGCCTCCGGGAAGTTTGGCATGCGTACTGCAGCCCTTCTCCCCTCCCCCTCCTCCCGATTTGGATTCCCTCCCCTAGTGTAAAACCCTTTTTAGCAAACATTGCCCCTGTCCCCCAGCCCCAACCGCTATGTTTGTAATATCAGAAAATGCCCAGAACATTACTTACCTTCCCTCTTGCCTCCGCCACACTGAATTCCCGGCAGCCGCGTCCGGTATTGGTTGCCGCTCAGCAAATCACAGACGCGACGGCCGGCAGCGCAGCGGAGGCAAGAGGAAGGTAAGTAAAGTTCTGGACATTTTCTGATATACAAACATAGCGGTTGGGGCTGGGGGGACAGGGCAAGTTGCTAAAAAAAATTTCTGAAGGGTGGACATACCCTTTAAAGTAAAGGGAGCTGATGTCGACCAACGGAGTTTTTCCGTCTTCCCAATCGATTGGAGTGCCAACTAGGACGTCGTCGGCACGCTGGTTGGTCAGGAATATCCCCGAACAACGGATTTACCTATTATCGCTCGTTGTATGGCCACCTTAAAGGGAGAGTTCAGTAGAAATTATCAATATTTATTAAATTGTTAGTTTGTGTAATGACTTCTTAATTATTCTACATATTCTCTTCCATTTTGAAAAATCAGTTGATTTCATACCCTTTGCTGTTCCCTGCTGTTGACATTAGTGAGCAGACATTTTAGGTTCTAACGGTCCTTCTTCTTCCCAGAATGCACCACATCCTTGGAATGTTCCTAACAGTAGTTTCTGCTGATTGGCTGTTGGATGGGTCAAAAATGCTCAGATCTCTTCTGAGCAACTGAATCAACCCAGGCACTGGGTCAAGGCAAGACCATAACGGTCTCTACTAGGGGTCCTGCAAACAGGAAGCCAGTATTTCGGTTGCATTTATTTATACACAGACAAAATGCTGAATTGGCGATTAAGGTCATTGGGATGAAAAAATACTGCTCTTTTTTCTGAAAAGCATATGTATTTGCACTGAACTTCCCCTTTAAGCAATATTAGGCCAAATGATACATTAAGAAGGCACTCATGCGATTGTGGACCTTTAGGGCCGGTACATACAGGCAGATTTTGGCAATATTGGCTGAGTCTGCAGGCCAAAATAGCATTGGTTGCAGCTATGCGACTGTACGGTCGTCTGCGATTTACTGACATGTCCAATTGTTCTTTCACTTGATTTGGATAAAAGAGTAAACATTGAAATATGGAAATATCAGTCAGTCGGAGCAAATTATCTGCTTGTGTGTACATTGCATAATGTTTTACAAACCCCAGCAGGTCCAATGACATTTGCTATGAAAATTACCAAATGGTATGTCCAAGGGATCTGCTATTTCTGAAATAAATTATGATTGTCGCTACTGTTAAGTCGTATGCAACAACTGTTATGTGTGTACCCAGCATTATATCCAGTGCGCAACTATGAGAAAAAGTTTGCTAATGGTAATTGAAGTAAAAATGGTTAGAAGTTAGGACCTTCCAGCTGGGGTTACCTTGATGTGGTTGGAAGCTTTTCATTCATGTGATCACAGTAATGTATACTAAAACCCCTTTTATGTTTATAATGTATGCCAGTATGCAGATAATGATATTGATGGGGCCTAGGAATGTGCATCTATGTTTGTATCAGTATCACATGGGCTGACTGCTTCATGCAGTACAATGTATCTGCCACTGATTTCTCTATCATTGCCTTTGTGATTGAATATGCCATAATAAATCAAGTGTATGTATGACTAGCCTTCCAATAGTTAAGAATTTTAGAGGCATTTACTTTGTAGCTGGCAATGTATCCCCAGGGAGCCGCAGAAGTGACATACAATCTCACCTCTCATTGGTCATTGTGCATGTGCCAGATCCACATGCAACTAGTACAGCACATGAGCTCCTAACTTCACTTAGGGTCACTCGGTTGGTCACCTACATAGGTAAAAACCTGTAAAAATCTTAATGTTTGTGAAGCCCTCTAACATAAAATAGTTTCCTTTAAGCAAGTAAGAATTGGGGGTATGACTTAAAGTTCCATTTATATTTTATTAGACAGGCTATGAACAACATGTTTTAACTTATGTCCAACCATGAAACAACAAATCAAGTGCTTAAAGGACAATCCCCCCCCCCCCATGTCCCCCTCCCAGTGATAGTACCAAGGGTGAGGACTTAAATCGCTAGTCCTCACCCCTGGGTCTAACATTATCACTGGAAACAATCCCTCGGAAGCCGGCTTCTGATATGCCCCCATTAACTTTCTCATTCACTTCCTTGCAGAGCGCGTCTTCTCATTGAACACCATGCCATAGCTTCAGATCCTGCAAGCGGTCACAAAGCCAACTTGTTCTAGGTAATAAGGTAAGACCCAGGGTTTAGGACCACTTGGTTTAATTCCTCACCCTGGGTACTATTAACTGAGGAAGGGTAACTTGGTGGCAAATATGCCCTTAATCTGGGTACACACCTGTAGATTCTTCGTCCCGACCAGCCATAGAGGACTGCTTGATCAGCCTTGGTTTTCAGATGCATCCATTCGTCCAATTCAGGTGAGTGTTCAGCCGCAGGTGAACGGCAAACCTTCCAAGTTTTAGCCCTCTACCGATTCACCGAACTGTCAGCAGAATTATTGGATGTTGTATATCCAGCTTTTAACAGTAAAGTGTGCCATCAAATATTAATACAATGCATCAAGGACATATGCTGTCTATACACAACTTTCTTCACCTTCCGATGTTCCGTGACTTTTTGCAGTGTTGCGGCAACCAGCTGTAATATCACAAACCAAATATTGCAAACCATGAACTGGCCGGGTACACCGGGACGAAATATTAAAAGGTAAAAATTTCTGGTACACCTGATGTTACAATCAATTGGACATCATGTCTGATTGTATTTCAGATCGGCATAACGTTGCGTTAGTGTATGGCCAGCCTTATACTTGAAATGTAGTTTTTGACTAAAGAAAATTCAATCTATCTCCTCTAAAATGTATCCCTTTAATTTCAGGGAATACTATGCAATTTGTCTGCAACAAGACTACTAATTTGATAACCATCTTAAAGGGCAAGTCCAGCCCTAAAATGAAAAACTTACATACAGTTAAATCACCCCCCAAAACCCTAAACGGCAATAGTTTGAAACCTGAAATATATAAGTCAACCTGAAATCCTGCACATTGCTTGTTTTCCCGTTTCTGCTTCCAGGTTCTTCCAGTTAGCAACTGTCAGTTATGGATTTGACAGTTGCATACACAGCCAATGACTGAATGTTAATCCCCTATCTGCCTCTTCTGAACATGCCCAGGCTCAGTACCTGCTCAGTACAGGTTTCTAAATTGCTCAGTTTCCATGAGGCATCCAGAAGCATAGCAGCATACAGTAATGAATTCATAGGACAAAGTATGATATATCAACATATTTTAAAGAGGCCGTTCTTTCTAAAAGATGTTCTTATGAGGGGTGGAGTTGTCCTTTAAATTCCAAAAGATGCTGTCTGAATATGTATCTATCACACATTGTCTATAATATAATGGGACACAGTTCTACAAAAACAGCAAGAAACGAGATTAAAGGATTAACTATACTCTGAAAAATTAAGTTTATAAAATAGAAAGTACCTGGGACAGGGAGGTAGGACTGATTATTCCTATCCACAATATTGCTTGTTGAGAGCTACAGATGTACAGTTTTCATTTAACAGAAAACCTTGGAAGGAGGTAGCACAACATGTTTGGATCTTACATGGATCCTTTTTCAAGCTTACAGTTTTCATTTGCCAGGTTAATCCGGACTAGTCCTGTATTAAAGATGGTGCTGAAGCCAGTAAAAACAGTTTAATTTGGGCTGGTGCCCCTTACAGAAAAAATATGGGAGGTATGTAATCCTATTCCCTGTTTTTTTATACACACTATAGTTATACTTTAACGTTCATTGTTCCCAGAGCTTACAATTAAGAATAGAACTCACAATGACTATATATTTCTTAAAGAGAGTGAGAAGACAAAGTTATTACTTTTATTGCAGCACACAAAAATTGTAATAAGTGAACTTTAATGACATAATGTTATTTGAAACCCATATTGACCATAAATTTTATATAATAGACTCTAGCTGTGTTTATTTACAACTACAGTAAATGGAAAATAAGCACTTTTGAAGTGAGAGTGTAAAAAGCTTGTTTATGATATACCGTACATGGAAGAGAAAAAGCATACACAAGGTCCATTATTTGCTGTAAAATATATAGAGAAAAGAATGCACACCATTGTAACATATAGGATATTAGAATAATATTAAATATCAGGACCATGGTTTAAATTACAGTGAAAATAAAGAAAATTATTATGATTTGTAGGATTTTGGTATAGATTACAGTTATAAACTGTTTTATGTGAATTATATCCAATACAGGTGTGGAAATTCCTACTAAATATTGTAGCCAGTCAAGTTAAAGTTTAAATGAAGGCCAGTTTTAAAAACAAACCATCAACCAACTCTCTACGTGCTCCACAGCCCAAGATATACAGAAATGACTGACCAGAAAGAGTTTTCTGTGGGGGGGGTTCTGAGTAACTCTAGGCACCCGTGAGTGGGCGGGACCACCGGCACCCATGAGTGGGCAGGGCTTAGGCACCCATGAGTGGGCGGGGCCACATGGGGCTGTAATATATGGGCCATGGGGGGCCTGCAAAGGAGAGGAGGAGACACAGGACAGATTGACTGACAGTTTCAGAGCAGGAAGCAGGAAGTGCAGGGGACTGGTGATGCTGCTGCCATATCACACCACAACAATGTAAATATCTATAACTTATACAAAATAAACAAGGAAATAAATTGCAAAAATTCTCAGGGGAGCAATTCCTATCAATTTACCTAAAGTCATTTTTGGACCACAGTTCCCCTTTAAACAGCAATAGAAAACCCTTTAAAATAGTGACAGTTTGTAAAATTTTAGATGCATGGCTTTTGGCATTTGTCATGTCCAGTGCTAAAATTGTGTCATTATTTAGTTATGACATCAGTTCTAATTGTTGATTGCTTAGTAATGTAATTGACTAAAATATTCAGTATAATAAGAACTAACTCTACTTTTACATAGGGATTATAGAAGTCAACTGCCAAGGCTGGGCTAAAACATATTTTTATGATATTCATGATTATAATGCAATAATAGTCTGTAGGAGTAAGATATATATTAGATAAGTGATAGTAGAGATATTGTATAAATGTTAGGTAGGCCCCTAAACACAGATTTCCTAGTGGTCCCCAAACAGTTCAGTCCGACATTGAAAATGGATCAAACATGGTCTGCGGACCCCATTAAAGGAAATGTCCACCCTCACAATGACTTTTACAAATAGGTCACCCCCCGAACACAATTCCACTATACATCCCCTCCAACACAATTCCACTATATTTACCCTTTTTTCTAGTATTGTACAGTCTCTCTTGCCACTGTGCTTTTTCCCTGCAGCTTTCAGATGGGGTGATATTCCTTTTAATTGACATCAGGCATACTACCGGGTTTACCGATTAATAGTCGGTCTGATGAATATCCTTACCCCTGATGGTGTTGAACTGCTCTTTAATTGTAAGAAAAGCAGTTAAACACTTTCCTCCACATTAAAGCGACAGTCTAGTGGAAATTATCAATATTTGTTAAATTGTTAGTTTGTGTAATGTCTTCTTGGTATTTCTACATATTCTCTCCCATTTTGATTTCATACCCTTTGCTGTTCCCTGCTGTTGACATTAGTGAGCTGACATTTCAGGTTCTATAACGGTCTTTCTTCTCCCAGGATGCACCACTTCCTTGGAATGTAATTTCTACTGATTGGCTGTTGGATGGGTCAAACATGCTCAGATCTCTACTGAGCAACTGAATCAACCCAGGCCTGGGTCAAGTGCAAGACCATAACGGTCTTTATAGGGTCCTGCAAACAGGAAGTCAGTATTCAGTTGCATTTATTATATACACAGACACAATGCTAATTTGGCAGATTAAGGTCATTTGGATGAAAAAATACTGCTCTTTTTTCTGAAAAGTACATGTATTTGAACTGAACTTCCCATTTAACATATTCATTTAAGGCAGGCACACACTGGTTTATATATTTTGTTTGTTTCAATCAGCCAAGCATGGTAAGTTCAAGGTGGAGAAGTTCAATCTGCAGTTCCTGACCAGCTACACCATATGCAGCCATCTACTGGTGTACAAACTGCTTACCGTATATACTCGAGTATAAACCGACCCAGTATAAACCGAGGTACCAAATTTCAGCTAAAAATCCAATAAAATTGTTGACCCGAGTATAAACCGAGGGTAGAAATGCCAACCACTTGGCATTCAAGATGTTTGGAAACTACAACCTCCAACTGCTTTATTAGCTGGGAGTTATAGTTTCCAAACATCTTGAATGCCAAGTGAGGGTGGCATTCAAGATGTTTGGAAACTACAACTCCCAGCATGCTTTATTAGCTGGGAGTTGTAGTTTCCAAAATCTTGAATGCCACCCTCACTTGGCATTCAAGATGTTTGGAAACTGCAACTCCCAGCTAATAAAGCTGGTGGGAGTTGTAGTTCCCAAACATCTTGAATGCCCCCCTCCCCCCCAGTTCAGTTTGTACCTGTGGGCTCTCTTCTCCCTTGGGCCTCTTCTTCCCTGTGGCTCTCTTCTCCCTGTGGGCTCTCTTCTGGCTCTCTTCTCCCTGTGGGCTCTTCTTCTGGCTGTATCGGCATTCTGGCAGCATTCCGGCAGCCGCGCGCTCATTCCTTGTACTGGCGCGCCGGCTGACGTCACTGCCGGGCTTGGCGCCGGGCAGTGACGTCAGGCCGGCGCGCCAGTACAGAAAAAGATCGTGCGCGGCCGGAATGCCCAGGTAAGCTCCTGACTCGAGTATAAACCGAGTCCGAGTTTTCAGGCTGATTTTTCAGCCTGAAAAACTCGGTTATTACTCGAGTATATACGGTATATATATTGCCCTCTGGTTACACAGAATAGAAGTTTGGTATTTATAGTCTGGATTGGTGCTAGAGGAGTCCTATGTCTCCGGTATATGAGAGAGCAGGAATAACAGATTGGCATGCCTCCACCCAGGATTGAGACAGGTCTCCGGGGAGCTTCAAGCAATTACTCTGTATTCACTTTATTCCATTGAACAAATGGAAATTTTTTTTATTTAAAGCTGATATCAACTTTGTACCAGTCCTTAACATCTTCCAGCCAGGAATGAGTGTTGCTAACCACTTTATATCATAGCGGTTCTCTCTTTACTGCCCCTTCACTTCCTAACTACCTGGTTACCTAGCTCCTCCTTCTCACTTCCTAGTCTAGGCATCTTAAAACTACCAACATTTGCAAAATGCAACGAGGACAAATCTATAGTGAGTGAACGTGCGGCAATTTTTCTGCAAACCACACCCACTTTTTTGAAAACCCCATCCCCTTTTTTGAGGTAACGCCCATTTTAAAAAGACCACAATTGCCATTGACATTTTACTTTGTTACCTGCCATATTTTCAAATGTTATTAGAAATTGTTACGGCCCAATGGTTGAATTGTACAAATACATGAACTCACAAAGGTATCTGTTTTCAGGCACAAAGCTATAGGTTATCAATACTATGGGAGTGGTGAAGCATGCTTAGTCTACAGCACCTGCTTTTGTATTCATCTCCCAGCATCCTCTGTCAGGTGCTACATTTAGAGTTTAACTGAGCTGCAGGGTGGATATACTTAGCTGCCTAAGTGGAACACTACTGTAGTGCCCGACAGAGGATGCTGGGAGATGTACAAAACCATACAAACATTTATCACTGCAAAATTTATTAAACAATCACAGATTAATATTGTTGTGATCTGCGCCATAAAAAGCCTGAGGCCTACCAGTTTCAAGCACCTCTTTGCAGTCACCTCCTCTGCGGTTCTCTGTGACTGCCGGCAAGAATAGAAAGAGGGTTGGGCCTTAAAGGGACACTATACTGAAAAAATTATCTTTGAATACATGTAAGTAGCACTTACTCTGATTTGTGTGTGTTACTGCATGCCTTCAATCCAGCACATATTTTGTTTAGGAGCTGTATCCCCCCCTCCCTCTTTTGACCATCCCACTTCCATCTGACCTGACTTTTCCCCCCCAAACCTAAGGCCAGCCTGCACACAGCATAATTTCCACTGTCAAAACTCTGTCACATTCCAGCTACTGTAAAACTACTCACAGAAGAATAGATTTTGAGAGCAAGGAACTTGATTGACAGCTGAAATATAAGGAGTTTTAGCTGGGTACACACGATGAGATATTTCGGTCCAATCGACCGATAGTTCAGTGTATCGTCGATCGCCCGAAATTATCGCATCCGAATGCCGCCATGGCCGACCAAATGTTCGTCCGAATCGGACGAAAAGACGATCGGACATGGTGGAAAACCTCGTCCGATCGTGCGGTTCTCTATGGACCGCACGTTCGGTCGCGGTAACTGCCGGACGCAGCTGCTTTTGCCGCGACCGGTCGGTCGAGGAAAAATCGCTAGGTGTGTTATGGTCAATTTAAAATAACCTATTTTTCGGTATAGATGCCTTTAAATAGACTCCTATGATAGAGTAGTCTGATTTGCTGCCTTTGGATGGGCAAGGCACGTGTTCTAAATCTCTTCCCTGATTGGCTCACCAGAGGAAAGGCTCCTTCCAGGCTCAGCTCTGTATGGTGGACGACGCAGGCATTGAAAAGATTACAGGAAAATGGGACATTTGCTGCAATCTGAGACACCACAAAATGATCCATTGGAAGGCATGCGATGAGTAGCAGGGAATTCAAGTAGAGTAATTCAATTTAGGATATCAGAGTACATTATTTTTTTAGCATTTTCTTAGCCTCACAATGTTTTATTTTAGGAGAATTGTTTTGCAGCTCTGATATTACTAATAGAAGTAAATCTTGTGTATGACTTTATGCTTGAGCTAAATGTTTTGCTATGCATTAGAGAAGAGTCGAAGACACTTCAGACCTGTCTAGACAGTGAGGCCTGCTACCTTTGCAATTTAATAGTGATATTGATCTACAGCACTTTAACCTTCTGGTAGCTGCTTAGAGATTGGAGAACTGTAATGTAAAATTGATACCAAGAAGGTGAAACTACAGGGCATTTTATGGCAAAGTTCATGATAAAGCACTGATAGTTATAGCCATAATCGCTAATTTGTGAATGTCTTTAAATCTATGTTTTTTAGCCTTAAGCGAAATTTGGACTTTGTGCCTTCTTTCTTGCTGTGGCTGTCTCAAGGTAAGTGATCGACCATACATTCAAGAAAGAATCATACATTCAAGAAAGAAGCAAAGTCCAAATTATCAGCTTAAGGCTAAAAAACATAGATTTAAAGACATTCACAAATTAAGCGATTATGGCTATAACTATCAGTGCTTTATCATGAACTTTGCCATAAAATGCCCTGTAGTTTCACCTTCTTGGTATCAATTTTACATTTACAGTTCTCCAATCTCTAAGCAGCTACCTAGAAGGTTAAAGTGCTGTAGATCAATATCACTATTAAATTGCAAAGGCTAGCAGGCCTCACTGTCTAGACAGGTCTGAAGTGTCTTCCGACTCTTCTCTAATGCATAGCAAAAACATTTAGCTCAAAGCATTAAAGATCATACACTAAGATTTACTTCTATTAGTAATATCAGAGCTGCAAAACAATTCTCCTTAATAACTAAAACATTGTGAGGCTAAGAAAATGCTAAAAAAATAATGTACTCTGATAATCCTAATTGAATTACTCTACTTGAATTCCCTGCTACTCATCGCATGCCTTCCAATGGATCATTTTGTGGTTGTCTCAGATTGCAGCAAATGTCCATTTTCCTGTAATCTATTTCAATGCCTGCGTCGTCCACCATACAGAGCTGAGCCTGGAAGGAGCCTTTCCTCTGGTGAGCCAATCAGGGAAGAGATTTAGAACACGTGCCTTGGCCATCCAAAGGCAGCAAATCAGACTACTCTATCATAGGAGTCTATTTAAAGGGCATCTATACCGAAAAATAGGTATTTTAAATTGACCATAACACACCTAGGATTTTTCCTCCTGACCGACCGGTCGCGGCAAAAGCAGCTGGTCCGGCAGTTACCGCGACCGAACGTGGGTCCATAGAGAACCGCACGATCGGACGAGGTTTTCCACCATGTCCGATCGTCCTTTCGTCCGATTCGGACGAACGATCGGTCGGACATGGCGGCATTCGGATGCGATAATTTCGGTCCGATCGACCGATACACTGAACTATCGGTCGATTGGACCGAAATATCTCATCGTGTGTACCCAGCTTAAAACTCCTTATATTTCAGCTGTCAATCAAGTTCCTTGCTCTCAAAATCTATTCTTCTGTGAGTAGTTTTACAGTAGCTGGAATGGTGACAGAGTTTTGACAGTTGGAAATTATGCTGTGTGCAGGCTTGGCCTTAGGTTTGTGGGGGGGAAAAGTCAGGTCAGATGGAAGTGGGATTGGTCAAAAGAGGGAGGGGGGGATACAGCTCCTAAACAAAATATGTGCTGGATTGAAGGCATGCAGTAACACACACAAATCAGAGTAAGTGCTACTTACATGTATTCAAAGTAATTTTTTCAGTATAGTGTCCCTTTAAGGCCCAACCCTCTTTCTATTCTTGCCAGGCAGTCACGAGAACCGCAGAGGAGGTGACTGCAAAGAGGTGCTTGAAACTGGTAGGCCTCAGGCTTTTTATGGCGCAGATCACAACAATATTAATCTTGTGATTGTTTTAATAAATTTTGCAGTGATAATGTTTGTATGGTTTTTGTACATCTCCCAGCATCCTCTGTCGGGCACTACAGTTAGTGTTCCACTTAGCTGCAGCTAAAGTATATCCACCCTGCAGCTCAGTTAAACTCTAAATGTAGCACCTGACAGAGGATGCTGGGAGATGTAATACAAAAGCAGGTGCTGTAGACTTAAGCATGCTTCACCACTCCCATAGTATTGATACCTATAGCTTTGTGCCTGAAAACAGATACCTTTGTGAGTTCATGTATTTGTACAATTCAACCATTGGGCCGTAACAATTTCTAATAACATTTGAAAATATGGCAGGTAACAAAGTAAAATGTCAATGGCAATTGTGGTCTTTAAAATGGGCGTTACCTCAAAAAAGGGGATGGGGTTTTCAAAAAAGTGGGTGTGGTTTGCAGAAAAATTGCCGCACGTTCACTCACTATAGATTTGTCCCTCGTTGCATTTTGCAAATGTTGGTAGGTTTTAAGATGCCTAGACTAGGAAGTGAGAAGGAGGAGCTAGGTAACCAGGTAGTTAGGAAGTGAAGGGGCAGTAAAGAGAGAACCGCTATGATATAAAGTGGTTATGCAACACTCATTCCTGGCTGGAAGATTGTAAGGACTGGTACAAAGTTGATATCAGCTTTAAATAAAAAAATTTCCATTCTGTTCAATGGAATAAAGTGAATACAGAGTAATTGCTTGAAGCTCCCCGGGAGCCTGTCTCAATCCTGGGTGGAGGCATGCCAATCTGTTATTCCTGCTCTCTCATATACCGGAGACATAGGACTCCTCTAGCACCAATCCAGACTATAAATACCAAACTTTATCTGGTGTAACCGAGGGCAATATAATACCTATATACTCGAGTATAAACCGAGTTTTTCAGGCTGAAAATCAGCTGAAAACTCGGACTCGGTTTTACTCGAGTCAGGAGTTACTGGGCATTCCGGCAGCCGCACGATCTTTTTCTGTACTGGCGCGCCGGCCTGACGTCACTGCCCGGCGCCAAGCCCGGCCAGTGACGTCAGCCGGCGCGAGTACAGGAATGAGCGCGCGGCTGCCGGAATGCTGCCAGAATGCCGATACAGCCAGAAGAGAGCCCACAGGGAGAAGAGAGCCAGAAGAGAGCCCACGGGAGAGAGAGCCACAGGGAGAAGAGGAGCCCAAGGGAGAAGAGAGCCCACAGGTACAAACTGAACGGGGGGGAGGGGGGATTCAAGATGTTTGGGAACTACAACTCCCACCATGCTTTAGATGGGAGTTGCAGTTTCAAAAATCTTGAATGCCAAGTGGGGTGGCATTCAAGATGTTTGGAAACTCAACTCCAGCTAATAAAGCATGCTGGGAGTTGTAGTTTCCAAACATTTGAATGCCACCCTCACTTGGCATTCAAGATGTTTGGAAACTATAACTCCCAGCTAATAAGCAGTTGGGAGTTGTAGTTTCCAAACATCTTGAATGCCAAGTGAGTTGGGATTTCTACCTCGGTTTATCCGGGTCACAACTTTTATTAGGATTTTTAGTGAAATGGTACCTCGGTTTATACTCGGTCGGTTTATAATCGAGTATATACGGTAAGCAGTTTGTACACCATAGATGCGTGCAATATGGTGTAGCTGGTCAGGAACTGCAGATTGAACTTCTCCACCTTGAACTTTACCATGCTTGGCTGATTGAAACAAACAAAATATATAACCAGTGTGTGCCTGCCTTAAATGAATATGTTAAATGGGAAGTTCCGTTCAAATACATGTACTTTTCAGAAAAAAGAGCAGTATTTTTTCATCCAAAGACCTTAATCTGCCAAATTAGCTTGTGTCTGTGTATAAAAAAATGCAATGAAATACTGACTTCCTGTTTGCAGGACCCCTAATAAAGACCGTTATGGTCTTGCACTTGACCCAGCGCCTGGGTTGATTCAGTGCTCAGTAGAGATCTGAGCATGTTTGACCCATCCAACAGCCACATCGTAGAAATTACATTCCAAGGAATGGTGGCATCTGGGAAGAAGAAAGACGTTAGAAACCTGAAATGTCAGCTCACTAATGTCAACAGCAGGGAACAGCAAGGGTATGAAATCAAAATGGGAGGAATATGTAGAATAACCAAGAAGACATTACACAAACTAACAATTTAACAAATATTGATAATTTCCACTAGACTGTCGCTTTAATTGGAGGAAAGTGTTTAACTGCTTTACTTACAATTAAAGAGCAGTTCAACACCATCAGGGGTAAGGATATTCCCATCAGACAGACTATTAATCGGTAAACCCGGTAGTATGCCTGATGTCAATTAAAAGGAATATCCACCCCATCTGAAAGCTGCAGAGGAAAAAGCACAGTGGCAAGAGAGACTGTACAATACTAGAATAAAAGGGTAAATATAGTGGAATTTGTGTTGGAGGGGATGTATAGTGGAATTTGTGTCGGGGGGTGACCTATTTGTAAAAGTTCATTGTGAGGGTGGACATTTCCTTTAATGTGGGTCCGCAGACCATGTTTGATCCATTTTCAATGTCGGACTGAACTGTTTGGGGACCACTAGGAAATCTGTGTTTAGGGGCCTACCTAACATTTATACAATATCTCTACTATCACTTATCTACATATATATCTTACTCCTACAGACTATTATTGCCTATTATAATCATGAATATCATAAAAATATGTTTTAGCCCAGCCTTGGCAGTTGACTTCTATAATCCCTATGTAAAAGTAGAGTTAGTTCTTATTATACTGAATATTTTAGTCAATTACATTACATAAGCAATCAACAATTAGAACTGATGTCATAACTAAATAATGACACAATTTATTAGCACTGGACATGACAAATGCCAAAAGCCAATGCATCTAAAATTTTACAAACTGTCACTATTTTAAAGGGTTTTCTATTGCTGTTTAAAGGGGAACTGTGGTCCAAAAATGACTTTAGGTAAATTGATAGGAATTGCTCCCCTGAGAATTTTTGCAATTTATTTCCATTGTTTATTTTGTATAGTTATAGATATTTACATTGTTGTGTGTGATATGGCAGCAGCATCACCATGTCCCCTGCACTTCCTGCTTCCTGCTCTGAAACTGTCAGTCAATCTGTCCTGTGTCTCCTCCTCTCCTTTGCAGGCCCCCCATGGCCCATTATCTTACAGCCCCATGTGGCCCCGCCCACTCATGGGTGCCTAAGCCCTGCCCACTCATGGGTGCCGTGGTCCCGCCCACTCACGGGTGCCTAGAGTTACTCAGACCCCCCCCACAGAAAACTCTTTCTGGTCAGTCATTTCTGTATATCTTGGGCTGTGGAGCACGTAGAGAGTTGGTTGATGGTTTGTTTTAAAACTGGCCTTTCATTTAAACTTTAACTTTGACTGGCTACAATATTTAGTAGGAATTTATCCACACCTGTATTGGAATATAATTCACATAAAACAGTTTATACTGTAATCTATACCAAAATCCTACAAATCATAATAATTTTCTTTATTTTCACTGTAATTTAAACCATGGTCCTGTATATTTAAAAAAAAAAAAAAAACCTTATATGGTAACAATGGTGTGCATCCTTTCTCTATATATTTTACAGCAAAATTAATGGACCTTGTGTATGCTTTTTTCTCTTCCATGTACGGTATATCATAAACAAGCTTTTTACACTCTCACTTCAAAAGTGCTTATTTTCCATTTACTGTAGTTGTAAATAAACACAGCTAGAGTCTATATATATAAACTTTATGGTCACATATGGGTTTCAAATAACAATTATGTCATTAAAGTTCACTTATTACAATTTTTGTGTGCTGCAATAAAAGTAATAACTTTGTCCTTCTCACTCTCTTTTAAGAAATATATAGTCATTGTGAGTTCTATTCTTAATTGTAAGCTTCTGGGAACAATGAACGTTAAAGTATAACTATAGTGTGTATAAAAAAAACAGGGATATAGGATTACATACCTCCCAATATTTTTTCTGTAAGGGGCACCAGCCCAAATTAAACTGTTTACTGGCTTCAGCACCATCTTTAATACAGGACTAGTCCAGGATTAACCTGGCAAATGAAAACTGTAAGCTTGAAAAAGGATCCATGTAAGATCCAAAACATGTTGCTACCTCCTTCCAAGGTTTTCTGTTAAATGAAAACTGTACATGCTGTAGCTCCTCAACAAAGCAATATTGTGAGATAGGAATAATCAGTCCTACCTCCCTGTCCCAGGTACTTTCTATTTTTATAAACTTAATTTTTCAGAGTATAGTTATCCTTTAATCTCGTTTCTTGCTGTTTTTGTAGAACTGTGTCCCATTATATTATAGACAATGTGTGATAGATACATATTCAGACAGCATCTTTTGGAATTTAAAGGACAACTCCACCCTCATAAGAACATCTTTTAGAAAGAACGGCCTCTTTAAAATATGTTGATATATCATACTTTGTCCTATGAATTCATTACTGTATGCCTGCTATGCTTCTGGATGCCTCATGGAAACTGAGCAATTTAGAAACCTGTACTGAGCAGTTACTGAGCCTGGGCATGCTCAGAAGAGGCAGATAGGGGATTAACATTCAGTCAAATCCATAACTGACAGTTGCTAACTGGAAGAACCTGGAAGCAGAAACGGGAAACAAGCAATTGTGCAGGATTTCAGGTTAGACTTATATATTTCAGGTTTCAAACTATTGCCGTTTAGGGTTTTGGGGGGTGATTTAACTGTATGTAAGTTTTCATTTTAGGGCTGGACTTGCCCTTTAAGATGGTTATCAAAATTAGTAGTCTTGTTGCAGACAAATTGCACTAGTATTCCCTGAAATTAAAGGGATACATTTTAGAGGAGATAGATTGAATTTTCTTTTAGTCAAAAACTACATTTCAATTGTATAAGGCTGGCCATACACTAACGCAACGTTATGCCGATCTGAAATACAATCAGACATGCATGTCCAATTGATTGTAACATCAGGTGTACCAGAAATTTTTACCTTTTAATATTCCTGCGGTGTTACCCGGCCAGTTCATGGTTTGCAATATTTGGTTTGTGATATTACAGCTGGTTGCCGCAACACTGCAAAAAGTCACAGGAACATCGGAAGGTAAGAAAGTTGTGTATAGACAGCATATGTCCTTGATGCATTGTATAATTATTTGATGGCACACTTTACTGTTAAAAGCTGGATATACAACATCCAATAATTCTGCCTGACAGTTCGGTGAATCGGTAGATCGGGCTAAAACATTGGAAGGTTTGCCCGTTCACCTGCGGCTGAACACTCACCTGAATTGGACGAATGGATGCATCTGAAAACCAAGGCTGATCAAGCAGTCCTCTATGGCTGGTCGGGACGAAGAATCTACAGGTGTGTACCCAGATTAAGGGCAATTATTGCCACCAAGTTACCCTTCCTCAGTTAATAGTACCCAGGGTGAGGAATTAAACCAAGTGGTCCTAACCCCTGGGTCTTACCTTATTACCTAGAACAAGTTGGCTTTGTGAACCGCTTGCAGGATCTGAAGCTATGGCATGGCTGTTCAATGAGAAGACGCGCTCTGCAAGGAAGTGAATGAGAAAGTTAATGGGGGCATATCAGAAGCCGGCTTCCGAGGGATTGTTTCCAGTGATAATGTTAGACCCAGGGGTGAGGACCTAGCGATTTAAGTCCTCACCCTTGGTACTATCACTGGGAGGGGGACATGGGGGGGGGGGGATTGTCCTTTAAGCACTTGATTTGTTGTTTCATGGTTGGACATAAGTTAAAACATGTTGTTCATAGCCTGTCTAATAAAAATATATAAATGAGACTTTAAGTCATACCTCCAATTCTTACTTGCTTAAAAGGAAACTATTTTATGTTAGAGGGCTTCACAAACATTAAGATTTTTACAGGTTTTTACCTATGTAGGTGACCAACAGAGTGACCCTAAGTGAAGTTAGGAGCTCATGTGCTGTACTAGTTGCATGTGGATCTGGCACATGCACAATGACCAATGAGAGGTGAGATTGTATGTCACTTCTGCGGCTCCCTGGGGATACATTGCCAGCTACAAAGTAAATGCCTCTAAAATTCTTAACTTATGGAAGGCTAGTCATACATACACTTGATTTATTATGGCATATTCAATCACAAAGGCAATGATAGAGAAATCAGTGGCAGCATACATTGTACTGCATGAAGCAGTCAGCCCATGTGATACTGATACAAACATAGATGCACATTCCTAGGCCCCATACAATATCATATTATCTGCATACTGGCATACATTATAAACATAAAAGGGGTTTTAGTATACATTACTGTGATCACATGAATGAAAAGCCTTCCAACCACATCAAGGTAACCCCAGTCTGGAAGGTCCTAACTTCTAACCATTTTTACTTCAATTACCATTAGCAAACTTTTCTCATAGTTGCGCACTGGATATAATGCTGGGTACACACATAACAGTTGTTGCATACGACTTAACAGTAGCGACAATCATAATTTTATTTCAGAAATAGCAGATCCCTTGGACAATACCATTTGGTAATTTTCATAGCAAATGTCATTGGACCTGCTGGGGTTTGTAAAACATTATGCAATGTACACACAAGCAGATAATTTGCTCCGACTGACTGATATTTCCATATTTCATATGTTTACTCTTTTATCCAAATCAAGTGAAAGAACAATTGGACATGTCAGTAAATCGCAGACGACCGTACAGTCGCATAGCTGCAACCAATGCTATTTTGGCCTGGCAGACTCAGCCAATATTGCCAAAAATCTGCCTGTATGTACCGGCCCTAAAGGTCCACAATCGCATGAGTGCCTTCTTAATGGTCATTTCGGCCTAATATTGCTTAAAGGGGAAGTTCAGTGCAAATACATATGCTTTTCAGAAAAAAGAGCAGTATTTTTTCATCCCAATGACCTTAATCTGCCAATTCAGCATTTTGTCTGTGTATAAATAAATGCAACCGAAATACTGGCTTCCTGTTTGCAGGACCCCTAGTAGAGACCGTTATGGTCTTGCCCCATGCCTGGGTTGATTCAGTTGCTCAGAAGAGATCTGAGCATCTTTGACCCATCCAACGCCAATCAGCAGAAACTACTGTTAGGAACATTCCAAGATGTGGTGCATTCTGGGGAAGAAGAGACCGTTAGAACCTAAAATTGTCTGCTCACTAATGTCAACAGCAGGGAACAGCAAAGGGTTGAAATCAACTGATTTTTCAAAATGGAAGAGAATATGTAGAATAATTAAGAAGTCTACACAAACTACAATTTAATAATATTGATAATTTCTACTGAACTCTCCCTTTAAGGTGGCCATACACACGAGCGATAATAGGTAAATCCCGTTGTTCCGGGGATATTCCTGACCAACCAGCGTGCCGACGAACGTCCATAGTTGGCACTCCAATCGATTGGGAAAGACGGAAAAACTCCGTTGGTCGCCATCAGCTCCCTTTACTTTAAGGGTATGTCCACCCTTCAGAAATTTTTTTTAGCAAACATTGCCCCTGTCCCCCCAGCCCCAACCGCTATGTTTGTAAATCAAAATGTCCAGAACTTTACTTACCTTCCCTCTGCCTCCGCTGCGCTGCCGGCGTCGCGTCTGTGATTTGCTGAGCGGCAACCAATACCGACCCGGCTGCCGGGAATTCAGTGTGGCGGAGGCAAGAGGGAAGGTAAGTATGTTCTGGGCATTTTCTGATATTACAAACATAGCGGTTGGGGCTGGGGGGCAGGGGCAATGTTTGCTAAAAAGGGTTTTACACTAGGGGGGGGAATCCAAATCGGAGGGAGAGGGAGGGGAGAAGGGTCTCAGTACGCATGCCAAACTTCTCCCGGAGGCCAGGTAGGAGGCAGAGTCCTATATGGACTCTGCTATCCTCCTGGTGGGCAGTTTTTGGGACTTTGGGGGGGGACTACAGGATAACCATATGGAGGTAAGGATTAAACTACACTACATGATGGGGCCAGTAGTGGGGGGGATTATAGTTTTGGGGGTGGACATGCCCTTTAATAGAGGGAGCCAATACTGATCGTGCAGTGTATGGCTGCACATGTATGGGGATCGGTCGGTTCCATGTGTGCTGGTTCCCTTCGCAATGTGCCGACAGATACCAGTGTGATGTCGGCACATTGTGATGGAAATCACAGGTGTGTATGGCCACCTTGAGAGTATGGGCGCTCAGTTGGGCAGTCAGAAGTCAATTGTGCATCATGGGTAAGGCCGTGGTGGTACATGTGTACGGGGTAATGTCTCAGTACAAAGTGCTTTTGGGCCAAGTCATAAATATTTGTTGTTCAGGTGTGGGGGTCTGTTTATGCAACAGATTAAAGGCATCTCTATAGACACCCACCATAATGTAATCAGAGGAAATGACAAATGTTCCCTTATTTTGCTGTTTCTTGTCCTATAAATGTCCTTTCTGCTCTCTGAACAAGGTAAAGTAGCCCACGGGAGGTGACTGGGTGGGGGCGGCCCATGAAAAAAATATAACCCGACAGGAGGGCAGCGTGTCCCCTATAACCGTCACCTATAGCTCGGTAACATTCTACAGCGAGAGAGGGGAGCGGAAGGGAACGTCACCGGTCTGATGCTGGATCTATGGTAGGAGGGGAGGGGCCGCGCTGTTCCAGTCCCTTCCCAACTTTTCAGCACTTTCCCCTCCTTACCAACACTAGGGGCGCTGTAACTCTGCGAGGGTCGCGGCTTCGTCTCTCGTTCTCCCTTGGAAACAAATGTGCAGTTAATTATCATATGTATAAGGAAAGTTTCAGGAAGGGGGTTGGACATGGAAATCCCATGTGAGCCGAAAGTCAGGCAGTTATTCTAGGGGGTGGAAATAAAAGTGCAGAAGGGCAGCAGGGAAACAGAGTGAGAGACACACACAGAGAGAGAGACAGACACACGCACAGAGACACACACAAACTGAGACAGAGAGAGGGGGCAGCCTGGAGTTTACCTACTAAGTGACTGTGTTCCCGGCTCCCAGCCCTTTGTATCCTTCCCCTGCTCTCTATTGACTGGCTAGAACCCCCGGCACAGGGACTGCAGAGTAGAAGGAACTACTCCTGTCCCGGACTGACTCTAGAGGAACTGTCAGGGCTGGAGGGACTTTGTCCTGGGAAGGAACCTGACTGGAATAACTGGGAGGAAAAGTGAACTGAACCGTGCGCAACCCTGGGCAGCCTGGATTTAAAGAAAATCGTCTCTAGCTGCACCTTAACCATGCAGAACTACAAGTATGACAAGGCGATGGTCCCAGAGAGCAGGAATGGGGGCAGCACAGCGCTCAACAACAACAATGGGGCAGGCAACTGCAAGAAGGTTCTGATGATCTTCTTGGATATGTTCTGTCTGATAGTGGGTGAGCAATGCTAATGTACATCTCTTCTATAACTACTGTATATCTAATGTACATCTCTTGTATATCTAATGTACATCTCTTCTATAACTACTGTATATCTAATGTACATTTATTGTATATCTAATGTACATCTCTTCTATAACTACTGTATATCTAATGTACATCTCTTGTATATCTAATGTACATCTCTTCTATAACTACTGTATATCTAATGTACATTTCTTGTATATCTAATGTACATCTCTTCTATAACTACTGTATATCTACTGTACATCTCTTCTATAACTACTGTATATCTAATGTACATCTCTTCTATACTGTATATGTAATGTACATCTCTTGTATATCTAATGTACATCCCTTCTATATCAACTGTATATCTACTGTAAATCTAATGTATATTGGATGTATTTCTACGGTATCTACTCCCCTAGCTGATCACCACCATTACACTGATTACTGGGATGCTGAACCTTCGGCCTTCCAACTTTAGGCTGTCAGTAAGAACTGAGAGTTGTAGTTCACCATCAGCTCCCAAGGATGAACATCTTATATGATGCATGTACAACTCTGACAATGAACTTGGTATCTAGGCAATTTACTATTCCTTCCCCCAGTATACAGGGTTTAAGTGTTTCATGCTGTCATCAGCCCCCTGTAGTTTGCATTCATATTGCTATAGCTGCAGGCAAGTAAAAGTTTATATTTGGGGTTTCTCATGAATCACAATCAATTACACTAATATTGTATGCTTACTGTCTGTAAGCATACAGCATACTCTGCAAAATGTATTATAGTATTTGTTTACAGTTTTGTGTTTTTTTATTTATATTCTAGTGGATAGTGTCTAGAGTACACAGATAATACCACCATACCTTTGTATGAACTTTGTATAATTAACTTAAGCATGTGATCTGCTGAGTGGCAGGTTTGATGTGATACTATGTAAACATCCTAATCCATTATCAGTGCCAATATACCATGAACAGTTGCATGAATGCAGAAAACTACTCTCTACAGAAAGAACTGTATCACAAAATGAACACACATTTCCAGAGTAGTGTATATTCACACACCAAAACACAAGGTATGCAGTCCATAAGTTTGCTAACTTTGAAAACAACACAGGTTTGTTTTTGTAATGCCTGTTACACAGTAATTGAGATTCCTATTGACATTCTAATATTTCAGACTTAGTTTGCTTGGAAAAAGAGTGCTTAATGTCCAAAGCCTACCAAAGCCTTTGGGATTGGTACCGTTATCTGTGTGGTCTGACCTAAGCACATATTGTCAGAGGGCACAGGCTGCCAGCTAATTTAATTAGCAAATTTGCTTTTCATAGATTTGTTAATTTTGTTTTCTTTTTCTAATGTATTTATGAAGCGACCTTAAGCATTTGTTTTGGTGCAAAGTATAGGTTCTTATACAATTCCCTTAAAACTATACTGTACTTTGTTGTTAATGTGGATTGTTTAAAGATTTGGCAGCTCTCCTGAATAAAACGTATCTCTTGAGAAATTGGTGTTATATTTTGGCAGTGAATAAATGAAGAACATCTGCATTATTGTTAAAAAGAATACTTTTAAAGCATTTTCAGTGTTTTTATTTGTAGAATCTAGTCTTGACAAAAGGTACTGGAGGCTTTTTTAGTACAGAAGTTCAGTTTCAGAAGCAGTCTAATCACATATTGGGGTCAGAAAGGAAATTCCCATCTTCTGAGGCAAGTTTGGGAAGAGTTTCAGATGGTGATTTCTGCCACCCTTTAAATAAATTCTAAATTGTCCTTTTATAAAGGGTTAAAATTGATTTGTCTTTTTTCAACCTTAACTACCCTGTTACTATGTGGGCTTTACACAGTGATGTAAACTGTTTAGATGATTAATGTACACCACATGCATATGTCAAACTTTTAGCTCAAATTGATTGGCCTGGACTAAAAACCAAGTAACTAGGTTATGCTTCACAAGACCAGGGGTGGAATATCCTTAAGTCTTTTTGTCTGCACTTTTTTTTGGCACTAAAAGCTGCAGGTTATTGATGTCTGTAATCTGTCAGTTCCAGGTCCATGTTTCTTTCTTTTACTACAAATATACTGTCACTGATATTTACCTCATAGTCGTTTTGTTTATAATAGCTCATTTAGTTTACGTTTTGCCACATCAAATGCTGTACTACCTGTGCCAAAGAATGCACCCATTGATTTTATACTTATGTCAGTGTGTCTCTAGCCATTAACTGGCCCCTGTTCAAAGATCAAATTAAGTATATACCTTAAGCTAAGAGTAAGTGCATACACCACATAACTTTACTTATATCCCTGCAGTTTGGCAGAAAATTAGTCTATTCTTATTTAGCTAAATCTGCCAGAACTAATTTAATTTTGAGGAAGGTAATAAACACAGAATGGATTTTGTAAACTATTGCGCAAGTGGCATCTGGTTAGTATTTTTTGGTGGGATTGAGAGTGGTGGGGTTTTGTGTTTGAAACTCGGTCTAGCAAGACAGTCATAATCTATATAACCAATGCATAAGCAAAATAATGTATACAAAATGGTGAATATTTCACATACATAGCTATTTATGTTTAGGGTCAAACAGGATGAGTATGTTCGCGTGTCTGGTTTTCCTTACCTGTGTTTTTACCATATTTGGCAATTTCTTGCCAGTTTTGGCCTAGCACTATGGATTTATTTTATATTAATGAAAGTAATGTACCGGAAAATGATAGCACAATATATTGTGTAAAACATTTTATATACCTTAGCTTTTTGACACAGTACTGCTAGACTACCTTGTTGCTCCAACTAGAAGAACTTAGAAACAAGCTGTTAAGTGAATACACAGATTCCATGAAAAGAAATCTAATAAATGTATACTGTATGTCTATCTTCTGGCTGTAAAAAGGGACATGATTTAATGAAATACATTGTTTGAAATATGCCTAAGACATTTCAATTCCTAGCATATTCTTGATTGTCACATTTTAAAAGGAATCAGAATGATGTAAGGAGGCAAATAAGTCAAGCTAAAATAAAGATTTTTCATGTTATTTTTTTTAATATTCTTTAGCATCAATACTGTAGATGCTAAAGATATCTTGGCAGAGTACTCTGTTTATTCTAGAATGCTTTCTAATCTAGTAGAATGTAGTGAGACAGCAATTAATTGGCAAACTGGAGCACAAGTTAATCTCCCACATTACACACTTGATTTTGGTGATGGGATTCGTTATTCAGTCAGAATTGGACATACTATAGAAAGATGTGAAGACGAGATTAACAGTATACTGTCTGCTGCTTGTGTTATGACTGAATAATAAAAATCTCTATCACTATTGAGGGCCTTGGACTTCATCAGACAGACAAAAATATTAAACATAACCCTAAACAAAATACTAAACATGTAATAGTGATCTGATATAATTCCACTGTTCAGTATTTAAACATTAAGTTAAAATATTTAAAGGGCATGTCCACCCCCAAAACTATACTTTAACCCACTACTGGCCCCAGTGTGTAGTCTTGAAAAATCCTTACCTTACATCCCTGCTCCAAATGGCTGCCCTGCTAAGTCACAAAAAGTGAAGATCATTAGCCTGGATGTCCCCAAAAGGTTTTTTCCTTTTTTACGGACTGTCTATCCTGAAAACCCATGTGCTTCAAAAGGATCCTATGTTACATGCCACTACAGCAGGGTGCAGAAAGAATAGATGGAAAAGGAAAGCATTTATTTTGTGTCTCGATTGTTTTAATGTGCCATATAGTCAAGGAAAGAAAAATATAACTTGTCCCAGTGGCACATTATTTGTCTAGAGCATGATTTGTACTCAATAGAAGTACTCTTAGTACTTCTGCTAGTGTACAGTCTAAAAATGATCATTGATTTATAGAATAATTTAAAAGAGTTAATCATATATAACAAACAATATTTAGCAGTTTTCTCCTGTCTGCTTTTATCCAGTACCCCAAAATAATGATTCTTGAATTGGTTTTCACCATGAAATGTTATCCACAACTTATATCACACCTTATAGCTGCCTATGAGAATCTTAACGGATAGAGCTCAGAGCCTCTTTAATTACTGTAAACCCTGTAGAGTCATATTTAAAAGGATAGTTTAATCATAGATAAAGCTTTCCTTAAAATCCTTTTTGTTAAAGTGCATGTCCACCCCCAAAACTAAAATTCTACCCACTACTGGCACCACTGTGTAGTGTCAAAAATCCTTTCTTTACATCTCTGCTCCAAATGGTTCTCCTGCAGTGCCTATTCAAAGTCAAATCTGGTCCCTGCTGATTCCTTAACCTCAAGGACAGTGACAGGCGCATGGTTAGTCCTTTCTCTATGGATCCCTTCTGTCTTTTGCACCCCCTACCTTTTTTCTGTGTGTAGGGCACCCCATCCTTCCCCCAACCGCCAGGTAACTTTTCTAGAACAAGCCCCAGAAAGATACCTACCGACCTTCGTTCCCCCGGCTGTGTCCAATCACAAATGCGGCTGTCGGTCACATCCCATTCTGCTACTGCCGGCTAACAGAGAGCTGGGAGTAAAGAGCCGGAGGAGTGAAGGTCTGTAAGAATTTTTCTGCGGCTTTTTTTTTTAGAAAAGTAAACTAACGGTTGAGGGTGAGATGGGGTGCCCTACATACAGAAAAAGTTTGTTTTTTGGGTAGACATACTCTTAAGATACAGCATCAATATTTCAACCGAAATTCAACGAAATTGTCCCAAAACATTTATTGTGGTTTCCTGATATTTCAGTTGGATGCTTGACAATACCAGCATCAATATTTCAACCGAAATTCAATGGAATTGGCCAAAACATCGATCCTGATTTCCTGATTTTTCAATTGGATGCTTGACAATACCAAATGTCTTGTCAGGCAGAAAATGTCCCGTTGACTCCATCTTCCAATTTCGATCTATAAAATATCTAAAATAATTGGAAATCCAATTGGAAAAAAAAGTCCCATGTATGTCTAGCTTTACTTATAGCCTATATTCTAATGAAAAAAAGCTCTACTTTTCATCAGGTTTACTGAAGCTCTTCATATCTACATGCAACCCTCACTCAGGTTGACTCAGGAAATTCTTAAAAGAATGAAATATTCCTTTAGGGCTAGGCCCCACTTATGCGTTTTTCTACCGATTTGCGATCCGCTTACGATCCGCAAGGACACATACATTATAATGTAAATTGCGACAAGTATGCCCCACTATGAGCAATGCGTTGCGATCCTTTGTCACAACGTGCTCGTTCACCATTTTTGGTCCGTTTGTGTCCGCAACGCGCAACAATGTAAATCTATAGAAGCGCAAAAAAATGGACATAGACACGATTTTACTGCGGTTTTTTTGCGTTTTAACCAGAACGCAATCGCAACGCACAAAAAACTTAATTAAGTCGCACAAAATTTAAATTGCAGCGCATGTAAACGCATATAAAAAACAGAAGCAGCTCATTAAATCGCTTGTAAAAACGCACGCAATCGCTGTTGCGCTTTTACATGCGCATAAGTGGGGCCTAGCCCTTACTGCATTAATTGAAGAATGGGAGTCAAAGGAGCTATACCTTACCTCCTGTTTCAATGTAGTTTAAATGTAGTTTAACTGTAGTGCGCATTATCGTGCATGGGCACTATCGATAAACTAAAGGCGAAAGTGGTTGGGACCTGGCGGTGGATTGTGTGCAAGGTAAATTTCACTCCCTTCGTTCCTGGCTCTAAATTAATTGAACAAGGGTGGTAAGGCATAGCTCCTTTACCTCCCATTCTTCAAATAATGCAGTAAAGGAATAGTTCACTCAGAACTTTAAAGAAGTTATTTATTATGTTTTTGTTTTGAACACACACCCCTCCCGATAATCCAGCCAGTTGAAGAGCTATATAAACAGTCACTATAATAGACTGATATACTCATTGACTGACCTATCGATCAATATAACGATCAGTAGTCTGGGCAGCCTATTGAAGACCGCACAAATGTCTGTGATTAACCATCATGTCCTATCATTGTTTTAGCAATGTCATTAGTCCCCAACTGGACAACATTATTGCTACATGTGTGGCCACCATATAGTGACCAAAAACCCATATCTTTGTGAATACACATTTTCCTAAAAGAAAACCAACATTTTTATTGCTGTATATTATCATTGAAGTAGAAATGCTAGTACTTTTATATTAATGGGTTCCCTGGAATCATTAATTGCATTTGTTGGTTTTCTGGCAATGGTGATACAAGTTTCTCTTTAAGTTTCTTACATTTACTTAAACAGTTGACTTCATGCATTTATTTTCTGTAGAAAAATCATTCTCATCAAGCATTAAAATTAAATTTAGGGTGTTAGAAAAATTCCAAGAATTCCATCAATGCTTGGTTGCAGATTGGATTCATTTAGCCCATCCTGTTAATAATATTTACTGAAATGTTTCTTTTTTTCTGATTTAGCACAGTGGAAAAGCTTTGGGAAACATCTGGAAAAATTTTAGAAGATACAAAGGAAGAAAAATATTAACCTCTCCTTTCCTAGGCGATCTAGAGAAACTTTCTATGTTTAAAGGGAATCTTGGTTAAAGGGCATGTCCACCCCCAAAACTATAATCCCCCCCCCAATACTGGCCCACCATGTAGTGTAGTTTAATCCTTACCTCACATCCCAGCTCCATAGGGTTCTCCTGTAGTCCCCCCCCAAAGTCCAAAAAATGACTACAGGAGGCTAGCAGAGTCCAATGGGACACTGCCTGTAGCTGGCTCAGGTAGATTTTTGCCATGCGTACTGCAGCCCTTCTCCCCCCCCTCCCCCCCTCCCTCCCTCTCCCTCCCGTCCTACTATCCCTCCCCCTAGCATAAAACCCCTTCAGTAATGATTTCCCCAGTCTCCCAGCCCCAACCGCATATTTTTTTTTTTTTAGAAAGCCCCCAAACTCTTACTTACCTCTCCTCTTCCTCCGGCGGTGAGCTGCCGGCAGCGCGTCTGTGATTGGCTGCCGCTCAGCCAATCACAGACGCGGCTGCCGGTCCCGCCCCTCTGCTTGCATTTCTTGCAGCAGAGGCGGTGGGAGAGCGGCGGAGGATCGAGGGGAGGTAAGTAGAGTTTGGGGGGCTTTCTAAAAAAAAAAAATGTAGCGGTTGGGGCTGGGAGCCCAGGGGGAATCTTATATAAAAAAATGTTTTTTTGGGTGGACATAGCCTTTAAGAAAGAATTTTAGGGTTGCTTGTTGTATAGACCAGGCATGAAATTTGTATGACAAGGTCAATAGGGAAAACATATTTTTACCAGCAAAATCAAATAAAACAACAGGTAGTTTGCAATATTTTTGTGGTTAGAGCTTCCAAGAGGAACTCAGTGTCCATGGAAATGGGATCCTCCCAACTGGTCTTTAAAAGTTGGAGTCTTCAAACGAATACAGCGACATGCCTGACATGATTTGGAAAGATTTGATTGTGAAAGTTTAAACTCATCTGGCAGTGAAATGTTTTTTTTTTGTTTTTTTTTGCTTACAATCGCACCGGTTGCCAAAAAGCACACTGCTTCTTAAAGCAGTGGAAAAAAAAATGTTAATAGATGAAAGGTCTTGGGCTGACTGAGCAGCTTTGGTCAGAGCTGTGAAATATGAGATCTATCTGGTCTTAGAGTAAAATCAGATTACTGACTCTTAGAACAACCTTAATTCGATATGTGACACCTCATAACTATTCATACTACTGGTTAGCATCTTATTTAATAAAGAACAGTTATATGGTCTATATTTATACACAACACCTGTTCGTAGGAACATAATGCCGAATTCTTCCCAGATTAAGGGTGATTTGTTATGACCTAAAATACCCTAGTACTTTATAAACCTATATATGTATCCCATAGAACTATTAATGATGCTTCTTGCAGGTTGGCAAAAGAACAAAAGCTAAAATGTAAAACGGTATTTCCACCATAAAAAAGAACTTTTAATCAGATGTAGAGGACCCTAGCCCACCCCCAACGGCCAGGTTTGTTTGTTAAAAAAGCATCAGAACGGTACTTACATGCCTTCATTCCCCTGGTGTTCTGATCTCGGCCCTCTGCTTGCCTTACCGGCAGGTAAGGGGGACCTTATCGGCAGCCGCATCTATGATTGGCTGAGAGGCAGCTAGTCACAGACGCCACTGCCAGGAATGCAGAATGCCGGGGGAACAAAGGAATGTAAGTAGCGTCCTGATCCTTTTTTAACAGACTTCGCAGTTGGGGTGGGCTAGTGTGCCCTGCACTACAGAAAAGGGTTTTAAAGGTAGTACTAGGGCACTAGGCAGCAAAGATAGATCTGGGGGGGGTCCTCTGCGCATGTCACTGTCCTTACAGAGTTTAAGGAAGCAGCAGGGACTACTCTTCACTTTTTAAGACTTTGAACAAGCACTGCAGGAGAACCGTTTGGAGCAGAGATGTAAGGTAAGGGTTTTTTAACACTACACAGTGGGGCCTGCAGTGTGTTAAATTTTAGTTTTGGGGTGGACATGCCCTTTTATGAGCCCTACTTAATATTTTCTAACATTCCTGTAAAACATTTACCTTTAATTATACAAGTTTTGCATTTGGAGTTTTTCCTGAATTATATAGCATCTTTTTCACTGCAAATACAAATTAATTTAATGACTGTTCAGCCAAGCAGGAAAGAGGTTAGAAAGTAGTCACTCATTAACTTTGTTATGGGGAGAGAAAAGTGACTAGTAGCCACTAAGTATATTTGTATCTGGTGTGCGAACAACAAAGGGCAATTTGGGCAATCTTTCAGGCGTTAGCATGCACTTATAAATAGCTACGGCGGTCATGTTGAATCTTGGCACTCGAGATGATTGGAAACTGCAACTCCCAGTATGCTGAGAGTTGCCGTTTCCGAACATTAGCAGGGAGATGCAATAAAAGTTCTTATCGTTAAAAATGGTGCTAACTTTGCCCCAACCAATCAGATTTTATTTAACATTTGAAAGCTAACATGTGATTGGCTGGGGCAAAATTAGCACCATTTTTAACGATAAGAACTTTTATTGCATCTCCCTGTAGGAGTGCTATGGTTGGACATCACTGAGCTAGGCATTAGAAGACTTGACATCAGGTCAGGAGCTGATTAATTAAATGACTGTAGAATCCTAATGAGTGTTGAATTTCATATATGGATGAAGCAAAACTACATATAAATAAATGGAAACCAATGTTGTTTTTAGGTATTTTATTTAGCAGACATTGATAAATGATTTCCACAGAATGGCTTTTGAAATTTTTGCTTGTCTGAAGAGTCTTTTTATAACAGATTAATTCTAATGCTAATTCTAGATTGTTTTCAAAAGAGCCACATTAATAACCAAGAATTAATAACCAAGAATGAGGTTTATGGGAATTATACAATCTTAGACTAACTGAAAACCCTTACAATACATTAATCTTGTCAGTACACAGAACCAAGCGAAATATATCCAACTATAGTTTGTCTCTTAATCCAGTCAGACAAATCCCTCCATTGTTTTGCATAGGATCACTATTCAGGTGTCTATTGCATTCCTGTCACTAACTAATAGAAGTTTTGCATCCAGAATGACTGACCTCTGAACAAGGAACGCTTTGGTGTCAGGATCTTTCATTTAGTAAACATACATAGGAATAAGTGATATGATTTGTTAAAGGATATGCACACTGGGAAATTATTTTTTTATATTGACCATAATGGGAAACTATAATTCTTCACAAATATTACTGTACTGTTTTTTGTTGATCTGTCTCCCTATTTCTTTAGATATCCAGTCTGAAATATCTTATATTTCAGCTGTCAATCAAGTGTCTTAGAATCATAAAGTCTTCTGTTATATATAGTTTTGCTGTAGCTGGAATGGTGGCAGTTGGTACATGAACTGCATGGTGGGAAATTTCCTCTCCCAATGCTGCCTCAGGGATTACTGAGCATGCTTGCCTTCACAGACAGTCAAATAATCTGCAAGTTCCTGTCTGTGAATTGCCAGTATTTAAGAGGCTTAAATCGCCTAAATTGTGATTTTATGGATGTCTGATCAGTTTATACTCATGCTATAAAATAATAGGGAAATATTATATCTAATATTTTGTTGGCCATATAATTATGTAATAACGACATGTGGTTACTCATTTATATTTACCAATTTTTGAGACAGAAAGAATTCTGTGGATACATTTTTTATTAAAAAATGTTGCAATTGTAACATGTATAACATACCAACAAACTTTGTGTATAAAAAGTGTACCGTATATACTTGAGTATAAGCCAAGGTATTCATGCTATAAAAATAGCCTGGAAACTGAACCTTGGCTTATACTTGGATCAATCACTTAATCCGGCTTCCGCAAGCTCCGCAATCCACAACCACTGCTCTGCCTGACGTGACTACTCAGCACCGGGAAGTGAGACCCGCGCTAAGTAGTGACATCAGGCAGAGCAGTGGATGTGGATTGCAGAGAAAGTGGAAGCTGGATTGAATTAAGTGATTGACCCATACTAGGGAAGAGGGTAACTTGCAGGGGGTAGGGAAAGAGAAAAAACTTTTAGGTTCCACTGCTGGTTATATTTCTCTGCACATGCAGAAGTCCTCTCCTCCACTGAAATGGGGGGGCTCGGGGGATGTGGGGTTATGTGTCCAAATAGATAAACAATAATGGAGGTGCACTCTGTCCAACTGGGGTGCAGACGCCTCGTGGGTTCTTCTCTTTGGAAACAATAGCTTTGCAGGAAAAAAGGCAATTGAGGGTCGCACTCCAAGAAATTAGAACAATTTTATTGTGATCCACACATCACACGTCACAACGTTTCGGGGGAATACCCCCTTCTTCACCTGACGTTGTGACGTGTGATGTGTGGATCACAATAAAATTGTTCTGATTTCTTGGAGTGCGACCCTCAATTGCCTTTTTTCATGTGGGTATATCTGGCCTGAGGGTTCTTGCCACTGCAGATGTTTGGAAACTACAACTCCCAGCAGCTAAAGCATGTTGAGTTGTAGTTTACAAACATCTGAAGTGCCAAGAGGATTACTGTCCATTTAAAGGGCAACTAATGCCTCAAGACAATACAGAATCAGGAGGATGGTATCTATTGTTGAAAAGATTGCCTTCTGATTCTGTATTGTTTTGAGGCTTTATTTGCCCTTTAATGAACAGCAGAATTCCTATACAGTAGTCCCATACAGTAATATCCCTACTGGATTTGGCTATTACTATATGGGACTATTCGAGCCAATCTGTTTTTACTCCTTTTTCAGTTAAAAATAGGTACATCGGCTTATATTCGAGTATATACTAAATCTTTTATGGTTAGTCTACTATTAGTAACAGACGAGCATTCAGAAAATTACCAGTGAAATTCTAGATCACATATTCAGAAAGGCAAACTCCTTTGTGAATGTCTGTCTTGTATGTAGTCTTGTATGCAACATAGTAGTTAATTATAGAATACATTTTTGAAAAATTGTTTTTCTGGGTTGAGTTACCCTTTAATACAAGTAGCATTTAATTTACTTTGATTCAAAAAAGGCATCCAGACTTGTTTTGAAACTTTGCAATGAACCCTCCAGTACGCATCACATCCGAAAACAACAGAATAGATAGGATTAATATTTATTAGATTTCCTCTGAAACGTTAAGTAGTCAGTGCATATCCATATCTCCACTGTCAGAGTTATTGGTTACCTTGGGTCCATATGTGGCAAGGTTTGAACCTGCAAGGTAGCTATCTATCCCTTTTACTTGTTAATAACTGAATGGTCTCTGCCTACCTATTGTGTGCTCAAAATAAATAAATGGTGTGTTGCAGAAACTCTATACTAACAAAGCTCAGAATATGGGAACGGTAGCACATTTGTTAGTTTGGAGAAAATATGTGATCGAAAACTCCTACTTTTTAAGCATTTTGGCAGTTGGCCATTTGTTTAGGGAATAAACAGGAACAGAGAACTAACCCTGCCATAAAACTTGGAACAATGCTCTTTTCAACTGCCTGATCTAATTTACCATCTTTGAAAAGTGAATACAACATTGTACTATGCATTTTAACCGGCCATTGAAATCCTTCTTTGAATGCCAATTCATGCTGTACGTAAGTAGAAGAGGATCCAACGCCAGATATTTTTTCCCACCAAAGCTTTTCAAAAGTGCCCTCAATGGTTATTGTTTAAGTGCAGTGTCCATAGCAACGAGCTAAAAACCTCAGTATTTATTTTGCAGTGCAGATAATTCTATGCTGCTGCAGTTTCGTAAATAAGACACATTTCCATTAATTAACATAAGTTCAAAATATTTTAGGGAACGGGTATTTTGTGTTTTATCATGCTTGACTTCTTTTCCAGGTTTGACACATCAGTTGTGACATTCTTTGTAATCAAAATGTATATACAATGTAATCATGTATGTATGTAAAATATGTATCTGAATAGTAAGTTGTACTAGATAATAATCTGTTAGCTTTTCATTAAATATGTGTTGAGATTTTTTAAAGCAATTACCACTATACAGACAGCTGCAGGCAAAACCAAGGGCATCATGGGACAAAACTATTTTCATCCTTGCGTTTTTGCACTTTATTTTCTAAATGTTCACAAATAGCACCATAGTAAAAAGTATTTTCTGAAAGAAAGACTTGTGCATTGTAGAACAAGTTCAGTACACCCCTGACCTATTGTCAAACTCTTTTCACATGGAAGCTTAATTGAATGGCAGTGTGATTAGCATGGGAGCCGCTTTTTTTGAGCATTTGTGTGCATGAGATTCGTGAGATAAAGAAATAGAATGGTGCTTTATTTTGTGCCAACAAGCCTGGTAATGATGTTGACAGCTATATAACTGATGAAATAAAGATATGATAATACCGGTAAGCATATTCTGTGAAAATAAAAACAATATATCTGTTAATGGAACATTTTCTAGAAAAATATTTCATTAGCGTTCCTTGGCTATTTGTCTATGTTTGAGTGTATTAAAGCTTATTGCTTAGCAAACCCATCTAAAAACTCTACCATTTATAAAGTCTGTGGAAACAATATTATTTGAAGAAAGCAGGCTACATACTGCATACAGAAATAATGGTTTTCAAGATGGCAGTCAGACAGTTTCTTGTGGGCTTGTTAATCATGTTACATGTGAATTGACGTGATTAAGGTAGTCCATTTTTTTGTGCTAGTAGTACCACCACAGCTGGAGAGCTTCACTGTGAGGGTCACTTTCCTCTGGGAATAAGATTGTTTTCTAGAAACTTGGGTTTTGCAATATCAGTCTCTCTTAAGTGATTTGAATTGTGAAAAATAAGAATTTTCAGGGAGATTTATTAAAAATGGTGCTAATTTAGCCCCAACCAATCAGATGTTAGCTTTCAAATGTTAAATAAGATCTGATTGGTTGGGGCAGAATTAACATAATTTTTAACTTTTATTGAATCTCCCTGTTTGTTTTTGTCTTATCCTTTTTTGTGTGAAAACACTGCAATATTATGACTATGTTTTGTATATTTCTACAGTTTTCCCACTGAATTTACGAGAACAGACATAATCTGTCACCTCTGTCTTATCTGGAGTCCCTATACGTAAGATAGCAACTCTGTCTGTTGATGTTCTAGTGTATTAGTGATTAAATGGTGCCAGCTTAAAGCACTGATATATTGTGCAGGAAAGAGGATTGAAAATTAGGATGGTTTCGGTCTTTTGAATTGTAAAGCAGGCCACATACCTATAATGTTTCCAGTATCCAACTAATAGACCTGACTGGTGACCTATTGCACAATTTTGCCACAGAAACAGATGGTGAAATTGTGCTGAACTCTGTGATCTAGGGAGGCCAAAGCCTGTATTTAAGGACTGAGTGCGCATGAGCTAATGTGATGAGACTTAGCATTACCTTTTCATTTGGTAAAGCAGAGTTTCTCCAATTAAATCAATTCATGTTAGTTTATCCAGGATAAAACATTCAGTACTGAAATTTATAGTCAGGCACAATAATAATGATCTTATTGTGGCCTTTTATATTTGGTAAGATAAAAGAAAAAAAATGTGGGTTTGGCTTCAGCTTTGCATGTAATTAGAAACTACACAATCCCAGAGACACCTCACTGTTGCCAGTTTTTACTTTCCTTCTCTCCAGGCTTTCCAAGATTTTCTTTTATTGGGAACCTGTAAAAAATAACAAGTCATCAAATTTTTTTTTTGGTCTGATAAATAAATTTTAAACATTTAGTTTTAACATTCAAATGGTTTATATGCATGCAGTTATTTTGACAAATCAGAACAAAATCCTATGTTTTAGCCTTATCTTTCAAGTACAAAATCCTATGTTTTAGCCTTATCTTTCAAGTAGATCACATCATCAGCCCTATGCAGAGTTGAGGAAAGTGTTTGCATCTTGGCACAGAGTAGCAGGGTAAGAGAACAGAGCATTCTTTGTTGACACTTCACGACAACGAAGCCAAAAGAAGCTGCTTTCCCCTCGAGCTTGTTGTCCATTTTCTAAAAATTGTATTCAAAATACTGCAAGGCAGCAGGACAGAACATTGTTAGGAAAAGTCTGAAAAAGACATTTTGAGTTATCCATCTTTATTTTTACATGGGAACTCTGCGGACTTTGTCCTTGGTAAAGACAGAGTGACAGCTCTTCTAGCACAAGTTCAGATTAACCTGTTCACTTCCACAAGTTCTTAATCATCACAGAGAATTAGAATGTGCTTCACACAATGCAGACTTCACAGCCACGACTTTCCCCCCTGTGAGTAACAATACAGTGAATGGAGGTCAACTGCAGAGCCACCAAAGTAGTGAAATCTCCCCCATGAGAATTCAAGGTTCCCCTTGTGATCATTACATCAATGCAAACCTGCATGCCACTGCACAAAAGCATGGGATTTAGCTTAGGAGAATTCCCATTGAAGCCAGGTGATCAAGCAAATGCAGTCATAATTGGTATGAACTTAAATACCTTTTCTTTGGAAAGTAATTTGGAAGTACAATGGAGTTTTCCAGTCTCCTTTAACTTACTTTTACGTTTTATGTATTGAAATACAGCAATGATATTCAGGAATTAAATCTGAATTTTAAAAAAATTGTAGTAAGCGTTTAAATTATTAAGTTATTCATATAAAGATGTTGCTCTTTGTGGTGAGATTCAATTCTTTCTTCCTTTTAAATTCCAGGCATTTTCAGTACTTGCATAGTGTTACATGGTTATAATCGTACAATGTTTATGCAGATGTTAGTTGTTGGTTCTGAAGAAGGTTTCTATGTTTACAAGGGAAACATTGACAGAGTTGGCTATAAAAACCCTGCTTATAGCCATAACTATTCCATCCTGGGCTGAATTTAGCTATAGGCTTTACTCTCAGACCTGTATTAAATCTGTGTTTATTATTAATAAGATTTAAGTATGTTATACGTTACAGGCACAGGAACATCTGAAGTTCTGCCTACGCTGTCGGTCGTAGCGGCAATTAATACAATTTATACAGACCTAAATACGGTAACTGATCCCAATACAAAGTATGGAGATGTTGGTGGCTATATATAGAGTGGATAGGAGGTCCTATACATACTATACAATAGTATATGGGGAAAGATTTTTCAAGCAATAGGAACAGTTCAATTGATTTCTATTACTGATGGGAAGTAAATGTTCTTATGATTAAATATTCCTGTTTTATCCAAGTAGTTTGTTTTATATTTTTGATCATATGAGTTCTAGATGAACTGAAATGATAATACTGGCTTTTAAGAACAATAACAATGCATTATAATTACTGTGATGGGAAAAAAATTTTATTGGGCACAACTTATGGTCTGACAGAATGGCTATATTGGACAAACATTTCTGTTATGTACATTATTGCATGTCTAATCCATTTGGTCAGAAGAGCCAAAGGATTGACCTGTGTGTAACTGGCCTGTGGAATGACGTTAAAGTAGAAAAGCAGGAGAGGAGAAAGAGTAGAGGAAAAGAGATGTGATCCAGAATTTGATTGTGGTTAAGTATATATGTCAGAAATCTTATATTAGGTGATGGAGCAGCCCTTGTGAAGTGGTTTATAGCATATAGATGTCATTTGACAGACGGAACCTTTGATTTTCTGCCTAGCAGTACAAAGTAAGTTCGATAGTGGAGTGGCAAGTGAAGATCTGCTGAGGGTTTCTTGTGGAGTGGGGTATATAATTTCTGAACTAGACTAGGGGAAAGGCTTCCATTGAAAAGTAATGGCACATACTTTAAATGGAGTAGAGGAATAAATACAACTAAATGTAAATATATGAACACATTCATTTTACCAGCAAATGTATTTTATATGTGTTCTGTCATTTAAAACCACTACCCGGGTGGTTGTAGAACAGAAATGGCTCTAAGAAAACCTACATACATAGCTTTATACACAGACATAATTTTTTCATAAAAGGTTATAGCTTCAAAGAAACTAATGTAGAAAAAAACACATTGACTAACAGCAACTTTGGCTTTTTTCCAGTTTAAATAGTCTAAGCATATATTACAAAGTAAATGAAGTTTACACGTACCCCAAGACCGGTAGCCCATAACTTCTTAAAATAGCACCCCTGTCACATGCATGAAATCATAATATTTACAATGTGAGTTCTGAAGCAGGTAAACTGTGCCAGGCAGTCCTGCTAAAATATTTTGCCTTTTTTTAGTATTTGGGCCTGATCCTAAAATGAGCTGCTACCTAATATTTAAGAGAAATTTCCAGGTATCAATTTCAGCCTGCCTGCTTGACTTTATAGCAGGAATGTGTTTAAAAACTGATCATTAACCTGTTCTTTTGCTTGTAGTAAAGGTGCTACTTTGCATTACAGAGCAGTAATTCGACTTTGAGATGTTAGAACCTAATGGGCAATCATTACCATTACACCATTGCAGGTTAGACATCCATTATTTTAAAGTGTATCATTCAAATTATTTATATATAGTTTATTGCAGTAGAATATATGATTATATACATAAAACAAGGTGGAAATATATCTCACTGCAAAAAATAGCAGATTTTAAAATATTGAAGACTATATTAAATGTACCTTTTAATAGATTACATCGGTCACTACGAGATTCATAGGAGACCGCACAATCAGCGTTGATTTACCAACATGTTTGACCACCCGTTCATTTGATCTGGGCGAATGGGCATCCGACAATGGTCGCCACCGATGCGAATTTTGAGCCCGACTGAAGCACGGAAATATTGGTCGGTTGGTCCAAAAATTCTGCTTGTGTGTTCCCAGCCTTAAGGAGAGCCACTTTAATGGGCATCAGCTGAGAAGATGCTTGCTTTTAAGATATTGAGGCACTTACCCTGCAACTCTATGTTGTCTTTCAAACGTTTTTGTAAGGCTGGGTACAGTCGATTTTCTGGCCAACTGAGTGATATTACCAATAGTGTCCATGGTCATCGTTTGGTGCTTTGCCACGTTGCATTGTAGTGTAGTGTTTATTTAATAAACTGAAATAATGAGTAATTACTGCCTCAGGCATCAATTTTTGAACATTTGTACTTAAAGGACAATTATACTCACCTTTTCCCCGATCCACTGCAGCATAGTACCCAGGGTGAGGACTTAAAATCGCTAAGTCCTAACCCTGGGTACTTTCCCTAACTCCTGCACTACTTACCCCAAATCTGCTTCGCCGATCCACACTGTTCCACCTCTCTTCTACTGTCAGTGACAGTCGCAAGGCAGCCAATTGGAAGACACGCCTCCTTGCAGAGCGTATCTTCCTATTGGCTGCCTCGCGATCTCTCACTGAAGCAGGAAGAGCGGAGGAATGGAGCGATCGGCGAAGCAGATTTGCGGTAAGTAGTGCAGGAGTTAGGGAAAGTACCCAGGGTGAGGACTTAGCGATTTTAGGTCCTCACCCTGGGTACTATGCTGCTATGGAGGAAGAGGAGCGAGGGTGAGGTGAGTATAGTTGTCCTTTAAGGTTCATTTCAGGAATTGTGTATGATAATTGTCAAAGGTGCTTAAATATACAGATTGTACAGGAGCAGATGTACTACAGAAGAATAATGAGCAAGCAAGTGGTAACTGGTATTTGACAAGAAACATGCATATCCAAACGAAGTGGTCAATATAAGCCTAGTTTTGGTGGAAACTATTTTGTTCTAAAAATGGTATATGGACAGTGCTCTGTGGATCTAATGCTTAACAAACCGGAAAGACTGGTAAATCTGTAAATAATTACAAAAGGTGTCCTGTAAGCATCATTTTGATGTTTTGGATGTTAAACATGTAGTCATGTGCATGATCAGTGTAGTGAGGAATAAAATCCTTGACAGGCCTAAGTAATAAAAGATCTTATTAATAAAAATAGTGCTAATTTTACCCCAACCAATCACATGTTATATACTATTTGAAAGCATGTGATTGGTTGGGGCAAAATTATCACCATTTTAAAAACAAGAACTTTTATTACATAAACTTGTCAGATGACGGCCCTTCTTAAAGAAGATGTTTAGGGATTGTCTGAAAACGATTTCAGTGTAATTTTTTAGGAAATACAAGAATTGAATGTCAGTAGCTAAAACAGAGTTTGAGGGTGCAACTGATTAACATTCCTCTGTGTATTTGTTATCTGTAGTAACACATGCATTAGAGATCTGTCAAATGAAAACCATTTGCAGTAGTCTGAATTTTAACAAAAGGCCACGTCACTTTCCCACATTTTTTTGCTTATGTAGCTGCCTGGATCTCAGTATTATGTAAACCCCAGAAGATGCAGAATCTGCAGAAGATCAATGGGACGAGATGGGAAATTTTGATTGTTTTTTCCAATAGAATTTTCAATCAGTTTAAAACGATCAAAAATTCAATCGGAAAAATCACCCTGTGATTTTAGACACATTTTGTGGCATTTGCAGTGCACCAAGGGCACAATCCTCCTTGTGCTGTTGCTAAAGCTGAGCAAGTTTCATAAGTTTAGACATTGAAGCAGACATCAACGTTCGAAAAAACATACACTGAAATGATCGGCCGTGAATTACCAACAGGTCGGTTCATTTGTTTTGGGCGAATGGGTGACCGACATCGGTCGCAGATGCAGCTTAATTCGCCACAGATTTTTCGGCCCAACTGACCAGTACATGGAAGTATCAGTCGATTGAGCCGAAAAGTTTGCAAGTGTGTACCCAGCCTTACACATAATGTTCCTTGGCTGGATCACACTTCATAGTCAATGTTATGCCTGTAATGATGGTTTTAAAGTTATTTGTCAAGGCGATTGTCTGGAACATCATGGGAACATCTGCAGGTAAATGCTAGTGTATGGGCACATTTAGACCTGAGCACTTGACGAAAAGCGTAAGCGGGAAACATTTTGTGCACTGTTTTCTGCAATAAAGCCTATTTTGGAATTACACAGCAGAATATTGGCTTCCCAATGCAAATTTTTTTGTCTGCAATGTTTTCAGTAAAGAATATTTTTAAATGGAGATAAAATGCTGCTTTTTCTTATGGATTATGGAAGCTAGATGTCATACTTGGGGTTGTTAAGTGTGCTCTGTCTTGGACAAGGTGAGCTCCCTTACTAAAAGGTTTCTGCAAGTCTACATCAAATGCTGCTATACCTTTGGTACATCTAGATTGCAGAGGACAGTACTGAGTGAAAAGGTTTACATTCCTCCCTTTGTAAACCTTTAGTACAGAATTATCAGTCCTGAATATGATACAACACTTTTAGAACTAAGATCACCTTAAAACAAAAGCATTAACCTGTCTCACCTCTCATTTGGTTGTTGGGAAATGTACCTTTCTAACATGGTGTTTGTGTTTTATTTCCCAACATCTCAGTATCACACAGTGTGGTCACTGACCATTGTATTCTTTACACATGCTGAGTCCTAAAATACTGCACTATTAGCCTCCAGCCAATCCTTTTACATTACAGATTAAAGGGACATGATACTGAAAAAATGACTTTGCCTTATCTTAATCTATAATTGAATACATGTATTTAGCACTTACTCTGAGTTGTGTGTGTTGCAGCACACATTTTGTTTAGGAGCAGTATCCCCCCTCCCTCTTTTAACCACTCCTACTTCCATCCGACCTGGCTTTTTCCCACAAACCAACTGCCGACCCTGCACACAGCATACAGCATTCCAACTGTCCAAACTCTGTCACCATTCCAGCTACAGTAAAACTACTCACAGAAGAATAGTTTTTGAGAGCAAGGAACTTGATTGACAGCTGAAATACAAAAGGTTTATGGGGCAGATCAACAAAAAAATGATACAGTGGTAGTTGGGAAGAATAATAGTTTCCAGTTATGGTCAATTTAAAATAACCTATTTTTCGGTATAGATGCCCTTTAAGCAAGGTAGGTATCGGGGGACTTTCTCTAAATTCTATTAAGGCGGTTGGAGCTGGGGGACCTATACCTACATTATATACAAGGGGTTTGGAGCTAGGGGGAGGTAGAGAAAAACGGGAGGGAGAGGGAGGGGGGGGGACTCTCCTGCGCATGCCTCCAACCTTGTCGAGGTTGAGGTAGAGACAAGTGCAGGATGAGTCACTGGGAGCTTCTACACTGCAGTTTTTCTGGCTTTGGAGGGGCATAGCAGGAGAACCATTTGGAGCAGAGATTTAAGGTAAGGATTTTTGTACACTACACAGTGGGGCAAGTATGGGGTTAAATTTCAGTTTTGGGGGTGGACATGCCCTTTAATATAGTGGGATTTTATAGTTTATTGTTGTTTTTAGAGGGGATATTTTTAGATTCTGAGGTATAAACATTTTTGGTTTAGATCTCCTAACCTATCAAGTGAAAAGGTTGTTCATTGCCATACATACAGTGTAATGGAGGAGTAATGCAATAAATTGTTGTCACCACAATCACAAATGTTTATAATTATAAACAAGGTAACCAGTGCCCAATGTAACTGCAATGTTTTTCCTATTTACCCTTACAGCATGCCTTCTAGGCTAGCAGGGTGCTGAATACATCTGCTGTCTTTCCCTACTAGCGGGGATTTTTCAGCAATGATAAAAGCATCTGTTCCTCTACTTCTTTCAGTGGGGTTGTTGGTGGCATTTGGTGGCACACACAAATTAAATGGGACCATGCATACTCATCCAGAGGATTCGTTGGCAGGAAAGGGGAGCTCAGTTGGTCAAATATTTATCTTAAGACAATATAATAGGTTGACTTAGTTCTGTGTTCATGACTTTATGACTTTGGGTAAGTGATTGCATGCACAGGAAGGCAGAGCTCTCAGTGCCTTGGTAGCTATAGATTAACAAGTAGGTTATTTAACTGTGCACTAATATATTTATAAATGAACAGTTATTATCAAGTGACACATTTAGCCAGATTGCTCTGTTGTTTTACATTTTCTTATTTTGCATTGTGTTAAATTACTGTATGTCATGTTATTACAATTTTTTGTTCTTGTGTCTCTCTGCTAGCTGGGCTGCCTTTCCTGATAATTGAGACTAGTACTATCCAACCATATCGCCGAGGGTTTTACTGTGATGATGAAAGTATCAAGTATCCTGCCAATTCGGGGGAAACCATTAGTGATGCTGTGCTCTCTGCTGCTGGCATTCTTATTGCCATCCTTGCTGTAAGTTCTCAACCCCTCCTAATCCAAATTTTTTTTTCTTTTCTGGATGCCTTTAGCTCACACACAGGTTGATGTGTCACACTGTTGGGTAGTTTTGGGCCTTACTATTCCAGCATCAAAATATTTTTATGCCCAAAACTGTTATTTTTCCACAATTTAAATAAATGTAATCTGTTAGTGATAGCATCAACACGTGTGTGCAGCAATTGGCCAACCTAATTGCATAGGCCCTCTGAATTCCAATTACCATTACTTGGTTTGATTGATTGTGCATACAATTTGTTTGCCATGATTGCTTCCTATTGGGGAGTAAAGGTGGGTACTCATAGATTCCATCGTATCTGAGGGTATCGCCCCTTTGTCCTTACTGTGTACATTTCTCAAACAGTTGCAAGGCAGACATACTTTCACCGTTCTGAATGGCCCCGTGGCCGTTCAGAAATGCCTGATAATTTCCCTTGCCCGCTGTCTTCTTCTTTACATAAGGAGAACACTGGGGACTGTGTGTAGCACGCTCATTAGAAAATGTCAGAATCTTACAGATTCTGTCTGTCATTTTCTAACTATCATGCAAGTGTGTACCCCTTTTTACGCTTACACATGCCTCTCTTCAGCCAATAGGATTTCTAGGATTATCAATAAAGTGTTAGACTGCCACAAACGTATCTTCGGCAAAAACATTTTTTAATGTTTAGTTGAAGGCTGTAAAATTAATTTAAAGGAACACTAAACCCCAAAAAAGAACTCTGTGCCATCCGTTTCTATTTATAAATCAAAATTAGTTGTTTTGACTGTTTAGTTCTACCCTTGACGTATAGCTGCCACAGAAATGGAAATGGTAGGGTCCGTATGTGTATGTACCTGTTAGGTTGGGGGTTATGTTTTTAGGCATGGTTTACCAAAAACAAATTTTATTGATGAGAAAGATCAAAATTGTTTGTATTTATTGACTCTTACCACCTCCCCTTGCCCCCTTCACCTTCTCACTCTTCCCCATTTTTGTCACGACCTTACCTTCCGCTCGCGTCCCGCGCCTCCCTGCACTTCCGGGTGGGCGGCGTCGACTGTCATGACGTCACTCCGCCGACAACGCCGGCGGCGCGAAAGTTGAAAAGCCGGTGTCCCTCCTGGACCCGGTGCCCGATTGTAGCATTCTGCACACTCCCTGGCTCATGTACTTACCCTGCCTGGATCCTGCTCCTTATACTTACATTGCAGCTTGCCTGCATCCATACTTACCTTTGCCTGTATCCGTACCTACCTGCTTTTCCAGTGTCTCACCACTGGCCTGCTCCTCCAGTTACTTACCTGCCAGAATACAACTTCAGTGCCCAGCAGCACCTTTGGTCGCCTACAGTCCCAGCAGCCACCATTGTTCCAAGCATTCAGCTACGTTCCCCACCAGCACCATTGTTCCCTGCATACAACCGGCAGGTCCCAGCAGGCACCTTTGGTCCACACCTACCCCGCACCAACCATTGTCCGCAGTCACCTACCGTTCCCAACAGCACCATTGTTCCAGCATACACCTTCGTTCCAGCCGCCTCTGTTTCCTGCACATTCCCGTACTGTCAGCCTCCTCCTAAAGCTAACTGTGAGTACCCCCACCGGGCGTCCGGTGCCATTTATATTAGTACATCTGGGCCTACTGAACGCACTAACCAGTCCTTGGAACACTATCTTCGTTGTTACATTTTTTCCTATACCCAGATGATTGGGCTGACTTCTGCCTTGGGCTGGTTTTGCCCATAAACAATTCACCTTCATGCTTCTACTGGAACTCCTTTTTTGTGTGTCTTTGGGACAAATCCTAGATGTTTTCCAAGATTTTCTTTTCACACAAGTACCCCGCCCCGCTGTCCAATGACTCTGCGGCCCAGAATGACCGTATCTCTGCATTCTAACGAAAATCACTTCAGAAATCTGCTTTGGTGCAAAAAACTGCAGCAGATAGGAGACTAGAGAACCCCCATCGTAATTCTGTCGGAGATAATATGGCTCTCTTCTGCTCATATTAACCTACGGGTTTCCTTCCTTCCAAACTGGACCCAATTATTGGTCCTTTTCTATCTGGAATTAGATAGTCCGGCCCAGTGGCTGTTCGCCTTCACTTCTTCGCATGCGGATCCTAACCGTGTTTCATATTCTCTCATCAAACCATTAATGTTCTAATCATATTCACACTCCTTCTACCCCAATCCCCGTTCGATTTCCGTTGAAGGGTCAGTCAGATTTGAGGGGTCTAGACGATCTTGGACTCCAGAGTCTGGGAGTAGGTCTCTGCAGTATTGGGTCCCTGGAAAGGGTTTTGGGTCCGGAGAAAGAGCTTTGGATTAAACCGCTCTGATTTTGCCCGCTCCTCGTCCTAGTTAAAGCTTGCCAAGGGTTTTTCCAGGAAAACCTGGCCCGTTGGGTCCTGTGGCCCCCCCGTAAGGGGGGGTACTGTCACGAACTTCCCTGCCGCTCCGGTCCCCCCCCCGCGCCGCACTGCACTTTACTCCGGGTGGTCGGCGTCGCGTCATGACGTCACGCCGCAGGGACAGGGGGCAACAAGGGAAATGGCAGCAACACGCCGGGCGGCGCGAAATTGAAAAAGAGCCGGTGTCCCTCCTGGACCCGGTGCCCCATTGTAGCAGCATTCTGCTACCTCGCTCCCTGGCTCTTTACTTACCTGCCTGACCTGCTCCTTAATACTTACCTTGCCTGATCCAATACTTCCCTTGCTGTATCCAGTACCTACCACCTTGGCCTGTTTCACACAGTGTCTCCACCTTGCCTGCATCCAGTTACTTCGCTTGCCAGACTGACAACCTTCAGTTCCCCTCATCAACCTTTGGCAGCCTACAGTACCCAGCAGCAAACAACATTGTTCAGCAGTCAGCCTACATTCCCAACAGCACACCATTGTTCCGCCTACACCGTCAGTTCCCAGCAGCACCTTTGTCAGCTCCAGGACCCAGCAGGCAACCATTGTTCCAGCAGTCAGCCTACCTTTCTCCCAACAGCACCATTGTTTTCCCCCAGCATACAACGCGACTCCTTAATATTTTCCCATCAGCCTCTGTATCCTGCACCTTCCGGACTGTCATCCTCCCTCCTAAAAGCGTACTGTGAGTACCCCCCGGCCGGCCGCCATTTCTATTACACATTGAAGGATTGTACCCATTAAAATTTCTATGGGAAAAATGTCTGGAAATTGTCCAAAAACGTGTAAAGCTTCTGCAGATTTCTTAGGCATGTAATGCCGTATGTGTCCCCCGCACGTCTTTTTTTTATGTTCTATCTCAAAACTGTGGGAGAGTACAGTCCAAATAGCAGAAGATAAAAGCGGAAGAAGAAATAGTAGACACAGTATTGGGCTCCTTCAGCCAAATTTTTGTTTTTTGACATTTTCTACCCTTTAAGTAAAAGGTTTTAATAGCTGCCACATAAATTAAAGGTAGGTTAGTAGGTTTGTGACCTGTTGTCAGGTCGGGTGGTTAAAAACAACTTTTTTGATGATTGGTCAAAATAGTGTGGCTTGGCCAGGGATATAAGGGTAGATTAGTTAGGTGTGTGTACCACCTGTTTCAGTGTGAGGTGTTTTTTTTGTATGTATGACACAAAACTAACTTTATTTGATGAGATATCAAAATTTTGCTTTTTGAACTATAGTTACTCCTTTAAGTATGTCTGTCACAGATAAAGGGTAGGTCGTAGGTGTGTGGTGTTACCTGTGTCAGGTTTGAGGGGGGATCCTTTTTTTTGATGATTGGTCAAAATTAGTTTTTTTTTTTAATTTTTTTACTATAGGTTCTACCCTTTAAGTAACCACCGGAAAATGGACAGAAGGCGTGTGAACCTGTGTCAGTTTGGGGTGTAAAAAACAAACTTTTTTGAAGATTGGTTTTAAAATATTTTTATTGACTATAGTTACACTTTAAGTATGGCTGCCATGGGAATGGAAGGGTGGTCAGTAATTGGTTGTGTAACTTATGTCGGTTGGGAGGTGTGGTGTTTTTGTATTTATAACCATAAACTAAATATTGTTGATGAGAGATCAAAATTAAAATTTTGACTATAGTTTTACCAACTTTAAATTTATGGCTGCCACAGGAATAGATGATGGTCTGACTTCCTGCCTTTGGGCTGATTTGGCCCATTAACAATCACCTCATGCTTCTACGGGCAAATCTCCTTTTTTGTGTGTCTTTGGGACAAATCCTTAAAGATTTTTGTTTTCCGCAAATGTTTCTTTTCACACAGTTCCCCCGCCGCACTGACTCTGCGGCCCCAGATGAACCTCTATCTGGCATGCTACGGAAATCAGCCCTTCAGAAATCTGCTTTGGTGGGCAAAAACTGCCAGATAGGAGGGACGTAGAGAACCCCGCAGCGTATTCTTGTCGAGATAAGGTGTATGGCTCTCTTCTGCTCATATTAACCTACGGTTTTTCCTTCCTCCAAACTGGGACCCAAATTTATTGGTTCCTTTTTCTTATCTGGAATAGTGGACGTCCCGTTGGGGCTGTTCGCCGTCAACTTTCCTTCCAGCTTCTGACTCCGAACGTGTTCATATTTCTCTCATCAAACCAGTATTTCTAATCAAAGATGCCACTCCTTACTACCACCCCCCTCCTTCCCGTTCGATTTCCGTTGATGTCAGCCGGAGTTTTTTGAGGTCGAAAGATCTTGGACTCCAGATTCTGGCGGAGGTCTCTGCATGTATTTGGTCCACTGGAAGGTTTGTCCGGAATGAAAGAGCTTGGATTAAAACACTCTGATTTTGCACTCTCCCTCGTCTAGTTAAGCTTTCACAGGATTTTTTCCCCAGGGAACCTGGGCCCGTTGGGTCCTGTGGCCCCCGTAAGGGGGGGGGTACTGGGTCACGAACTGACCTGCCGCGCCGGTCCCCCCCCGCGCCCACTGCACTTCCGGGTGGGCTGCGTCACTTCATGACGCACGCCTCAACACGCCGGGCGGCGCGCAAGTTGAAAAGCCGTGTCCCCCTGGACCCGGTGCCGATTGTCCTTCGCTACCTCGTACTCCCTGGCTCCTGTACTTACCTGCCTTGGATCCTGCTCCTTATACTTACCTTGCCTGCATCCAATACTTCCTTTCCTGTATCCAGTACCTACCTTGCCTGTTTCCATGTCCTCACCTTGCCTGCATCCATTTTACTTTACTTGCCAGAATACACCTTCAGGTCCCACAGCAACCTTTGGTGTCCAGCCACAGTACCCAGCAGCACCATTGTTCCAGCAGTCGCCTACAGTTCCCAACAGCACCATTTTCAGCATACAACTCAGTTCCCAGCAGCACCTTGGTCCAGCCTTACAGTCACCAGCATCACCATTGTTCAGCATCCAGCCGACAGTTCCCAACAGCCCATTGTTCCAAGCATACAACACCCTTCAGTTCCCAGGCAGCCCTCTGTATCCTGCACCTTCCGGACTCAGGGCCCCCCCGCCCCTCCCCTAAGCGTACTGTGAGTACCCCCGGCCGTCCGGCCATTTTTACACATTTGAGGATTGGTACCCATTAAAATCTATGGGAAAATGTCTGGAAAATTGGTCCAAGAATGTGGTAAAAGCTTCTGCAGATTTCTTAGCAAAGGTCATACCGTATGCCCCGCACGTCTTTTTTTTATGTATCTAGCTTCACAACTGTGGGAGGAGGAGATACAGTCCAAATAAGCAGAAGAATACAACGGAAGAAGAAATAGTAAGCAACAGTAATTTTGGCTCTTCAAGCCAATGTTATTTGTTTTTTTGTACTATAGTTACCCTTTACGTAAAGAAGGTTTAATAGCTGCCCAGACATGAAAGGTAGGTTAGTGGTGTGTGACCTTTGTCAGGTCGGGGTGTTTACAAAAACAAACTTTTTTTTGATGATTGGTCAAAATAGTGTTGCTGCCATGGGAATAGAAGGGTAGATTAGTAGGTGTGTTTAACTGTTTCAGGTTTGTAGGGGTGTGTTTTTGTATGTTATGACTCCAAACTCAACTTTTATTGATGATAGACAAAATTTTCTTTTTGACTATAGTTTTATCCCCTTTAATATGTCTTCCAGGAATAAAAGGGTAGGTCAGTAGTGTGTGTGTACCTGTGTCAGTTTGGGAGGGGAGACATTTTTTTTGATGATTGGTCAAAATTCGTTTTTTTTTTTAATTTTTAACTATAGTTACCCTTTTAGTACCACCGGAAATGGACATAAGGCGTGTGAACCTGTGTCAGTTTGGGGTGTAAAACAAACTTTTTTGAAGATTTTTAAAATAATTTTTTTGACTATGTTACACACACTTTAGTATTGCTGCCCATGGGAATGGAAGGGTAGTCAGTAATTGTGTGTAACTATTCAGGTTGGGAGGTGTGTGTTTTTTGTATTTATAACCATAAACTAATTTGTTGATGAGGATCAAAATTAAAATTTTTGACTATAGTTACCCTTTATGTATGGTCTTCCACAGAATAGAAGGGTAAGGTCATTTGGTGTGTTGACTTGTGTCTGTGTGGGTCGGGTTGGATCAGTGTTTGTGTTTTATGGACCATGAACATAGAAGTTTATGCACCGAGAAGCAACTACCCGTTGTGTGCATCCACCCCTGTAACTGTGTTGATCACTTGAACTCTTAAACCTCAAAATAATCCACAATTGAGGATTGTACCCAGCAACCAAGTCGGCCGGACCTGCCGGGTACTTACAGGTATGCTTTCAGGAGGAGACTAGGTCTGAAGGTTTATATGGACAGGAGCAATGAGGCTTAATGGGAATTGAATGCTGGATTGCTGCTGGGAACTGGGGTTACTCAGATGTTTCTGGAACAGTAATGCAGGGTGTGCTGCTGGAACTGGCTACCAAGATTTGCTGAAAAGAGTATGCAGTGGCTGCTGGAACCTGGATATCAAGATGCCTGCTGAACTGTATGCCTGCATGTGCTGCTGGGAACTGTAAATGCTGGATTTGCGGCTGGAACTGGCAAGGTAAGTGACTCTGGCTGGAACTTGCAAGGTAGCGTGTCTCAACTGGAACTGGCAAAGAGTGAGATCTCAGAGCAGGGTAGGAATCCGCTGGATACAGGAGAGGTGTTAATGGTAGCCTGGGTAGCATAAGCTCAATCGGGTGCCGGTCCAAGAGGAGACGCCGGCATTTGTGATCCTCGCCCCCCGAGTGCAGAGCGGCGTGGGACCGAACGGCAGGTAATTCCTGACAATAATACATTATACTCTATGGGAAAAAATGTCCCTAAATTCGTGGTAACTCTTTTATTTCGTGGATTCCTAACTAGATATAGCGACCTTCCTCCTATATTCCCCTGCAGGCCTTTTAACCGAATTTTCTTGCCTCTTAGCTCAAAAACTGTGGGAGAAATACAGGTCCAAAAGCGGAAGAATAAAACGTAAGAGAAGAAAAAGTAAGAAGAATAAAAGAACAGTAATTTGAACTCTTCAAGCCAAATTAAATTAGGATAGAATACATTGGAACACCCTGAGATTACCAGTCATGGGGCATATACAGGTGTATCCAAGCAAAGCATTAAATAGGATACATAAAATCACAAAGAGAGCTCTTGAAGGGAGGGAACCACACCTTCCGACTTACACCGCAAACTATATATTAAATAGTTCAATATATGAGGATGCTACATTATCTCTGTTGCAAAAGCTCTGTGTTTAGATACTGTAGGTACACATGAGCAATATTTTGGGCCCGCACACTCAATATTTTGATTTTATTTTGTAACAACAACCTGACTGATGTTCATTGTTCAAATCAGAATAAAGGATAATTAGACACGTTTGGTAAATCACAGCATGATCATCCAGTCTCCTATTTGGCTGCATTTGTCACATGTCAGTCACGGCAACTTTTGCCATGAATCGATCTATTTTGGGTGGCCAATTGGGCTGAATTCACTGAATGGTTTGGCCGGTGAAAAATCAACCTGTGGTGTTACCCAGCCTAGAATCTATTCCAATGAACAGGACAATTTTCTAATTAAGGCATGTTCTACAAATCATCTGAATGCGCAGATCTTTTTGGACAAGATAACTCTTTTGACTTACATGATTCTTTCTGACATATCCATGTATCAACCTGAATTTAGTGACCCCCCTCAGAAATGTATTTTGTTGTACAAAGTCCAGGCGCATTGTTAAGATGTCTGAAATTTTCTTTTTTACCTTTAACTCAGTAGAAAGAGTTATGGAGGCAGTGGAAATATGTCCTTAGGCACTTTGGATTTACATAACAAGAAGATAGGAAATTCACTACAGTTTATATGAACTGCAACTACTACAGGGAATTCAATAAAAATTCGTTAAAAATGGTGCTAATTTAGCCCCACCAACCAATAGATGTTAGCTTTCCAATTTTAAATAAGATCTGATTTGTTGGGGAATAGAATTAGACATAATTTTTATCAAACTTTTATTGAATTCTTCCTTAAATTTTGTGTATAACAACTTTTACACATAACACATTAGCTATAATTATTTGAAACGTGGGAAATTTTAGTGCCTTTAAAAACCCTTTAGTTTAAGCAAGAGATCAGAAGCTTCCTTTTGAAGGACTCCTGTTATAGGAATAAGAGAGAGCAGTAAGACAAAAAAACTGATTTCAACCGGGCTGCAGTGCTGGGGTGCGGGGCTTGAAGGCTGGGAGAGAACCCTTCTTTGTTGCCTCATGGTCTTGCGTACTTTGGGAGGTTGCCTGGCACTTCCAGTCCGCGGACGGGATGACATCATGGTGTAGTGGGCCAGGGGGGAGAGATTTTACAATACTTGGTGGAAGTGGAACTTGTGTCTTTCTCCTTCTCCCCTGCGGCATTATGACTGAGCTGAGTCCCATCCCTGTCTCCCCTTTTCCTTCATAATTTTCCCTTCATTCCACTGACAGGAAGACAGCGGGGGCTAAATAAGGAGGGGTGTAGCAACTAGGGACAGCATGGGGGGTTGTATACCAGGAAGGACGCTAGATCGATGGCGCTAGATTATTTAGAGAAAAACAGTTAGCAAGGTCTTATTAATATATTTAAGGCAATTGAGAATTCTAGGTATATCCATGTTTCAAAGGCAGCCTCAGGAAAGCTATATCTTTAATGGAAGTTTCAGGCAAATACTTATCTTTAAGAGAAAAGGCATATTTTTCCATCCAGCGACCTTAACCTGTCCAATTCACATTTCTGGATTAAAAATAATGCAATCTGCTTCGACAAATACTCGACTTCTGTTTGCAGACCCTATAGAGTCAGATATGTCTTGCCCTGTGACCCCAGCCTGGGTTGATTCAGTTGCCTTAGAGAGATCTGAGCATTTGACCCATCAACCGACAATCAGCAGAACTACTGTTAGTAACATTCCGATGTGGTGCATTCTGCGGGAAGAAGAAGGACCGTTTAAGACCCTATAAATTATGCCACGTCACGAGTGCAACAGCAAAGGGTAATGAAATCAAACGATTTTTCAAAATGGAAGAGAATAAGTATAATAACTGGTATGCACAATATAAATGCATGATTATATTTCCACTAACTTTCCCTTTAAAAAAAGCTTTTACAGCTTCCAACAAGCTAAATGCAACCAGAGCGCCAAGCTGTAAGGCTAAAAAGCCATTTTAAAGGCATGAAGTCCCACCCCAAAATATAATTCCCCCCCACTACTACTGACTCCAACTAAAATCCTTACCGTCACATCCCAGCTCCAACTGGTTTCTCCTGCAACCCCCCCCCCAAGTCTGAAAACGTGCCCCAGAGATAGCATAGTCCATATAGGACTATGCCCTCCCCTCCAGGAGAAGTTTGGCATGTGCACTGCAGGCGCTGGCCCTTCCCCCCCCCTCATCTCCCACCGATTTGTTCTCTCCTTCACCTAGTGTTACATCCTTTTAGTAAGTGTAGGGCTAGTGCCCCCCAGCCCACCCATATATTATAGCCATAAACTCCCCCCAATATTACTTACTTTCCCGCTATCCCTGTCGTTGTGAACGTGCCGGCATCCCGCGTCCATGATTGGCTGCCTCTCAGACAATCCTCAAACGTTCTGCTGGTCCCTCCCCTGCTTGCATTCTGTGCAAGCAGAGGGCCGGGTTTGCCGGGTCTGTCCGGTGAAGCAGAGAGGGAAGGTAAGTAACTATCGAGTTTCTGGATATAACATTATGCAGTTGGGGCGGGGGAAATACCCTACCACACACTAAAAATTTTTAACAAGTGGACAATGTGCCCTGTTTAAAGGTATAGCTTTTCTGAGAGCTGCCAATGGAAATTCCAGGAAGTCCTCAGTTTCCTTATTTGCATATAAGAAAGGGGAGCTGCTAAGCCTTATTCACGTCCCTATCTTATTTAATTTCTTTAGTTATGTCTTTACATTTGTTAATATAAATTTTGTTAAGTATATTTGGTTCTTACTAAGATGTGAACTGATACTTGGACACACTGTTTTTAGTTTAAAAGATTTTTTTTTGGTGGACAACCCCTTAGGTACAGGCATGCTGGGCGTCCTTTTTCACGCCAAAACAGTTGTGGTGTTTTTTGGGGATAGATGAGAGTCGGCCCAGGGAGGGTTGTTGGGGAGGCCACTGGTGTCCAACCATGCCCTGTCAAGGAGAGTTTGTAGTAAGCTTATTGTAGTAACACAGTTTACACTTTATCAAAAAAAATGCAAAAATATTTCCATCATAACTAAAGTTACTTTAAAATAAATATAAAATACCCTCTCTCTACAAAAGTATGCAAGAAAGACAATTTTTCCTTAATATTTTGAATTTTATAGTATTCTATCCATTTGTTTGTCTTGATGGCTGTTTTTTTACTCCTTCTGCTAACCACCAGCAGTGATACTCAATATGGTAATTGTTTTTTGGTAGAAAACGCACTCCTTTCAGGTTTTATCTCAATTTATTTGTGACATGCTGTGTGCACAAGTTTCAGGTCCTCCCCCTTCCTCGGGTACATAGTATCACAAAAATTAACACTTAGGGTTAGGTCCCACTATTACACACAGCATCACATTGCATTTTTGATTTAACTACTGTGTGTCACTGTTTCACATGCGATCTCGGCACAAAACATAATTCATGCATTCGAACCAATAATGACCGGAACCCAGTGCCATACAGGGTTATTCATAAACGTTCTTATCGTTTTACAATGGTGCTAATTTTTGGCCCCAACAATCAGAGGTTGCTTTCCAAATGTTAATAAGATCTGATTGGTTTGGGCAAAATAGTGGAACTCCCTGTTTTAGCATTGCATTGGCAATGCGAACCAAAGCGTGAATGGAGCACAAATCACACGCCAATACGCAGTAGTGGGACCTATCCCTAAGGGATTTGAACTGGGTTTCATGCCCCTGAAAATTGTTAACTCACAACTAACCAATATTTCATTGGTAGCATGGGTTGAATCCTTCCCCTATCCCCCACCCACAACTGCCACATAGTGTATCTTCTCTGGGCTAGTTTTTGAGTTCTTAGCATATTATATTCTCATATATCATCTATCTGGTTTACTATCTGATGTTTCATACACCTTTTACAATTCAGTTTTATCTAATAATATTAGTCTCTGAATCTAATATATATAGCCATCATCATTGATTTTTTAAATTTGCTTATTAAGGTATAACCAAAAGTGTAAGCTTGATCAAGTCAGTTAATGGGCTCAGAAAAAAAGTTTAACTTTTACTGCACTCTTTGATTGGTATCTTAAATTTCAGTCAGTTTTGTGTGCTTCTGTGATCGATTAATTTGCAATGAACAGTTTAACCTATGCTCGTAATTCAATAAATAGATAAACATGAGCTAAACCTACATATGACTGAAAACCTAAAACGCATATCTTTCCAGCACGCTAACTGGTGAATTATCTCCACATTGATACCTACCTATTTTTTTTCTCACCATCCGCTTTTTGGCCGCATAGAAGTCAATTGGGCAATACTGGGCATTAGGAACGAAATACCCGCCGGTATTGTTTTTTAGCCGTGCCAAATAATTCAGTCAAAAATAAAAACAGTATTTTAAATAATACTAATACTATCGGATTTTCCCAATATCAAACCATAGTTCTTTTTTGGATTCGTTATCTTTTTTCCAAGCTTCTTTGCTTTTCCTCTGGAGAAATTGGTAGACGGGATTAAGGGTAGGGTAAAAAATTGGACTAGATGGGCATAAAGGATATTTACCATTATTGATCCTTTATAAACAACCGGCCCCGCCTGTATGAAAACTTATGAGGTGTAACCTGGTTCTCATTCTCTAGTGACTCTCACATCTGAATACTACTGCATATTTATTTCTAGACATATGTAATGTTAAAACATTTTCTAATGATCAACCAAAAAGTGTATCACTTTGGAATATTTTGTTTTCATTCATAAAAAAGTAAATCAAACATACTACAAAGTTTTTAAAAACTAACAATTAAGATCTTTTTGGGTAATGTTTTTTCATTTCTAATGTATAATGGTTCTCATCATAACTTTTTGCTCATTCATGAAAAAAATCATTCCGAAATCAGTTCACACCCGTAAGTTGCTGTTTATATGAAACCGTGCACAGTGTATTTGTCGTAGGGCCTGGTATAACACCGTATATTTTTTGTACCTATCTTCCAGACCATACAGACATAAAAAAATGCCTAAAACCATTCCCAATTTAACTTTCACATCCAATTTGCAATTTGAAACTTTTATCTGACTTTTGGATGAAAAGTCAAGAAACCTGACCCCAGCTTGACCGAATATTGGTGTTTTAATTAGGACGAAAATATCGGCTAAGTAATATACGTATACAGCAGCATAATGTTTGGAAATTATTCTGAAAAATAGATTTTTCTGTTTCCTAGTAATATCAGTTTCTGACAAGATTTGCCTGATACAAGCCGCTTGTACAGCAACAAAAACGTAGGGTCTAATTGGGTTCCAGTCAAATGCTTGGGGTCTAAACAACAATTGCTTCATATGTTCGAGTATTTAACGATTAGCCACTTTTGCATTTCTCACCTGGCTCAATATAACAGGCTTTCTCATGTCCCCCCAGCTCTTTGTTTTTTTTAAAATGAGGGAAGAGACCATCCATCCAGTGCTTTAAATTAAAGGGGCATGTTGGGGTGCTTATTACCACATATAAGCTTGACCGATGCCAGTAATGAGAAATGCAAAGTTTGCTAATCGTAAAAAGGTTTAGAAGTTTAGGACCTTTCCAGACTGGGGTTACCTTGAAGTGGTTTGGCTTTTCATTTCATGGGATCACATAATGTATACTAAAACTCCTTTGTTTCTAATGTATGCCATTTGCAGATAATATGTATTGTAATGGGGCCTAGGACTAATGTGCATTGATTATCTTTTCTATGTTTGTCTAAATTGTTTGACCAGCTCGGTATCACTTCCGCTAATGTATTTTGTAATTAGCCAATTAGAGTGCGTCCACAATCCTGTATTGTATATATATATTCTAATATATATATATAATATTATATATATAAAGAGAACAAAATCTGAGCCCTCACGTACTTTAATTCCGGTATTCAACTTATTTACGAGAACTCAACTCGTTTCGTCCATCTTGCTACGCCGTCGTACAGATTACAGAAAAGTACCCTACAAAGTGAGTTTAAGATTCAGAATGTATATTGACACATCCCCAACCCCCTCTCCCTCACCTACGACCCATTAACCCCAGTTGCAAGTTCTGAATCTGCTGTAAGTCAAATACAATCATTGCCCCGTGCGTGTTTGTGTCATGTAACGATACACCCGTGCTTTGAACAGTAACCACAGCTCGTTTTTGCCACTCTGGATCCCCAGGGGCGACTTTTACTTTACCCAGAGCTATTAATAACATCCTGTTTCCCAGATTCGGCTATGGCACTGACCCAGACACCTAATAATAGGGACATTTTCTTTAAATTAGACTTAGACTAACACGAAAGAAGTAGATCTTCTTACCTACAATGGAAGTCTTCCTTATCATACTTATCATAGGGCTAGAAAAATCCCAGGGCTTTAGAGTTCGCAATGTGCCCGCATAGGCGTTTTTGAACCGGACTTTTTGCACAAATGGTGCGCATATTCTAACCGCGTGCTCAATTAGATTTGCTTCCTGCTTTGTGATCGAACAGTGGGTAATGAGGAGTGCCAAAAGTAAAAGAGGAGATCAAAAATATGGAGTATATATATATGATAACCTTATCTAAAGATCCTAAGTTGTAATTAGGCTTGAAAAACTTGAAATTCCAATTCAGAAAATATAAAGAGATCTCTTTCTTTTAAAACGAAAAAAATGACTCGATGGTGAATTAGACTAATACAGAAAAACGGGTTATATGGTTGGCTTTATGGAAGGAGACACCAACCCACTCAACATATAGAAACAGCAAATATTGCCGATCGTTTAGAACTGTCGACTGTTTTCCGATGTTCCAATCCCAGTATAATTATAAAGGACAGGCAGTGAAACTCCTAGTTGCACTCAAACAAATAACGGGATGCCCCATTTTTTAGGAGGTCACCACGAGAGCTAACCTACCGCAAACAATAAAGGAGGCGTCCATACAAGAAGGGGGGGCAGAAAAGGGGGGCATGAAAAAAAAGAGGCTTACCACCCAAAGCCCCCGAGGAGAAGATAGTAATATAATCTCAGCCAACCCAACACCCTCACCGTCCCACCCCTCCATGGCGTGTCTGTCCACTAAATGGTCTATCGTTATTTGCCAGTTCCTAAACATGACTCCTTCCAGATGAGATTGACTTGTGACAAGTTTCTAGCGCAAACCTTAATCTCCACAGAACTCTTGTAAAGATGCGACATCCTATACACCCGTTCCAACCTAAAAGTCTATTTGATCCCCCCATCACACCCAACTAGCCATAACCGTTTTTGGTGAACCTGGAAGTATTATGAGCTGCTCTGCCGACTTCCTCGCCCTCTACCAGCTCCCCATGATGCTTTACACCTTTTATCATCGGCTGACACCAGGCCCTTCACACGCTGAAGGACACCTCATTTGGTCATACCCCAATAGATAAGGGTGTGGCGATCGTCCTTTTTGATCTGTGAATACTAACTAAAAAAGCATTACCTTTACCACCCGTTGGAAGATACAACACACTCCAACTACCACTCAACGGACCCTATACCCTAATCTACAAACACGCATTGAATCATAGTCCTTCAGTGGCAATGAACCAACGGGTGGATTAAACTGAAAGCATACGTAACTATCTGTATAAATAAAATCCAAAGTACCATAATTTATACATACCAAAAATACCAAATCTACAACAATCCCCCTGGGTAGACCTATCACTTGCGCTTGTCGATGCTCTACGAAACCTATTCAATATATTTTGACCTTTCTACCTTCATCTACCTCGGTAATAAAAAAGATGCGATCTTCCTGAGAGATAGTGCCATTATATGGATATTCTAAAACAATACAACGGCCCAGTGGATAACCAAAGGTCCTTGATGTGCGTGTGACTTCAAGAATCCTATCACCGTATCCCACACAAGCACGAAGGATTTCAGGCATTGTGGTACATAAGGCTTGTTAAATCAGGGACCCACACCACCGATAGATAACAAATAATTACTTCTGACTCACGGCAAACAAAACACTCTAAATTGCAAAAAATCCCCCTGGAAACAACACTTCAGATTTGGTCTAATTTTGCTTGTGAAGGTTCTCATTCATCCAGTCATGAGTATATCTGTTGTTTATTCAATTAGAATCACCATGACTTGAAATGGTAGTTCTTGAAGAACGTTTCGCTAGTCATTCCGACTGGCTTTCAATCATTCAGAATGACTTTACAAGAATCTGTGGCATTATGTACCCCTGGAAAATCCCAATTAGCATGCACAGCCAGGTGTTGAAAAGGATAATATATCCTATAAACACCTCTGTTATCCACTATCCAATCACACCCTTACCACCCTGGCTGTGAATGCGAATTGGGATTTTCCAGGGTCCTATATGCCGACAGATTCTTGTAACAAGTCATTCTAATTGAGAAGTCCATCGGATGCTAGTCGAAACGCTCTTCAAGAACTACATTTCCAAGTCCGTTGATCCTAATGAATCAACAGTATAGTCTAAGATATTTCCACAGATAGCAGTGACTGCAATGGGGTTCCTAATGCAGGCCCTTCCTTTGCCAACCTGTTAATGGCACCACTAACGAAGAGAATATATCTTGCCACAATCTGTAGCAAAATTCTCAGCTACAAAAGGTTATAGATGACCTTTTTATTCTTTGGCTGGCTCAATAAGTGAATATGAGGAATTCATGGAGGATTTGAACTTCTAATGAACACACCCTAAACAGACCTACCTCAAACCAGCCTAGCTAATATTGAATACCCTTGATTCTAAAACATATACAGGAAGACCCAGCATCTGCAGGCAACACTGTATAAAAGCCTACCACGCCGAAATACACTGATGCACTGCCACAAGTTTTCTTCCCAACCCACAAAAGAAGGGGATAATCTTCTCACAAATGTTGAAGTGAAAAACAAACAATACTGACCCTAAAAATATCCAAATCAACACTGGAAATGAAAGAAAAGATATTTATCAGTAGGGGATATGATACCAAGACGATTGAGAATCAAACTAAACGTGCCTAAACACAGGCACAACCAAATGAAGCTTAACGATAAAATCAAAAATACGGAAATTTGAATAAACTTAATTCCATTCAATCGGGCATATACACCACAAAGTAGATATCCTCACAGACAGCATCAAATCCGGTGGGAAAATATACAAAATGGATAACAGTAGCTGCCATTTAAAAAGCAAAACAGCACCACGCCCTATCATTTAGGAAGGTAAAAAACTTAAAGGAACCTACTTGTTCACACTGACTTACTTTAGGAGAAATGAGCGGCAGCTATGTCGTCATGGCTCCCGGAACTGAAAAAAGGGTGTTTTAAAATGGCCAGGGTTGCATGGGCAATGGCAGATATGTCACAATCACGGTCAGGATTTCCCTCACCCATTAGACTGACGGAGAATTAAAATAGAAACATGCATCGAAACTGTTTAAGCCAATTCGCCATTTCCATTCACTCAACCGCCCATGCGGGAAATACTATATGGAAGAGCACTACGACCATCCCGCGTAAAGATGGCTAACCACCCGCCAAGCGGATTACAAAACCCATTAGAAACGGATAAAAGTGCGAAAAAAAATGCTAGGAGACTAAATACACAAACATATTGTGAACGTCAGTGGTCTAAAACCTTGGCACTTCGCACGATGGGCCATCCACGGCCACCTTCAAGTGATGGCATTGACCATCAAATATTTAAAACAGCGAGGATAAAGAATCGTAAATTTTACAAATGGAGGCTCGTGGATTAGGTTTCTTGAAGACCCATGTCCCAACTGACTGAACTAACCAACTGTCCTAATCCTTTTTCTCTTTAGATGGAAGTCCGTGTCATCTGACATACTTGAGCATGTATTGGATAAATGGTAGGAGAGACTACTCTATAGAACTTCACCCTTTGTGTGATTAATATTAGTACATTAGGTGATACAGTTACCCATTTAGCCTCCCTCTGATTTATATTGATTTCGATACCCTAACTCATGAGTGATCCTTTCTTCCTTTCTCAAACGTGATTAAGTGCCTTGATCATATAAAGTTCCCCGGGTCGAAACCGTTATGGGGCCTTACGGTATGGAGGACTTATGTGTATCGCTGGCCAAAGACTTGTATTATGTTCCCAGTGGTCCGCCTGATATAAACCACCAGCGTCATTTTAGTGTTCTTATAGTTTCGTGTTTTTTTCCTACTGGTTTACATCTTGTTTGTGTATCTTATGCAAAACTATGTTTTTTATTACATGTTCCCTTTATATGATGTCACTACGCAACTTTTAACTACTCCACCCTTGGGCGGCGGTGGTCCTTTCCCCTGCTTGTGACCATTTTAACGGCTATTTATAATGTTTCCTATCTTAGATGATTGCAACATTTGGGGTTTTCTTATTTTATTGTTTTTATGGCCCATTTTAAACTCACTTATCCCTTAGCAATCGGTCTGCTACATAGACATTGAGGTCACCCTATCCACTTTATTATGATATAAGATTAGGCTTGTAACCTGTCCCAGTTTGGTCTAAATTTTCGTTGGCAAGTGGATGGGAGATAATTTTAACTGCTCTGTGACTCTTGTGTGTAATAAGGCATCTGAAATATAAGTACGAAGACCGAGCACCTATAACCCATTTTTAAGCCGGTGTAATCGTTACTGACACAAACACGCACGGAGAATGGATTGTATTGCACTACAAGCAGATTCAGAACTGCACTAGAGGTTAATTGGTCCGATAGGTGGGGTAGAGGTGATGGTTGGGGTGTGTGTCACCATATCACAACAATGATCTTTAAACTTCTTGTATCGTCTTTCTGTATCCTGACGACGGCCGTAAATGCAAGATGGCCGAAACACTTTTGATTCTCGCAAACTAAAAGTTGAATATTCCGTGAATTAATCCTGTGAGCGCTCCGATTTTCGTCTTTTATATTGTCTTATGGATGCACCGAGATGGCTGTTGCATGAGGAGTGCTGAGTACTTTCCCCACATAGCTATATATATATATATATATATATAATTCTATAATATATGTGGGGTCCATCATACCAGTCCTAGGCTACTCTCTTATAAATCTCCTTGCAAGCAATCAAGTAATACTCTAGTAGGGACCTGCTCACTGCTCCCTTCTTGCTAAATTTTACTCTGACTTGCTACACTCTCACTATTCATATCTAGCACTTTCCCTCCGCCCCTCCCTCTGACTCTACTTCTCTTCCTCCTCCGCTTCTCCCTACCGCGTCTCACACAACTACACCGTTCCCTGTTTATCGTATTAGCCCTTTGCGCTTTACACCCTTTTCATGCATCTCTGGTTTCCTTTTCTTGTACTCGGCAGCATCTCGATCTTTGCTCCTTTTTCTCTTTACTGCCTAGCCACATTTTCCCCCTCATGCACTTCTGGCTTCTTTACAGCTGGTCGCATTGCCTCTCCCGTCGCCGAATACCTTGATCTCTTTTTTTTTTTTTTTATCAAACATAAACATCCAACCTAGTGACATTTAACAGTTTGTCTCTAGTTGTTACCGTTTTTTTAATGTGCAAATTACACCACAGGTCTACGAAAATTAGTTGACTACTACAAAATTTAAATTGGTTTGGTCTTTTAAGCATGCAACATAACACAGGTTCAAAACACATTTTGATATCATAGTGGATATAATTAAAGTTGTTTCTCAGAATAATCCTTTACTAGTTTAAAATTAATTGCTTTTGTAAATTTTTATAATCATTTATATATAAAAAAAATTTCATCGCTTGCTATACTTAAATGATTGGAGGAACTCGAGTTCCTTGGTAAAAAGACTGTGCAAAGTGATCAATTTATATGACAATGTAATCCTTCTGAATATAGCCCTTTTAAATGTCGACCACACAATTATATATTTTTTTTTTTCCCTTGAACTGAGTTACAAGAAGTTATTGTGTGCATGCCTGAATCATTATGCTTATTTTAAAAACTGTTAACCAGAAAAATGTACTACACAGACAAAAATAGATTTTGGTATTTGGATGTTTCTGTCCGCAAACTATCCAATCCTCTGTATTAATTTGTTTCTTGGGCATCAACCCTCAGTTTATTGTGCTAAATCGCAAGCAATATTTATGTTTCCTATAAAAGGGAACACTTCAGATTGTTTTGAAGGACAGTTTAAAACCTATAGATTCAATTTCTTTTGGGAGATAGTTTTTCTTTCAGACTTATTCAGTTTTATTAATAAAAATTCACAGGAAGGTCATATTCTTAACAAACCTCAGTGGGATGCCTGACTTGGATTTAAGTATGATGAAGTTTATAAAACATATGTTTTCTTTGTATCCACAAATGCACAGAGAGAACCCTCTGATATTGTCAACCACCCTATATACACTAGCAAACTTTTCAGCATGCAAAGATCCAACAACATATACAAGGACGAGGTGCCCTCATCACCCCAACCTATTCAGGCTACTTCTTACTAAATATTTAGTGCTATTGTGGTTTTGAGCATTCCTACAAGCCAGAATGTAGATTTAAAAGATGACTCCCTTTACATTAAAAAGTTTAGCGTTCATAAATATATGACCAAAACCTTGTTCATTACAACATAACATGTAGAAACCAATTGCACATCCTGAATTCCAACCTCATGTTTTCCATATCTTTGCATTTGCTTTAAAATGTCCTCATTTGTTTCATTGCAAGTGTTTATTCAAAAGGCCTCTTTTGGTTGGGTAAAAATGTCTTTTCCTACATTCTACTGTCTGATGAGAACTGAGAGCAGAGGTAAGTTGTTTCAAACTGTCAGAAGTCATTCTGCATTGGATTGTGTTTTATACACATATTTCTTTCAATGATTCCACAGGTGCAAGGATTTCCTTCTTGACTGTAGGTTGGACAGCTTTTTTCCTGGGGTTTAAAGAGATCTGACACGTAGAACACCTGCAAAATAAGAATATTGAGTAAGATTTCATCAAGTCATTTTAATAATGCAAAATGTCCTGTAACAACTATGAACAATGAAAGATTGTCATCCTTAAAAAAAAACTAAAAAAAGGAAGTATCAGGTTACCATGGGGAGATTTACATTCATTTAATGGGGATCTCTACTTTGTGGTCTACTGCTACTCCTCTCTACCTGTTTATATAATTATATGTATATACTGAAAATGTAGCCACACTAAAAAAGTATCCATGGTATAATAACCCCATTAACAAATGGAGAAAATTTACTGTGTAAGTTGCCAACACCTATCACGGATATTCAATAAAAGTTTCTATTGTATAAATGGTGCTATTTTGCTCCAACCTCAATGTCTTATTTAAACAATTGGAAGCTACATCTGATTGCTTGGGGCTAAATTAACACAGTTTTTAACGATAAGAACTTTTATTGAATCTCTCTGTATGTTCCTTACCTCATGACATTCCTGCCAATGTTAGACCAAGGTCAGCCTGGCCTGATCTTTTTGTGATTGCAATGAGGGACCAGTGGAAAACGTTGCATGAACATCGGGAGGTAAAACACTGGACTTTCCTGCTTTTGAAATCTTCTTATAAGTGATACGGACACCTTATACTAATTTAGCATATCTATGTTGAAAAAAGGACTAAATGTGTTATTTTACATAACAAGCTAAGTTTTCTTTATTATTCCTTTTTTCACACTACTCTGAAAGTCACAAAGGTTGTTGTATATGTACATTATGCCCTGATTTCACTTTCTTTTTAGCTTTATTAGTCTGCTTTTCCCCCACCATATTTTTTCCCCGAATGAACATATTTATAATATGGTGACAATAAAAAAGTTGAAACATTGTGATGAGGTCGGTGGGTAAAAAATATGCAAAAATCACAAAATTTAGACTACAAGCATTACTGCCATGTTCAACTATATGTGCAAGTGTTTTAGATATTCAAGGCAACAGTTAGTAGCAGCATACAACTAGTTCTTATAATTAGTCATGTAATGAGCGCTGATGAAATATTTTTTTATTTTGCTTCAGTCTGATGATTCGTAAGTGAATACCAATGGAAGGAAAAGATATTTGGCCATAAACTTCCCTGAATACCCAATAATGGAAAACGCTTGCAGGATGTGAAAGAGTAGACATTCAAATTAATGTAAAGAATTATAGTTTAAACAAAACATTGGCTATGAAGGATAACTGCCTAATTTCCTCCTCAGTCTGAACACACACCCCTATTTAAATCCAAGGTGTCAAGTGGGGACACACCAGTTTAGAACTGCCAGAAGGAAAATGATCTCACTGTCTGCCGTAAAAGATGTTTCTGTAACTCACTGTTGGTACAACGAAGTCCATTCATGCTTCTGCTTTAATGATAATCATTGTAAACCAAATAAACACCAGGTTTATCTTTGTATTCAATTAGATCAACTGTTAATTGAATACAACAGATATACCATGACCTGGATGAATGAGAACCTTCACAACCATAACTTATTCTTTTCTGTTTTAAATAATGGCAATATCAGAATGACAAATGTCCTTAAAATATAAACATAAAAAATACATCCCCTCTTAGGCTCGTTCACACTACATCATTTGTATCCATTTTTTCAAATGCAGGTGTGTTTTAAAAATTGACTGACAGTAAAACCCCATAATATTTCATAAAATATCGTTTACACTTGTTGTATTCCATTCTGTTTCAGTCCGTTTAACCGTTAAAAACGCACGCATTTTTGCGTTTCTGTCCATTATCAAAGGATGCCTGGGAGTTCCTGTGACATCATTTCAGTGTTCTTTGGTCCTGCCTGTTAAATTTGAAATAATGCGTTCAAAACGCAACGGATACAAACCAAAAAAAAAAACCTGACACAACAGATAATGCTCATGCAATCCCTCTTTTTAACACGTTGCATTAAGTTGCGTTTTTGTCCATTCCTAATGTGACCTATCCCTCTTTTTATATAAAGGACAATTATACTCACAATTTTCCAAAGTCCTCACCTCTGGGTCTTTCAAAAGTCCTCCTTGCAGAGCAACGTCTTCCCATTGGCCTGCCTTGCGACCTGTCACTTAAAGTGCCAGTGGAGGATCACACCACAGCGCCGAGGGAGATTACAAGTAGTGCAGGACTTTTGTAAAGTACCCAGAGGTGAGGACTTAGCGTTTTTAGGTCCTCTCCTGGGTACTTTGCAGGAAATGGGGAAGAAACGAAGGGGAGGTGAGTATATTGTCCTTTAAAAAACTACTACGGATGGTTATTTATTCATTGCATCCAATTTTCAATTATCATAAGTGAACTGTTATACTCATCATGCAGATGTTTACACCTGCAATTCATTGCTGGCTTATCACCCCTAGAGTTTTCATCTAACTAATGTAGTCATTTTTAAGCTCTCAATAGATAATAACCATACAAGTAGATAATGCAGATGTATTTTCACACTTACTCTTTTAAGGAAATGCCTGTCAGTGATCCATGTTACCATAGGTCTTAGCCGCATAAAAGCTGCTACTGTACATACAGCAGCTTAGTAATTGGTATGGTCCCCTTTACTTTGCTCATTTGCCTTTAACAATTTAAAATGTTACAAGCTTCATTTTACGTAATATTTACGTTGAATCAAATGTTAAAAAATGCATTCTCAACCACTTACAATAAGTCTATCTCCGTAACAGGGTTCTATTTTTTACCCAATTATTTTAATTTTTTTAAAAAGTTTTTACATTCTGCTTTAATACTAAGAGCCGTTCAAAGACTGTACTGTATTCTCAACTCTAAGCTTGTCTACTTTTTTTTTTTTTTACAAATGAAGTTTATTGACTTGGATTGTGAAATATTTGTTTCTGTTTCTCTCCTTCTGCCATGCAAGTCCATAGAGACTTTTTAATAATCAAACTTCTCTTGTCTTGGCAAGTAGGTAGAAAACCCTGAATCAATGGCCACTGATGTGCAATTTTGATTCAATGCTGAGTTATGAATATAAAGACTAAAGATTGTGCAAAACACAGACTTCTTTAGAATTCCCATGTAATGTTCACCTGGTATTTCAAGCTGACATCCTTGAAATTGTTAAGTTACTAATATGTTGGCCTTTGCCTCTGCTCTGCATCACTGTAGTCTTTTTTGAGATGGCTTGAGGTTATGCAAACACTGGCAGGAATCATGAAACATAACCTCTCTGTGCTACAACATTGTGTTAAATTATTATCCTTGCGTTTGAACTATGCCATACAATAAAGGCATAAATTGGGGGAAAATTTCCTTACTATTGGTTTGTTTCATTTCCTGTACAAATGGTTCTCCACCCTAAAATAAACTTACTAGATTCTAGGTAAGGAATGCGCATGCATTCCAATTGACTTTATATATTTTTTTAATTGTCATTAGATTGCTTCAACAATTCCATCTTTTTTCTAGTTCTAAAGTAATGAATGCAGGATTGGGCAAGTATTTTCTTTTATAGCCACGCTGCCTCGATAATTCCTTACAAGACCATCCCAGGGAACCATTAAATAGCTTGAAAATGAAAACAAGAAACAATGTGCTCATTGTTTCAAACATCTCACAAATTCTTATGTTGTATGGATTTCTGTGCTGTTGGGGAGATAACATTTTCTATGATGTGCATTTATACAAGAGATAACTACTACATAAGTGCTCAGCTGCTCTGCTCTTCATAGTATCAGCACATAAGAATAGGGTCTGTACATTTACTGCCCCATCAGGGGTCCCAAAACAGATGCTGTCATGAACACCCCCTACAGCTGTTCAACATTGCTGTTTGCTGAAAGGGGAACTGTGGTCTTCAAACAGATTGAGTTCCTACCTTTAAAACTAGCCATCAACCACTTCTCTACGTGCTCCACAGTCCAAGATCTAAAGAAATAACTGGCCAGAAATAATGGGTGGGGAGGCTGACATGTAACATTCCTAAGGCTTCACCTGCACGTGCAAGCCGGCGAGCACAGCCTCGACTCCCTCAGTGTGTGAGGAAGACAGGAAGTTCCGCCTCCTCTCTTGCTGTGTTAAGACCTGCAGCTGCAGAGAATATAAGGGAATCTACAGCCCTTCTCTCTCACTATGTGAAAACAGCTTTTCAGGCATTCTCACTCTGCCTAAAAAGGCTGTTTTCCACAGAGTTTTTGGGGGTGAGGGGTTTGTATCAGAGTGGCCCAAAGCACCTGTGAACGGTCGCGGGCATCAGTCACCGCAGTGGGTGGGGCTTAGGCACCCGTGAGTGGGCGGGGCCATGCACCCCGTGAGTGGGCAGGGCCACATGGGGCTGTAAGAGAATGGGCCAAGGGGGCCTGCAACTGGAGGGACCATGGGGTCCATAGAGGGAGGGACCAGGGGGCTGCAAAGGGGAGGAGCACAGGATCAGATTGACTGACAGGTTTTTAGAGCAGGAAATCAGGGACCTGTGATGCTGCTGCCTGCTACATATCACCCAAAAATTAAATATCTTCAAAACTATGTAAAATAAACAATGTAAATAAATTGCAAAAATTCTCAGGAGAGTAATTCCTATCAATTTCCAAAGTCATTTTTTGGACCACAGTTCATCTTTAAAGTGATTATGGTGCTGTATTACAGCACAGTCTAGATTGTATTTTTGCTCTGTTTCTCTTGTTTTTTTTTTTTTTTTTTTTTTTTTTTTCTCTTGTGCTAAATACCAAGTGGTTCTGTACATCCTTACATGTTCTCAAAAACAGTGATACCTGTGCAATTTAAATATTTGCCCATGTCTCCACATTTTGAGGTCTTAGGCATGAGGTCATTAAATACTACCTATGCAGACGGGAAAAAGTAATTTGTCTATATACTGGTCTGACTATAAATATATATAATTGTTAAATCTGACGAAACAATAATCAGTCGTGTTGGCAAGCTAGCTAACCAGTTTTATTTTAGGGTATTATCAGAAGTCTGGCGCAACACTTTAACAAAACTTTCTCTTGATTTTTCAAGTTGCTACATTGATCTAGTTCAGTGTAATCTACAAACTGCTGATTCTATGCTTACTGTGTTTCTGCAGACTTAATTATGGGTTTCTGCTACATTTTACTGCATTTAATAAAGGAAACTAAGTGTGTATAAAGTTTAAAAAAAAACAAAACAGTTAAAATGAAAAGTAATTGGGACAGGGATATAGGCTGGTATTCCTATCTTCCATATGGTTTCCTGCGAGGAGCACCAGCCCAAAGAGAACTGATTCTGTCATTCTCCTCCTGGCTTCAGCACTATCTTTAATACAGGACTTGTCCAGGACTAACCTGGCAAAAAAGGTTAATTTTTATTAGTAGTAGTAGTAGTCGTAGTTATATTTAAAACTAACCAATTACTCTGCTGCCTTTAAATTATGTTTTAAGATTTGCCTTTTATTACATCTCCTTTAGATTGTTACTTTGGCGATACTTACAAGAAAAGGGAAAAAAACCTCTCTCTACTCCTGCACTGAAATTTTAATCAGCAATACAAGTGATTCTAAATTTTGTTTTTACACAGATGCTAGTTATCCATAAATAAGGTGTCCAGTCTAAATATATATTGGAATATAGACATGTAAAAGCGCAAAGTGTATAACAAAAAGTTGTTTGCATTGTATGGCATTGTATGGCCACATGTCTTGGGACTATGTTCCTTTAGGCGGGGGCCCCAATAGCAACACACGATGCACACGGGTCGCAATTGTGCATGCTGTCCAGTAATTTACAACTATCTGAGTGCATGTTATATGGACCAAAAATGCTGATTGCATCTAGTGGACCACTCCACAAGGCTACCACAGCATGCAATCCCACTAGTGAAATTGTGTTTTATTTCCCAACATCCAGTATCACACAGTGTGGTCACTGACCATTGTGGTTCTTTACTCGGCTCAGTCAAAGATACTGCAGGAACTTGTTACAGTGGTCACACCTACAATAGCCTCTAGCCAATCCGTTTAACAGTCAGATTTAGGCAAGGGAGCGTGTGACTGAGGTCAGGGGTGTGCCAACTCACTGTACATACACACAGTTATTTCATTCAGTTCTTTAGGGGGTTACATTTACTTTATTGCTTTTTTACTTTATTGCTATTTTAACAGTTTACTGGTGTTTTTTATGGGATATTTTGAGATTCTGGACTGTAAAATTTTGGTTTTAGTTCTCCTTTAAGTATGGCTGCAATGGAATGAAAGGATAGGTCAATAGTGTGTGTGTATTTTTTGTCAGATTCGTGGTTAACAAAACTTACTTTTTTAGATTGGTCAAAGATTGTAAAATTGACTATAGTTAACCATTATATGGCTGCCACAGGAATGAAAGTGTAGGTCAGTAGGTGTGTAACTAATTTTACTGATGTTAGATTCCAATTAGTTTTTTTGAATAAAGCTATGGTATGTCAGTATTGTGTGTGTCTGTGTCATTTTGGGGTTTGTATTTGCATGTATGAAAATAAAACTAACTTTTATTGATGATAGTTACCCTTGTAAAAAGAAAGAACAGGAATTTGTCTCTTCAAGCCAAATGAACAATTCAATTCAATTTAATAAAGATAGAAATCACCCAAAGTAGGAGCAATTGACCATTTGCTTCCTATGAAAATAAAGAATACTGGCTGTGATACAATGTGTAAACACAGCTAGCGCATACTCTCAGCAGAACTGTCAATTCCCTGTAATAAAAACCCAAGACAATATTGTTCATAGCCTGTGGGCTCCAAAATCATATTGTTTAGACACAGAAGCCATCTTTATTTGGCTTCTAGAATTCCAGTATCAATGTCCATTATGAATAACTGTCCCTTCTAACCATGCTTGCTCCAACCAGAAGCTATACAGCTGTACCGCCAGTTCTGAATGTCCCATAGGCTGATGAATGTTCACTTTCAGCCTCTGGATCGCTCTGACTAAACAGGGCGCCTCCCTGTACTAAAGTATAGTGAGTTGCCATTAGCTGAAGAAAAAGTCCCAAGTATTCTCCCTCTGCTTTACATAGGGAGAACACTTTACGGTACTGTGTGTAGTGTAATCTTAAAAAATGACAGACAAATCTGCAGATCCTCTCAGTGTGTACCCAGCCTAAATCAAGTAGCTTGTTTTTTTTAGCACTGCTGTATATTCTTTACGTAATATGAGTTTTCTTAAAGCTGTGCACACATGAGGAGATTTTTTCTCCTGGCCAAGAGGAAGAACTGTTGGTCGCCGCCACAACCTGTTTGCAGCCTATAGAGGACTGCATGATCGGCCGTGTTTCCAATGTGTCCTGATCGTCCAATTGGCCAAATCAGACCCATGCAATTATTTCAGCGCAATCGACCAACACATCGGTCGATCAGGCTAAAATATTGCATTGTGTTGTACCCACTTAAGGCATATTTATTTCTCATAATAATGGGGATCAACAATTTTTTTTTCTGTATGAATTATTATTAATGCTAAATGACTGAGCATGATTACCAAATTTCAAAAGTCAACATCTATGGAAGACTGATTGTGTTGTGAGAAGCAGCACATTTGATGTGTCAATAAAAACAAAATGCAACTCCTTCTTGTAAACACTCATTTCATGGGTGTCAGACCAAATGAATTTTGGCTAAAGGTTACAGGCGTATCTATTACTTCTAAATTAGTGTGAAATACAACACATTTTAAAGCCAGGTAAAAGTGTGTTTTAACAAGGAACAAAAATAGCTCCACATTGTTAAAAAATCCCCCAGGACCCAGGCATTATAATGTTGACTAGTCTAGTAATACAGTAAACGTCAGTAACATTTTTATACTGACAGCAGGTTTCTCTCAAGCTCCTGTATTTTGGGAATGTAGGCTAGCTATTTAATTTCCTGTGTGAAGTTTTCCCGGCTATTAAAATGGTTGGCACTTACTATGCAGTACGCCACCAGGGCTCCTGCACAAAACCTCAAGCACATCAGAGGGGTGGTGTTTATAGGTCATATACACGGGACAGTCCAGTGTAGAACGCCATCATTAGCAGAGTAAACTGAAGAAGTGGGCGTAACAGCCGAGCTCCTCTCCATGTAAAACGTGACCTGCAGATATAACTGGAAAAAAAAAAAAAGAATTTTAAGCATGAAAAAAAACAAAAAACACTGCAATGGTTACATTACAAAAATATGAATTCACACTGCACTGTTATAATACAAGGAATATCCTATTTCTGCCTTCACCTAAAATGTGATCTGTATGTTAGGATGGACAAGTGAAAGTGTGCATAATACAGGACTAATTGTATGGGTTTACTGGCTAACTTCCAACTGCCTCAGATGTAACTTGCTTGTAAACATAAAGGCCCCAAACACAACTGTGCAATGGATAGTCTGTCTGACGTACTGTGGTTTGTAAGTCAAACTGTTGGACAATTATGTTCTATCTGAAATATCAAATTGTTAAATGCCATACTTTCACGGCTTCCAGTATCTCCAGCCAACTGCTAAACATAAATATGAGTAAAGATTCAAAGGTGCACACTCTGAACAGGCCTTTGTATAAGGTTTGGATTGTAAAATTCATTGCTTCACAAATAAATGGCTTTAGAAGTACATTACTTGTCATTTGCTGTTTATGCTATCTTTCTGCTGTTTCCCTTTAAACTTTGGGTCTAACCCACTTCCTAGGTTCCTGTGGGAACTGAGGGAAACAAAGAGATGAGACACAGGAAGCGGAATACTTTGTTTCACAATCAAATATGACTGTGATAACCAGACAGAGAAGAGTAGAGCACCGATTTGACAGCACAAACCAACAGATCACTCCCTTCCTGAACAATAGGAAGGAAGGACTGGGCTGGCTGCTGAATGGGAAATGTCTGACATATACGTTTAAGATATTTCATGAGTCTCCGGATGCATTTAACAACCTGCAAAAACTAGGCTTGAATAATATGTTGCCACTCAAAGCAATACATATATCAGATTAAAATAGAGAAAATTAGGTAGGATAAGGATTTTAACCATACAACCCAAACTCTTTTAGGTTACAGCTCCCAGTATACTTCTTTAGGTTCTTTGGGTACACCATACAATGTTCCCACTGACCAACCGTTTGCCACTATGAGTGGTCAACAGTGACGAATCACTGTGGGTTGCAGCAAAAGACGCCACGGCTGATGGTTTTCCACAACCAATTGTGCGGTCCATAGAGGGCCACACAATGGGTGTGATTAACCAGAATATCTGATAGAAGTCCGTTAGCCCGATAGATGGAAATATGGGTTGGTCTCCAGAAAATCTGCTTTGTGTAACCACCGTAGATTTTCGAAAGAATAAATAAACAATTAACTATCACGTTTGGAAAATTTAAAGAAAAGTTTATAAAGCAAAAGTGCAAAAGTCTCCCATAGTGCATAGATTAAAGCAGGTATTGTCAGCTCCTAAAGCTCATCCTAGATTATTAGGCTAGGTACATATTTGCAGTGATGTTTCAGGCACATGCGACCAATGTTGGTCTCTTATCGGACTGCAGGTAAATCACAGACAGGCATGCAATCTCCTAAGGACCGTACAATTGACCGCAGTAAATTGTTACTGCTCGATAGTGGTGAATGGTCGGCTAAGACAAAGAATCTTAATGTTTGTACCAGCCAAGCAAAATTTAAATTGCCCCCCCCCCCCATGAATGTTAACCATTGGCTTCAGGAACATTTGAAAATGCCCCAAATTTCCCTCAGCTGTGGTCATCTCCCTTTAATAAAAGTATAGGTAGTCGGCCGCGGCTGAGGGAAATTCGCAGTCCCGAGCATTCCCCCTATGTTTACATAGGGAGAACACTCAGGATTGTATGTAGGTATCCTAGAAAATAACACACAGAATCTTGCATCTTCTAAGATCTTGCATGAGTGTACCCAGCTTTAAACTAGGGTTTTCTGTAGCCATACTATCATAATAGGCGAATCTTTATCTAATGGATTTCCATGATTAGTGTTTATATGAGTAGGTGCCTAAATTATGCATTATATCCACTGTCAAGAGGCAACAACATTTAAGACACTAATCCTGAGGACTATCTGCATTATCATGATTCTGGTCAGCTAACCTCTCCACACACCTTAATAAATCTGTCTTTCACCTGACATGTTTGCTTTGATTACAGTCTATAGCTCCTAGCACAGATTGCAAAAAGTTTTAGCTTTATCACTGAGCTGCCCTATGCTGCATCCCACAATGTACAAAAGACAATCAATCATGCAGGGATAGTTGGAATGTGATCTGTTTGCAACTGGAAGTTTACTTAGTTTTAAATACTCCTTATCCATGACAAAGGTTAATGGCATAAACAACAGAGAATCAAGGGACTAATGTTACCTATCTACTACTAAAAGATTTATTTAAAGAAATAAACAGATTAATGTGCATGATTTCAATTATGCAAAAGAACTGATCATTTTTATTCTATTGTATTTAATTCTTGGACACCCCACAAGAATACGGTAAGCATGAAGTAAGAAAACAAAAGGATTTGAATGTGCATAACATTTGAATAATTGATGTAGCGTGGAATAAATGCCTTATTAGATAGCTAGCTAAACCTTTAGTAAATGGTTATTAAAGTACCAATGCTGTATTTTATGTCTATTTTATGTCTAAACTACTTGGATTAAATTTTGATATTAAGTTTTCATTAGTGCATGGCTTAACATATTAAACAGATCCTTTGAAACATAGAGCAACTTAGCAGTGACAAAGTCACAATATGAGGAGAGAACCAGCTGAGTTAGGGAAATGAAACACCTGAACTGGGGCAGAACAATGCTGTTAGTCCACAACTGATCGGGAATACTTAATATGGGTTCCTGGAAAATGCTGGTAAATTGTTAATCTGATCCTTTTTCAAATTCTTTGCTTTGCATAGCCAAGATTTATAACTAGGGAACCAATCATTTGGTAGCATGTGCATTTGTTTAAACAGTTTTCAGGGGTATTCTGGAGTAAAACCATGTGAAAAAATAACACATCTGCACAAAACGTGGCTATTATATAAGCAGCATTCTGTCATGTATAATATAACGTTAATAGTTCTGGTAGCTACATTTATTCACATATAATTTAGATTTTTCCCAAGTGATAAAGGAAAGCGGTTGCAATTACAATGCAAATAAATAATGTCCTTTCATATGCGTACTTTTTAATAGCAGATTATCCACAAGGGTTCTAGTGCAATTAAGATACAAAAACACATGAAAAGGGACAATCCCTAGTTCCCCAAAATACATTAAAAAGCTCACACACTATTTTTTAAATCACTAGATGCATTAGTGGCTCCTACATCTAAACATAAGGAGAAATTGTATAGGTAGGTTGTGTACATTAGGCTGGCATCATATTGTCCCTATTTTGGAAATACGTAATTTGCTTTTTAGCATGTAGATCTGGGGGGATATTTATATAAGATTCGCTATTCTCAACTTTGTGTTAATGTCTGGACTTCACAATGGTAATTAGTTTTATTATCGCTATATTAAAAAACTGTTGATTTTGCTGCAAATATTTTCACAGGCAATATTTGGTAATATTGCCATATTCATAGTGTTAAGTTCCAGTATAGTGGCAAATAGAGCAATATTACCAGAATTTCTACACAATACAAGATCAAGGCTGTAACTGATAATTAGGTAACAAAGCAGGTAAAAACCCAGGGACAATCCCAGAAATTGACCACTGGAGCAACTACCAAACAGTCTTCTACGCCAGACGCTCCATAATACTCAAAGTATGGAAAACGATGATAGAAAAAATGCTACCCATGCTTAACTACATAAGAGAGGCACATGGATAAATTCAGCTCAATCTGGTTATTCTGGCATGAATACTGGAATATAACTCAAAACCGAGATAATCAAATGGTATCAAGTCTATCTAGGCATTAGGCGCACCAGAATTTCCCCCCCTATCTTCCTCTACCACTACCTCCTCCCCACCCTCACCATGCAACATAATATTTATGTGTACATAATATGAACCTCACAAATATGAGATCCAATATATAAACAAACTGCAATATTCAATATTTAAATTGATTGGTTTACATTTCTTTTGCAAACAGCAACTTTTGTAATATAACTATACTTTAATTTACTAATTATCCCAAGTTACCCTTGTAATAAGATCTGTATAACTCACTATGACTGTAAATGATATTCACACGTTGTCAACAACCTTGCTCCTTTTTACAACTACAACTCTGATTTACAGATGTAATTGTTACGTGCATTGTTATGTTTATTCACAACAGTCTTAAAAAAAAACCCCCAGGGACAATTCTGAATTCTGTACATGTAAAAATAGAAATCACACATGTATGGTCACCTTTACATATGCCCCAATCAAGTGCCAAGTTAATAAATAATAGTAGCTATGATAACACAGTAAAGTTTATAGACTGCCATGCAACCAGGAAGCTTGTGCTACATTGCTAACGTAAATTATATTCAAAGGATGAAGAGTATAGCTACTGTCAGGAAATGAATACCATTTTGGGATTTAACAGGTCAATCCCCAAGAATGATATCCACACATGCAGCTTTTTCGTCCCTGTTTAAATAATATTAATACAGGGAATACCCTCCAACGTCTCTTTATTAATGTAGTGCACAGATCTGTGTTCTTCACAAACGGTATGACATAGTGCACTCCTTATCTGTATTGTAAAATACAAGAGAAAAACAGGAGATCTGGGCCTTCCACAATGAAAGGGGTCTTATTTCACTGCACTACCCATATGTGAGTTGCGCTTTTAAAAAATAAAGTGTGTAGTATAGAGCAACAAAAACTCAGACAACCCACAGTTATGCTATAAACAACCGTGCATTTATTGTGCAGACCACGACATGTTTCGGACAGTCTAGGTCCTTTCTCAAGTGTCCGAAACATGTTGTGGTGTGCACAATAAATGCACGTTGTTTATAGCAATACCTGTGGGGATGTCTGAGTTTTTGTTGCTCAATACTACACCTTTTATTTTAAATTTATGTCCAGGAACAGACATCTGGGCAACCAAAATCTATAGGAGATGTGGTGAGCTGAATTGCATTTATGTGAGTTGCGCTTTACCTTTTTGTCATCACATATATGACATCATCAACATTTATATTCCTACCTAATCTCTTCATTGCTTCATTAGAATAGAGAATACTTTAATTTACTTTTTCCTGTCATTATGTTATAGAGCTAATGATGTCAATTTTAAAAGACTTGTTGAGGGATGGAAAGAAAGGGGAATAATACAATCAATCCACTTAATGTCACCAAGAAATCTGGTGACCACGCTATTGTACATTGGTTTGTTAAGCAACGATTTACAGTATATACAGTAACCATCAGTTGGTTTTACTTTTAAGAAATACCAATCTGTAAATGAGTTTTTTCAAACATAAATCATAACTGCAAATTGATGCAGTGAAAGTCATTACATAACTATTAACAGAAGAACTGTTTAACCTTGGACACCTCTCAAATTTAGAAAGTGGAAGTAGTGGTTTGTGTTAATATGGGCAAACAAAACTTACATTCAGAAGCAGAAATAGCTACACTTCTGTTTTAAAAAAGCGGGGAGGGGGGAAAACAGGTCATAGAAATAGAAAAAAACCCAGAAAAAACGAAGGTCTCCTTTAGCGCAGATTTAGTGTTTTAATAGCATTTGAACGGGGCATTCGTAAAATGTTTCAGACATAATGATGGGAGTTTTACACCAGCGAGTGTGAGGAAATACAGCAACACCTTTCCCCAACCCCTGCAGCAGGTAATATTTTATACCAGGGTCTCTTAACTGCAAACAGGATCAGTTAACAGTTATATGGCAGTGTTCTGGAGTTATTTTTTCAGGCATGAAACTTATAATTAGCAGAATTTAAAAATAAAGTGTTGCAATGAAGGCTGCACGATAAGAAAACAGTACAAATTGTCAGCCCTATTTCTTTGATGGACACAACACACGGGTCAATTATTGCCCACAAATCTCCCACGAGATTCTTATGTGCAAACGATCTATATGTTGTGCCTATGAGGATCACACTAAACGATCTGCATATGCATCCGAACCTCAACTGGCCTGTGGTGAGCGTGCATGATTTGTTACTATTTGTGCATTTACTTGTAAGGGTAATGTATTCAAGAAAGCAGAAGAAGAAACAACGTGCATATGTTCATGTTGACTATATTCTACTACTACTGTAAATGGAAATAATACTATAAGAAATTGAATTAGAAGTATAATTAGGTATAATTAGAAATATTAATACAATTTATTTCTGTAATTTCTATTCAACATCTTTTTTTTGCCTTGTAGTTAAAACCAAATGAAACTAAACAACTTACACACAAATACAGCATGGTGTACATGGAAAAGGAGGCATGACCAGAAGAAAACGATTTTCTGTAAAATGAATATATTTATGGTAAGACATGGAAAAGCAATTTCAAAGTTGATTCAACAAAAAATTATTCTATAAAGTATCAGGCTTAATAAAAATAGCTAAACATTTCTCTTTCTCTGACACATTACACACAAAAATAGTGTAAAATAGTTATACGCTTTATGTTACGTGTTGAGTCTACAGACAGTATTTTATTTGTTTAACTATTTCCACATTATACTGCAACCAGTCAGTGCACATGTAGGGGGGTTGGGGCTAGCATCTGAACAATTACTGTAAAGCTTTACAGCTTTGCATCCCCTTTCTTCTGCAATTTCCACATTTTTTATAGAGCAATACAGCTCACAGAATTAAAACAATAAACACATTTCAAGATATAATTGAGGCTGAGATAGCAAGTTATTTAATACAAAATACCCCATCTTTATCTAAACCATCTGGTACATACCTGGCTTCCATGACTTTATTTTCGGCCCTCTGCATTCATAATTTTCAATGTAGCCCAAGGAGCAGTTGATTAAACTAAAGTCTGGATTGCATACTTTAGGAAATGTGGCCGTAGTCTCCCAATAGCCCACCTTGGCAATATCTGTAAAGGATTGACTAATGGCTCCACCAAAGATAAAACATCCAACTTGCTTATATAGAGCAGCAACATATGGATTCTGGATAAAGGAGTGTGATCGCTCTTTTAAGTAATAGATTCGGAAGAATTCTCCCACTATTATCTGTAGAGGGAAACAAAAACAAAGTTATTGTAATAACAAATAATTTGAGTACCTATAATATATATTAACATTTTACATTTTCAACCACATTGAGGCAGCATGGTGGCTCAGTGGTTAGCACTGATGCCTTGCAGCGCTGCAGTCCTGCGTTTGAATCCACCCTTGACCACATCTGCAAGGAGTTTCTATGTTCTCCCTGTGCTTGTGTGGGTTTCCTCTGGCACTCTGGTTTCCCCCACAATCATAAAAGACATACTGATAGGTTGTATGTGTCAAAAAAATGTGCTTAGATTGTAAGCTCTTCGGGGCAGGGCCTGATGTAAATGAATCCATGTAACTGTATGTGCTATGGAAGATGTTGGCACTATATAATCCACAACAATAATAATAACTGAGTTGTGCTAATGCAACTTGTAACAAATTAATCTTTTTTTAAAATTACTTGTCATTTACAGTTACTTAAACTGTTGCTTAAACTGTATTAATGTTATAATATAATATATCTCTCTCAATATATAATATATTTAACCTTCCTCAACCTTTCACTAAAGGCATCAGTGCACTGAACATACAGAACCAATGTAACTGTCATGAATAATAGTAGAAATAGGTTCAAACCTTTCATCCATAACATTCTATTGACACATGAATAAGTAAATCTCATAACTTATACAGGGGCTTATTTAAGAATGCAAAATTTTGCCCCTGTTTTTTATTCTTCAGCAACCCATCAGATCTTATCACATGTTTTCTAACTGTAGTAAACCAGTAAAAAAGATACAAAGGCAAATTAGCATCTTAGACCAATTTTTGCACCTCTTATTAAATATTATTATTAAATAGGCCCAATGTTTCCAGATGCACATTTCTTATTGACTCTAAGTCTCCCCCTTTTTTAATCATTTTAGTTAGCCAATAAAAGGTATTATTTTATATCCAAGATGTCTCTTCTTCATCAATGGCTAACACGGTACAATTCTCTACTTCTCCCTTAATCTGACAGAGATATATACTTTTGATTTGCTAAACCTAAAAATTCACCTTTACTACAGTGGCATGGTCCCACTGTAGTAACACACAAGCAATTGTTAAAAGAAACAATGGCTTTGGAATTCCTGAGAAGATTACAAGAATACTGGTGTTCCATATGTACTTTTCCATTTATATGTACTTTACCAAGACTGTTACTTAATAAGTAACTCATCACAATGAGTCTTCCAGGGAGAAAACTCGCAATGAGCTGCTAATCATTCCACTGGCTTGCTTACTGTTCACCTTCACGGTGACAGACTTGCAACTTCTTTTTTAGCATTGAACATGCAATTTAGAGTAGGAGGTGATCACTATTTGTGAAATAGCGTGAAATCGCAGGTTTTGTAATATCAACCTTGGGGCTGTATTTATTAACATTATTTTTAAAGTCCGTTAATGAATCTTTATAGTAAATGGAAAATATACCGCAAGTAATTTTTTTATGGCAATGCTGGTTTTTTGGCCATGGAGAAAATCTTCACCAATCACTTTTTAGACCAACATTACAGCCATACTGTTTAATGTAAAGTGTAATACTCCAATGAATGTTGTAAGGTAAACCACCGGGCAACAGAATTATGCCTCATCACAGGTGCGAATGGGGGGGCACCCATGATGTGTCTGCACAGCCGTTTTGAACGATAATTGTGCCATGTATGTGTACTTTTCTGTCCGAGAAGGCCATTTGGTTGGGGCTCGATGATGATCCGTCTGGCGTGTCGGGCAACAAGCCCTGACCACACAGCCATTTTGGCTGACAAAGTACCCATGCACGCCACATAAGAGCCATCTTTAGACATTTTTGTTAAAGCAGATTCCACAATCTGACAAAATAGTGAATGGTCACCTTAAATTAACAGAATATGAAATGAAATGAGTCAGAGGCACATTAAGCGAAATGAAATTGGGATAGAAGTGACTTTTTAAAAAAAAAAGCCTTGTCACACTATTGTGTGACATAATGTAAAGTAGAACTTATGTACTTCCTTCCTTTCTTGCTGTAATACGTTACTTCTAGCATCCCTTTGGTCCAACGCTATATTAACTTTCTATTATTTTAAATATACTCTAGAGGCAGCCATAGTTGTCACCCAAAGTGAAGTCTTAAATAAAATTAGTATGTGAAATGATTGCCCAAAGAAGATTTTCCTTTTAATACACTAATACCTAGTAAGAAGCGATGTCAGACAATGAGTTAAAGAAGTATTATTCTCTTGCTGATTTTGTACATTTGCCCTCTAACAAAGAAATGACCATTCTATAATGGTAATGATAGGTTAACTGTAGCTGTTAGAGATATAATAACAACAACAAAATCTTAAAAAACCCAGGGCACAAAAGTTAATCAAATTGCAAAATATTGATAATATCAATTAATTGTAAAAATGTTGCCCATTGACCATTAAGGGGAAGTTCAGAGCAAATACATGTTTTTAGAAAAAAAGCAGTAGTTTTCCATCCCAATAACCTCAACCAGCCCAGTCCGCATTTTGTAGGTTAGTATTCCGAAATACTAACTTCCTGTTTGCAGGACCCCAATAGAGAGCGTTATGGTCATACCCTTGACTTGGATTGATTCAGTTGCTCAGTAGTAGATCTGAGTATGTTTGACCCATTCAACAGCCAAACAGTAGAAATGAGTGTTAGGAACATTACATGGAAGTGGTGCACCCTGGGAAGAAGGTGGACGATTACAGAGCCTGAAAGGCAGCTTACTAATTAAAAAAGCCGGGGATAGCAAAGGGTATGAAATCAACATATTGTTTAAAAGGTGAAGAGAATATGTAGAATAACTAGGATTGCAAAATAAAACTAAGAATTTAAAAAAATATATTTTCCACTGAAAAGAAAATGGACAAGTGCTTGTCAACACAAATAGATCTGTATGTCAGTTTTAAATAATTTTCAAATAATTCCTTAACAGAAAAATGTGTTTTCTATTCTGTTTGTGCTGAAAATTCTGTGTATTCCCCTTAGCTTGACTCCACTATAATTCAATAGTAAGTAGGATGTGGGATCTGCTGATTGTTAAATAAATAAAGCAATAAGAAAACTGTCTGCAGCAATGTTGACATAAGACAGTTAGCTTTCTTATGTTATTAAACAATATACATTATTTATTTATCCCATAAAAAGGACGCAACTGTTTTAATGAACATGAATTCATTTTTAAATTTAAAAGGATGTTGAAACAAATGTCCAAAACTACAACTCCCAGACATCTTTGCCAGACAGAAATGTTTAGAGTTAAGTAAAGCAACACTTATTGAACTGGGTGTTTGAATACGTGAAGTAATTATGGAATGGCATGGCATGTATTAAGTATAGTAAAAAATACTCTTATTCTTATTTTCAGCCTTGAAACACATTAAAATAACGATAATGATTGAAATCTTCTGGGAATTGGTCAGGACCCAAGCTGTTTTTGGAAGTTAAGAGAAGCCCATGCACATATAAGCCATGTACCTTTTTATTTATTTTGATTTGTAAGTCCCCGTCCTTTTCACCCTATCTGTCCCTACACTGTTGGTGGTCCTCAGAATTTAAAGATGTAGAGAACTATAAATCGAAAATGAAATCCCCTCTCACAATGCCACTGTGGAGTGTTTTCTGTTTTCACTAGAAAACACACACACCACAATGAATCTCTACATTTTTTTCCTGAGCAACAGCAAAAGGAAAAGATGCTGCTTTTTTACAGATCTTGCCAGCATTCTGAGGTAACTAAAAAAAAGAGTTAAATAAAGCACTTCTCGGCTTTAACAGATAACATTTCACATCATCATCTGGAGCGCAGTGTGTCACACTTAAACAATCTTCACTGTTGCTATTTAAAATTTGTAAAAGACAAGGACTCATTTTATTTTTCAAATTGTAAGATCTTTAGATCAAACTGATTTTCTTAAAACTGTGCACCAACTTACCGAATACCCTGCCACGTCAGTCACATTACATGGTAACTTGCCTGTTGTAGCAATGCAGGTATAGACAGGTCTTGTTAATTGAGGATAGAACTAAAGGCCAAAAGTTACACTTGGAATGTCTCAGCTATTTATGCCATGTAGTACATTTGTACAAGGTATTTTATTTATTTATTTTGTGAAATGCTAGGATCCCTTTCTTAAAATTACGATCAAACTAACCATTAAAGTCCCACTGACACTTTCCTGAGTTCATGTTATAAAAAGAAGAGAAAAAAGAAAGTAAACCAGCATCCTGGTTGGTTCAGCTTCACAACTTGATGGACACTTTTGAACCTCTGTATCTGAGAAACACTAAGAAGAACTATAATGCACCATACTAAAATTCAGAGGTAATTGAGTATTTCAAACTCCCAATCTCCATTATTTGTATAGCAGCATGTGTAGTTTGCTTTGTTGACTTTTGGTGATAAGCAGCCATGCTTTGTCCCTGCTTCAACTCTTAATGGGAGTGTCCTGGACACAGACCTAGCTGCTCAGGAACAAAGCCATAATCTTCACACTGCCGCTTTGCAGATACAGAAATTGGAATTTAAAATACTCAATTCTACCTCCTATACAAAGTAGTTTCTAATGGCATATAGGAATACTCAATTCTACCTCCTATACTAAGGTAGTTTCTAATGGCATATAGGAATACTCAATTCTACCTCCTATACTAAGGTAGTTTCTAATGGCATATAGGAATACTCAATTCTACCTCCTATACTAAGGTAGTTTCTAATGGGATATAGGAATACTCAATTCTACCTCCTATACTAAGAAGTTTCTAATGGGATATAGGATACCCAATTCTACCTCCTATACTAAGGTAGTTTCTAATGGGATATAGGGATACTCAATTCTACCTCCTATACTAAGGTAGTTTCTAATGGGATATAGGAATACCCAATTCTACCTCCTATACTAAGGTAGTTTCTAATGGGATATAGGGATACTCAATTCTACCTCCTATACTAAGGTAGTTTCTAATGGGATATAGGAATACTCAATTCTACACCTCCTATACTAAGGTAGTTTCTAATGGGATATAGATACCCAATTCTACCTCCTATACTAAGGTAGTTTCTAATGGGATATAGGGATACTCAATTCTACCTCCTATACTAAGGTAGTTTCTAATGGGATATAGGGATACTCAATTCTACCTCCTATACTAAGGTAGTTTCTAATGGGATATAGGAATACCTAATTCTACCTCCTATACTAAGTAGTTTCTAATGGGATATAGGGATACTCAATTCTACCTCCTATACTAAGGTAGTTTCTAATGGGATATAGGGATACTCAATTCTACCTCCTATACTAAGGTAGTTTCTAATGGGATATAGGAATACCCAATTCTACCTCCTATACTAAGGTAGTTTCTAATGGGATATAGGGACTCAATTCTACCTCCTATACTAAGGTAATTTCTAATGGGATATAGGGATACTCATTCTACCTCCTATACTAAGGTATTTTCTAATGGCATATAGGAATACCCAATTCTACCTCCTATACTAAGGTAGTTTCTAATGGGATATAGGGATACCCAATTCTACCTCCTATACTAAGGTAGTTTCTAGTTTTAAAATGTGACAATTTTTAGCATGATTGCCCTTAACGAAAATGTTGGAATTGCTATGTTATCTTCTATAAAGCCATCACCTTATCAATATACCACGTCATTTGGCTGCTAGGGTACCATATGAAATTTAACCTTTAATAAATATATATTAAAATATTAAATAGTCCATAAAACACAAAATACTTGACAAACCCCCAATGTGCCATGCCAGAAGAAACATGATGGGAATTGAGGTACAGACCTACTTAACTCTTAACGTATAAAAAGTAGTGTGACTATAAAATACAGACTTTTATGTCAATTTTTCATCACAGTCCCATGCTCTCTAAAACTGTAATGGAAACTCATTTTCTAAATGAAAAATTAAGATATATATGTGTGTCTTAAGAAACATTATCAAAAGTTCTGATAGTAATGCCAAAAAAACAATACTGAAGTTCATCATCTCAGATTAACAATGGAACCCATGTGTTATTACTTTACTCTGTAATTATATAATGTAAACATGGAGAAATTATGACTTTGAATCATCTGGTACTAGAATAGCCATATTAGTGTTTCTGCTAGTCATAGAATGTTTAGAATGTTATTTGTGTAGTAGAAACAAGTAAGCTTTCCATATTACTTAAAAACTGTAAACTCCCCTAAACCCCTAAAAAGAACTATGTGCCATTCATTTCTATTATTCACAGGGAGGTGAGAACGCTATTCTCCCCTCCTTGTGAATATAGGACGCTCGGAGAACCTGGAACTTACCTAACCCGCCGCTCCGCTCACAGCCGCTCCTCTCACTAAACAGCTGTTCTCCTCCCGATCGTGCGCCCTATCTTTCTATTGGCGCGCATGCGCCTAATATGGGCGCGTGGTCGGGACAGAGCGGCTGTCAGTGAAGGAGCGGCTGCGAGTGGAGCGGCGGGTAAGGTAAGTTCCAGGTCTACCGAGCGTCCTATTATTCACAGGGAGTGAGAATATGCGTTCTCACCTCCCTGGGAAGTTGAATAATAGAAACGGATGGCAGAGTTTCTTTTTTGGGGTTTAGTGTTCCTTTAAATTAATTTTACAGCCTTCAACTAAACATTAAAAAATGTTTTTGCCGAAGATACGTTTGTGGCAGTCTAACACTTTATTGATAATCCTAGAAATCCTATTGGCTGAAGAGAGGCATGTGTAAGCGTAAAAGGGGTACACACTTGCATGATAGTTAGAAAATGACAGACAGAATCTGTAATTCTGACATTTTCTAATGAGCGTGCTACACACAGTCCCCAGTGTTCTCCTTATGTAAGAAGAAGACAGCGGGCAAGGGAAATTATCAGGCATTTCTAACGGCCACGGGGCCATTCAGAACGGTGAAAGTATGTCTGCCTTGCAACTGTTTGAGAAATGTACACAGTAAGGACAAAGGGGCGATACCCTCAGATACGATGGAATCTATGAGTACCCACCTTTACTCCCCAATAGGAAGCAATCATGGCAAACAATTGTATGCACAATCAATCAAACCAAGTAATGGTAATTGGAATTCAGAGGGCCTATGCAATTAGGTTGGCCAATTGCTGCACACACGTGTTGTGCTATCACTAACAGATTACATTTATTTAAATTGTGGAAAAAAACAGTTTTGGGCATAAAAATATTTTGATGCTGGAATAGTAAGGCCCAAAACTACCCAACAGTGTGACACATCAACCGTGTGTGAGCTAAAGGCATCCAGAAAGAAAAAAAAATTTGGATTAGGAGGGTTGAGAACTTACAGCAGGATGGCAATAAGAATGCCAGCAGCAGAGAGCACAGCATCACTAAGGTTTCCCCCGAATTGGCAGGATACTTGATACTTTCATCATCACAGTAAAACCCTCGGCGATATGGTTGGATAGTACTAGTCTCAATTATCAGGAAGGCAGCCCAGCTAGCAGAGAGACACAAGAACAAAAAATTGTAATAACATGACATACAGTAATTTAACACAATGCAAAATAAGAAATGTAAAAACAACAGAGCAATCTGGCTAAATGTGTCACTTGATAATAACTGTTCATTTATAAATATATTAGTGCACAGTTAAATAACCTACTTGTTAATCTATAGCTACCAAGGCACTGAGAGCTCTGCCTTCCTGTGCATGCAATCACTTACCCAAAGTCATAAAGTCATGAACACAGAACTAAGTCAACCTATTATATTGTCTTAAGATAAATATTTGACCAACTGAGCTCCCCTTTCCTGCCAACGAATCCTCTGGATGAGTATGCATGGTCCCATTTAATTTGTGTGTGCCACCAAATGCCACCAACAACCCCACTGAAAGAAGTAGAGGAACAGATGCTTTTATCATTGCTGAAAAATCCCCGCTAGTAGGGAAAGACAGCAGATGTATTCAGCACCCTGCTAGCCTAGAGGGGCATGCTGTAAGGGTAATAGAAAAACATTGCAGTTACATTGGGCACTGGTTACCTTGTTTATAATTATAACATTTGTGATTGTGGTGACAACAATTTATTGCATTACTCCTCCATTACACTGTATGTATGGCAATGAACAACCTTTTCACTTGATAGGTTAGGAGATCTAAACCAAAAATGTTTATACCTCAGAATCTAAAAATATCCCCTCTAAAACAACAATAAACTATAAAATCCCACTATATTAAAGGCATGTCCACCCCCAAAACTGAAATTTAACCCCATACTTGCCCCACTGTGTAGTGTACAAAATCCTTACCTTAAATCTCTGCTCCAAATGGTTCCTCCGCTATGCCCCTCCAAAGCCAGAAAACGCGTGTGAGCTCCCAGTGACTCATCCTGCACTTGTCTCTACCTACCCTCGACAAGGTTGGGAGGATGCGCGCAGGAGTCCCCCCCCCCCTCCTCTCCCTCCCTTTTTCTCTACCTCCCCCTAGCTCCAAACCCCTTGTATATAATGTAGGTATAGGTCCCCCCAGCTCCAACCGCCTTAATAGAATTTAGAGAAAGTCCCCCGATACCTACCTTGCTTAAAGGGCATCTATAACCGAAAAATAGGTTATTTTAAATTGACCATAACTGGAAACTATATTCTTCCCAACTACCACTGTATCATTTTTTTGTTGATCTGCCCCATAAACCTTTTGTATTTCAGCTGTCAATCAAGTTCCTTGCTCTCAAAAACTATTCTTCTGTGTAGTATTTTACTGTAGCTGGAATGGTGACAGAGTTTGGACAGTTGGAATGCTGTATGCTGTGTGCAGGTCAGTTGGTTTTGTGGGAAAAAGCCAGGTCGGATGGAAGTGGAGTGGTTAAAAGAGGAGGGGGGATACTGCTCCTAAACAAAATGTGTGCTGCAAAACACAACTCAGAGTAAGTGCTAAATACATGTATTCAATTATAGATTAAGATAAGGCAAAGTCATTTTTTCAGTATCATGTCCCTTTAATCTGTAATGTAAAAGGATTGGCTGGAGGCTAATAGTGCAGTATTTTAGGACTCAGCATGTAAAGAATACAATGGTCAGTGACCACACTGTGTGATACTGAGATGTTGGGAAATAAAACACAAACCCCTGTAGAAGGTACATTTCCCAACAACCAAATGAAGGAGGTGAGACAGGTTAATGCTTTTGTTTTAAGGTGATCTTAGTTCTAAAAGTGTTGTATCATATTCAGGACTGATAATTCTGTACTAAAGGTTTACAAAGGAGGAATGTAAACCTTTTCACTCAGTACTGTCCTCTGCAATCTAGATGTACCAAAGGTATAGCAGCATTATGATGTAGACTTGCAGAAACCTTTTAGTAAGGGAGCTCACCTTGTCCAAGACAGAGCACACTTAACAACCCCAAGTATGACATCTAGCTTCCATAATCCATAAGAAAAAGCAGCATTTTATCTCCATTTAAAAATATTCTTTACTGAAAACATTGCAGACAAAAAAATTTGCATTGGGAAGCCAATATTCTGCTGTGTAATTCCAAAATAGGCTTTATTGCAAAAACAGTGCACAAAATGTTTCCCCACGCTTTGTCAAGTCTCAGCTATCCCATACACTAGCATTTACCTGCAGATGTTCCCATGATGTTCCAGACAATCGCCTTGACAAATAACTTAAAACCATCATTACAGGCATAACATTGACTATGAAGTGTGATCCAGCCAGGAAACATTATGTGTAGCTGGGTACACACTTGCAAACTTTTCGGCTCAATCGACTGATACTTCCATGTACTGGTCAGTTGGGCCGAAAATCTGTGGCGAATTAAGCTGCTCTGCGACCGATGTCGGTCACCCATTCGCCCAAACAAATGAACCGACCTGTTGGTAATTCACGGCCGATCATTTCAGTGTATGTTTTTCGAACGTTGATGTCTGCTTCAATGTCTAAACTTATGAAACTTGCTCAGCTTTAGCAACAGCACAAGGAGGATTGTGCCCTTGGTGCACTGCAAAGCCACAAAATGTGTCTAAAACACAGGGTGATTTTTCCGATTGAATTTTTGATCGTTTTAAACTGATTGAAAATTCTATTGGAAAAACAATCAAAATTTCCCATCTCGTCCCATTGATCTTCTGCAGATTCTGCATCTTCTGGGTTTACATAATACTGAGATCCAGGCAGCTACATAAGCAAAAAAATGTGGAAAGTGACGTGGCCTTTTGTTAAATTCAGACTACTGCAAATGGTTTTCATTTGACAGATCTCTAATGCATGTGTTACTACAGATAACAAATACACAGAGAATGTAATCAGTTGCACCCTCAAACTCGTAGCTACTGACATCAATTCTTGTATTTCCTAAAAAATTACACTGAAATCGTTTCAGACAATCCCAAACATCTCTTAAGAAGGGCCGTCATCTGACAAGTTAGTAAAAAGTTCTTGTTTTTAAAAGGTGATAATTTTGCCCCAACCAATCACATGCTTTCAAATAGTATATACATGTGATTGGTGGGGTAAATTAAGCACTATTTATTATAAGATCTTTTATTACTTAGGCCTGTCAAGGATTTTATTCCTCACTACACTGATCATGCACATGACTACATGTTTAACATCCAAAACATCAAAATGATGCTTACAGGACACCTTTTGAATTATTTACAGATTTACCAGTCTTTCCGGTTTGTTTAAGCATTAGATCCACAGGCACTGTCCATATACCATTTTTAGAACAAAATATGTTTCCACCAAAACTAGGCTTATATGACTTGACCACTTCGTTTGGATATGCATGTTTCTTGTCAAATACCAGTTACCACTTGCTTGCTCATTATCTTCTGTAGTACATCTGCTCCGTACAATCTGTATATTTAAGCACCTTTGACAATTATCATACACAATTCCTGAAATAACCTTAAAGACAAACTATACTCACCTCACCTCGCTCCTCTTCCTCCATAGCAGCATAGTCCCAGGGTGAGGACCTAAATCGCTAAGTCCTCACCCTGGGTACTTTCCCTAACTCCTGCACTACTTACCGCAAATCTGCTTCGCCGATCGCTCCATTCCTCCGCCTCTTCCTGCTTCAGTGAGAGATCGCGAGGCAGCCAATAGGAAGATACGCTCTTGCAAGGAGGCGTGTCTTCCAATTGGCTGCCTTGCGACTGTCACTGACAGTAGAAAGAGGTGGAACAGTGTGGATCGGCGAAGCAGATTTGGGGTAAGTATTGCAGGAGTTAGGGAAAGTACCCAGGTTAGGACTTAGCGATTTTAAGTCCTCACCCTGGGTACTATGCTGCAGTGGATCGGGGAAAAGGTGAGTATAATTGTCCTTTAAGTACAAATGTTCAAAAATTGATGCCTGAGGCATTAATTACTCATTATTTCAGTTTATTAATAAACACTACACTACAATGCAACGTGGCAAAGCACCAAACGATGACCATGGACACTATTGGTAATATCACTCAGTTGGCCAGAAAATCGACTGTACCCAGCCTTACAAAAACGTTTGAAAGACACCATAGAGTTGCAGGGTAAGTGCCTCAATATCTTAAAAGCAAGCATCTTCTCAGCTGATGCCCATTAAAGTGGCTCTCCTTAAGGCTGGGAACACACAAGCAGAATTTTTGGACCAACCGACCAATATTTCCGTGCTTCAGTCGGGCTCAAAATTCGCATCGGTGGCGACCATTGTCGGATGCCCATTCGCGCCAGATCAAATGAACGGGTGGTCAAACATGTTGGTAACAACAACGCTGATTGTGCGGTCTCCTATGAATCTCGTATGACCGATTTAATCTATTAAAGGTACATTTAATATAGTCTTCAATATTTTAAAATCTGCTATTTTTTGCAGTGAGATATATTTCCACCTTGTTTTATGTATATAATCATATATTCTACTGCAATAAACTATATATAAATAATTTGAATGATACACTTTAAAATAATGGATGTCTAACCTGCAATGGTGTAATGGTAATGATTGCCCATTAGGTTCTAACATCTCAAAGTCGAATTACTGCTCTGTAATGCAAAGTAGCACCTTTACTACAACAAAAGAACAGGTTAATGATCAGTTTTTAAACACATTCCTGCTATAAAGTCAAGCAGGCAGGCTGAAATTGATACCTGGAAATTTCCTTAAATATTAGGTAGCAGCTCATTTTAGGATCAGGCCCAAATACAAAAAAGGCAAATATTTTAGCAGGACTGCCTGCACAGTTTACCTGCTTCAGAACTCACATTGTAAATATTATGATTTCATGCATGTGACGGGGTGCTATTTTAAGAAGTTATGGGCTACCGTCTTGGGGTACGTGTAAACTTCATTTACTTTACTTTGTAATATATGCTTAGACTATTTAAACTGGAAAAAAGCCAAAGTTGCTGTTAGTCAATGTTTTTTTTCTACATTAGTTTCTTTGAAGCTATAACCTTTATGAAAAAATTATGTCTGTGTATAAAGCTATGTATGTAGGTTTTCTTAGAGCCATTCTGTTCTACAACCACCCGGGTAGTGGTTTTAAATGACAGAACACATATAAAATGCATTTGCTGGTAAAATGAATGTGTTTCATATATTTACATTTAGTTGTATTTATTCCTCTACTCCATTTAAAGTATGTGCCATTACTTTTCAATGGAAGCCTTTCCCCTAGTCTAGTTCAAAATATATACCCCACTCCACAAGAAACCCTCAGCAGATCTTCACTTGCCACTCCACTATCAACTTACTTTGTACTGCTAGGCAGAAATCAAAGGTTCCGTCTGTCAAATGACATCTATATGCTATAAACCACTTCACAAGGGCTGCTCCATCACCTAATATAAGATTTCTGACATATATACTTACCACAATCAAATTCTGGATCACATCTCTTTTCCTCTACTCTTCTCCTCTCCTGCTTTTCTACTTTAACGTCATTCCCAGGCCAGTTACACACAGGTCAATCCTTTGGCTCTTCTGACCAAATGGATTAGACATGCAATAATGTACATAACAGAAATGTTTGTCCAATATAGCATTCTGTCAGACCATAAGTTGTGCCCAATAAAAATTTTTTCCCATCACAGTAATTATAATGCATTGTTATTTTCTTAAAAGCCAGTATTATCATTTCAGTTTCATTAGACTCATATGATCAAAATAAAAACAAAACTACTTGATAAAACAGGAATATTTAATCATAGAACATTTACTTCCCATCGTAATAGAAATCAATTGAACTGTTCCTATTGCTTGAAAAATCTTTCCCATATACTATTGTATAGTATGTATAGGACCTCCTATCCACTCTATATATAGCCCCACATCTCCATACTTTGTATTGGGATCGTTACCGGTATTTAGGTCTGTATAAATTGTATTAATTGCCGCTACGACCGACAGCGTAGGCAGAACTTCAGATGTTCCTGTGCCTGTAACGTATAACATACTTAAATCTTATTAATAATAAACACAGATTTAATACAGGTCTGAGAGTAAAGCCTATAGCTAAATTCAGCCCAGGATGGAATAGTTATGGCTATAAGCAGGTTTTTATAGCCAACTCTGTCAATGTTTCCCTTGTAACCATAGAAACCTTCTTCAGAACCAACAACTAACATCTGCATAAACATTGTACGATTATAACCATGTACAACTATGCAAGTACTGAAAATGCCTGGAATTTAAAAGGAAGAAAGAATTGAATCTCACCACGAGCAACATCTTTATATGAATAACTTAATATTTAAACGCTTACTACAATTTTTTTAAATTCAGATTTAATTCCTGAATATCATTGCTGTATTTCAATACATAAACGTAAAAGTAAGTTAAAGGGACTGGAAAACTCCATTGTCCTTCCAAATTACTTTCCAAAGAAAAGGTATTTAAGTTCATACCATATTATGACTGCATTTGCTTGATCACCTGGCTTCAATGGGAATTCTCCTAAGCTAAATCCCATGCTTTTGTGCAGTGGCATGCAGGTTTGCATTGATGTAATGATCACAAGGGGAACCTTGAATTCTCATGGGGGAGATTTCACTACTTTGGTGGCTCTGCAGTTGACCTCCATTCACTGTATTGTTACTCACAGGGGGGAAAGTCGTGGCTGTGAAGTCTGCATTGTGTGAAGCACATTCTAATTCTCTGTGATGATTAAGAACTTGTGGAAGTGAACAGGTTAATCTGAACTTGTGCTAGAAGACTGTCACTCTGTCTTTACCAAGGACAAAGTCCGCAGAGTTCCCATGTAAAAATAAAGATGGATAACTCAAAATGTCTTTTTCAGACTTTTCCTAACATTGTTCTGTCCTGCTGCCTTGCAGTATTTTGAATACAATTTTTAGAAAATGGACAACAAGCTCGAGGGGAAAGCAGCTTCTTTTGGCTTCGTTGTCGTGAAGTGTCAACAAAGAATGCTCTGTTCTCTTACCCTGCTACTCTGTGCCAAGATGCAAACACTTTCCTCAACTCTGCATAGGCTGATGATTGTGATCTACTTGAAAGATAAGGCTAAACATAGGATTTTGTACTTGAAAGAAAGGCTAAAACATAGGTTTTTGTTCTGATTTGTCAAATAACTGCATGCATATAACCATTTGAATGTTAAAACTAAATGTTTAAATTTATTATCAGACCAAAAAAAAAATTTGATGACTTTTATTTTTTACAGTTCCCAATAAAGAAAATCTTGGAAAGCCTGGAGAGAAGGAAGTAAAAACTGGCAACAGTGAGGTGTCTCTGGGATTGTGTAGTTTCTATTACATGCAAAGCTGAAGCCAAACCCACATTTTTTTTCTTTATCTTACCAAATATAAAAGGCCACAATAAGATCATTATTATTGTGCCTGACTATAATTTCAGTACTGAATGTTTTATCCTGGATAAACTAACATGAATTGATTTAATTGGAGAAACTCTGCTTACCAAATGAAAAGGTAATGCTAAGTCTCATCACATTAGCTCATGCGCACTCAGTCCTTAAATAAGGCTTTGGCCTCCCTAGATCACAGAGTTCAGCACAATTTCACCATCTGTTTCTGTGGCAAATTTGTGCAATAGGTCACCAGTCAGGTCTATTAGTTGGATACTGGAACATTATAGGTATGTGGCCTGCTTTACAATTCAAAAGACCGAAACCATCCTAATTTTTCAATCCTCTTTCCTGCACAATATATCAGTGCTTTAAGCTGGCACCATTTAATCACTAATACACTAGAACATCAACAGACAGAGTTGCTATCTTACGTATAGGGACTCCAGATACAGAGGTGACAGATTATGTCTGTTCTCGTAAATTCAGTGGGAAAACTGTAGAAATATACAAAACATAGTCATAATATTGCAGTGTTTTCACACAAAAAGGATAAGACAAAAACAAACAGGGAGATTCAATAAAAGTTAAAAATTATGTTAATTCTGCCCCACCAATCAGATCTTATTTACATTTGAAAGCTAACATCTGATTGGTTGGGGCTAAATTAGCACCATTTTTAATAAATCTCCCTGAAAATTCTTATTTTTCACAATTCAAATCACTTAAGAGAGACTGATATTGCAAACCCAAGTTTCTAGAAAACATCTTATTCCCAAGGAAAGTGACCCTCACAGTGAAGCTCTCCAGCTGTGGTGGTACTACTAGCACAAAAAAATGGACTACCTTAATCACGTCAATTCACATGTAACATGATTAACAAGCCCACAAGAAACTGTCTGACTGCCATCTTGAAAACCATTATTTCTGTATGCAGTATGTAGCCTGCTTTCTTCAAATAATATTGTTCCACAGACTTTATAAATGGTAGAGTTTTTAGATGGTTTTGCTAAGCAATAGCTTTAATACACTCAAACTAGACAAATAGCCAGGAACGCTAATGAAATATTTTTCTAGAAAATGTTCCATTAACAGATATATTGTTTTTATTTTCACAGAATATGCTTACCGTATTATCATATCTTTATTTCATCAGTTATATAGCTGTCAACATCATTACCAGGCTTGTTGGCACAAAATAAAGCACCATTCTATTTCTTTATCTCACGAATCTCATGCACACAAATGCTCAAAAAAGCGGCTCCCATGCTAATCACACTGCCATTCATTAAGCTTCCATGTGAAAAGAGTTGGACAATAGGTCAGGGGTGTACTGAACTTGTTCTACAATGCACAAGTCTTTCTTTCAGAAATACTTTTTACTATGGTGCTATTTGTGAACATTTAGAAAATAAAGTGCAAAACGCAAGGATGAAAATAGTTTTGTCCCATGATGCCCTTGGTTTTGCCTGCAGCTGTCTGTATAGTGGTAATTGCTTTAAAAAATCTCAACACATATTTAATGAAAAGCTAACAGATTATTATCTAGTACAACTTACTATTCAGATACATATTTTACATACATACTTTACATTGTATATACATTTTGATTACAAGAATGTCACAACTGATGTTCAAACCTGAAAAGAAGTCAAGCATGATAAAACACAAAATACCCGTTCCCTAAAATATTTTGAACTTATGTTAATTAATGGAAATGTGTCTTATTTACGAACTGCAGCAGCATAGAATTATCTGCACTGCAAAATAAATACTGAGGTTTTTAGCTCGTTGCTATGGACACTGCACTTAAACAATAACCATTGAGGGCACTTTTGAAAAGCTTTGGTGGGAAAAAATATCTGGCGTTGGATCCTCTTCACTTACGTACAGCATGAATTGGCATTCAAAGAAGGATTTCAATGGCCGGTTAAAATGCATAGTACAATGTTGTATTCACTTTTCAAAGATGGTAAATTAGATCAGGCAGTTGAAAAGAGCATTGTTCCAAGTTTTATGGCAGGGTTAGTTCTCTGTTCCTGTTTATTCCCTAAACAAATGGCCAACTGCCAAAATGCTTAAAAAGTAGGAGTTTTCGATCACATATTTTCTCCAAACTAACAATGTGCTACCGTTCCCATATTCTGACTTGTTAGTATAGAGTTTCTGCAACACACCATTTTATTTATTTTGAGCACCAATAGGTAGGCAGAGACCATTCAGTTTTAAAGTAAAAGGGATAGATGCTACCTTGCAGGTTCAAACCTTGCCACATATGGACCCAAGGTAACCAATAACTCTGACAGTGGAGATATGGATATGCACTGACTACTTAACGTTTCAGAGGAAATCTAATAAATATTAATCCTATCTATTCTGTTGTTTTCGGATGTGATGCGTACTGGAGGGTTCATTGCAAGTTTCAAAACAAGTCTGGATGCCTTTTTTGAATCAAAGTAAATTAAATGCTACTTGTATTAAAGGGTAACTCACCCAGAAAAACAATTTTTCAAAAATGTATTCTATAATTAACTACTATGTTGCATACAAACACATACAAGACAGACCATTCACAAGGAGTTTGCCTTTCTGAATATGTGATCTAGAATTTCACTGGTAATTTTCTGAATGCTCGTCTGTTACTAATAGTAGAGACTAACCATAAAATTTAGTATATACTCGAATATAAGCCGATGTACCTATTTTTAACTGAAAAGGAGTAAAAACAGATTGGCTCGAATAGTCCCATATAGTAATAGCCAAATCCAGTAGGGATATTACTGTATGGGACTACTGTATAGGAATTCTGCTGTTCATTAAGGGCAAATAAAGCCTCAAACAATACAGAATCAGAAGATCTTGTCAATACTTTTCACTGTACCATCCTCTGTTCTGTTTTGTTTGTTCTTGAGCATAGTTG